>CM076581.1:712182929-712782929 GCA_034641835.2 Pinus albicaulis
TCTTGGAATAGCTTTGTAAGTGCGTTGAAAATATTTTGTTCAATGTTAATTTATGCACATTAAGGCATTCATATATTTGAGATGGATTATATATATATATGTGAGTATGGATTTTATGCTATATAAGTTTTTCTTTTCGATATAGAGGACATGAAGCCAAATTCCAACATCAATTTCTTGGTTTATTTTAAGTGATTTTTAATTATTTTTTGAGACAAAGTTGCAGGGTGAGTCTCTGCTATTTGTAGAGATATATATTAATTTTTTATCAGAGATGATATTGCAGTCTTTTAACTATTCAAGCCCCAGCTCAGAATATTGCATAAATGCATTCACTCATCTCCATAATTATAGTAGTTCTCACTATAAACAACTACCATGAATATTACAGAAAGATAAAACATACTATCACATTAAATGAATTATGGAAAGTTTTTTGTGAAGGGGAAGTTGGGAATCCACCTAAAATCCCCACATTATACAAAGAGCTCAGCATATGGGAGAATAACAATTATAAGCCTTATGCCTTGATTTTTGTGTCAGTAAATGAATATTTGAGTCATCACATTGCACCATTTACAAATTATTTTAGTGCTTTAATGAAGCTGAAAGACTTAGATGACTCACACTCAGAGCTTTAAGTAGTACAATTAATGATAAAACTCTTCAATCTATAACTAAAATACGATTATCCTCTTTCCATAACCTCTGAAATCATAGCTATTTTTCATGCTGCAGAATCCACTTGTGTTAAAATGGATGTTCATTTGACAAATTTTTTCAAGGCACTATATCCCACATATTCTCACTATCTTGAGTCATTACAAGCTAATGGAAAAATTAAAGAGATTAACATTGACTCTATTGTGGAGAAGTTTGCAGAAAGAGAGAAATATTTTGGAAAGAGTAAGATAAATGAATCTTCTGAAGAAGTTGTGTGCCTTGCGCATAAATAGAAGAACCATAAAAATATTATTCTAGAGGAAGAAGTGGCAGAGGAGGACGTGTAAAGAAAAAATCAGAGGTAGGGTGGGTAAACATTACCAAGGAGGAAGAAATAATCTTCATTGTATACACTGAAATATAAATTGAAATAATGCTTCCAAATGCAAGCTCTATTATGACAGAACTAGACAAGAAAGAAATGAAGAGAAAGGAAAATCACCAAATCTAGGGAAAAGCAAAGCACCTGAATCCACTCATTATATTATGGCACATTTCAATATTAGAGTAATTCAATACTTGTTTAATCATTCACTTGCTTCATGGAAAGATACATGGTTTCTTGATTCGGGAGAAACCTTCCACATGACCTTTCAGAAGGAATTATTTGAAGGATTAAGTGACAATGTAGATGAAGTAGTATACTTTGGAAACAAATAAAAACTCAAGCCATCGAGACTTGGCACCATCAAGCTCAAACTGGTTGGTCTCCCTGAATTTCTTCTAAATTATTTTCTCTACCTCCCTGAGTTGAGAAGAAGCTTGATGTCATTATTTCAATTCTGCCAGCAAGGAAACTCCATTAACATTTTTGATGAAAAAATTGAGGTGAGAAAACCATCAAACAACTCACTTCCTGATCGGTATAGTAGAATAAAGACTCTTGAACCTGCAAGGAAAATTTTATCATGCACAAAACTTTGCATACGTTTCTCATTATGATTTAGGTTCTGTTGATGGTGTTGGATACCACAAACATATAGGGGGTCTCCTCAATTTGAAGTCTGAATTATACCTCATACCGTTTGAAGTAGGAGACCCATCTAGAGTATCATCGTCGACACCATAACATAAAGGTTCATCTTGGTTTCAACAGATAGCATAATAAATAATATACATAACCCTTGAACAATGAATAAAGTTGATATTGTGAAACAACGATTGCAACGTGCAAAAGGATACCTACATGAGGGGGGAGACAAAAAGGGAGCCTCTAGAAGGAATTAATAGTACTAACCTAAGAGAGCCACATGAGAAAATAAATATTATTAGTTATCTAGCGAAGTATGTCACATAGATACAATGATAGTTAAACCACATACAACGCACCTTCAACTAGATAAGTACTGAGGCCAACAAAATAGTTCAATCTCCTTAGTACATATGAATGAAACATATATAGAAAACATCCAAATAATAGTCCTAAGACATTCATAATACATGCATAAAAATGTTTCGGTTCATCGAGCTTCAAATATAAGCTGAAATATCCAAGTACATAGCTACAATAGTGAGACACTAGTTCTAATACTAGAACATTAATTCACTTCTTTCTTATCCAAAGAACAATTTTCTCTCCTATGCCAATTATAAAAGCGAAGACAACCTCTCCAAATTGTAAGCCTCCAAAAGCCCCCTCCTTGAGTCATTAGGCTGCTTTTATAACAAGAGGAATGCCCTTTCTTATCCTCATGACTCTTGGATTACCCTCATTACTCCTGGACTTGTAGTGTTTTCTTTGGACTTCTAAAAAATTATTGAACTTATAAATGACTTTTAGACTTCTATACAATCTCTATCCATATATTTCTATGTGACTCTTCATGTTCCACATATGACTCTTGGACTTCCACACATTACATTTTTTCCTTTCTTAAGAATAAATAATTACATTCCATATGATATGGCATGAAACATGGAAACATATTGACCATTATTATGACACTTGTACAAGTTACAACTTGACAATGAGGACATGTAATTCATGATCAGGTGGAAATTCCAAGTTGTCGTCCTTGCTTCTTCATCTTTCATTCTAGATGATAAATCTAATATATGCTTCATCCTTATGGAAGATCTTCTTTGTTGCTTACCTTCACCCTCCAAAGGGTATTTGATCAATATATGAATCCTTTGAGTCATCATGCAATGTAATTTATGTCACAGTCTATGATCTTCTTCATATCTTCATGATTGATCTGCTTCATATCTTCATGATCATTCTTTTTTGTGCTTATTCTTTTCAATTATTCTTTGTTCATCCTTTTTACTATCTTCCTTGAGCATCACCTTGTGATGCTAAGATCGTACTCCTACTAATGAATATTATTCATGGCAAGGAAAAATTAGTCTTAAAACATCAATTATATCACTACATAGCTGATGGAATGATCAAGTCATGATAGGCCTATAAGAGCATTGAAAGAAGAATCCTTTATTAGGAGGGAATAATCAAACTCATCAGTGGCTTGGAAAGGATCCAATGTTTATTTTTACTATGCCATGCACTATGAAGAGGAGCTCTCCTTGGTCCAACACCATTGAGGAAGCTAAAAGGATAATATGGAAGGCATCATGCTTCAAGGTTACACCATGCACTTTTAAAGAAAAGAGAGAAGTGCTTGAAAGCATGGTTTGATAAGTCATGGGTGATGGGATACCTCCTTTAGCCTTCCCTACTGGGCCATGCACTCAAAGTAAGAGTCTAAAGAATACTTGGGTGAATGAGCGCATTGGGAAGGAGCTCAGGTGAAATTTTTAGCCTTCAAGACTATGTTATATACTCAAAGGAAGGATCTAATGAAGGCTTGGGTGGATAAGCCCATTGGGAAGGAGGGAAGGTGAAATGTTAAACCTTGAGGATTGCGCTACATACTCAAAGGGAAATGATAATTCTAATAGACCATAGCTTGATTGTTCAAAGGAACAAAGGAGGCTTCCTTCATCCTTACATACTACACCATGCGTTCAAAGGAATAATCTAAGTGAGGCTTGTGCTCAAATCACATTGGGGAAGAGGGAAGGGTGAGGCTTCAACATTGGAGAGTGTGTCATGTTATCAAAGGAAGAAGAGGCTTGAAAGAAATGTAAATTTTCTTCAATAAGGTTTCATTGTTTCTTTTTTATGTGCTTTTCATCCTAGGCTAGCAGAGTTTGACCAAACAATGGGTATTTGACCATTTGGAGTTCACTTGTCATTGATGGAGGCCATATGGATGAAGCCACTTTACCTAGAAGGGTTTTCACTACACTGGGAGGATAAGAGGATCATTTATTTGCATGTTTTTCATCTGAAAAAGGGTGAAATAGGTCCATGTTGTTAGATAGGAATGATCTATGTGCCATGTAAGGTAAAGGTAATCAAAATTAAGTGAAGTGAGTAAGTATGAGAAAGGAGGGTCAAGTGATTTCCCTTGGGAGGATCACAATGTGCGGCAGGTTTGGCGCAATATTGAGACAGACTTATTGCACCAATATTTGGATTCATATTTCATCATTTATTCCTATGGATAGGTTGAGCTCCACACTCAATAATAGGTTTCAAGGCTTCACAACTTGCACTAGGATAAAGGACCAAGAAAGGATCCGAAATGGCTAAGTGTGTGATCGACAAAGTAAAAAAGGAAAATGCATCCATACATGGCTAGATCTTTGATCACACACATAAGCCATGAATACAAGCCAAAGGAATACATTGGACTCATGAATTAAAATCATTCCTTGAAATGACAGTAAAGCGACACTTATTTCGAAGTGTGAGAGTTGAAATGACACCTTATGACGCTTAGAACTCAAGTTACAACAACTGTGATGATGGTGAGTAAAAGGTGCACTAAGATATCGAATGTGTCTATCACATATTATAATTATATGTGAGACCATAAAATGCATAAGAGTGAAGTAGAAACAACTTTGGTGGTGTGCAAATTTGTGACACATGGAGGAGTGAAAATAAAAAAAGGGACACCTATGACAAGGGGAAACATGAATATGACACTTTTAAAATGAAATTTAACTTGAAGGAAAAATATTTTAGAATGAATATAACATGAAAATTCCACTTGTTACAGTGAAAAAAATTAAAATAATCAACCATGAATGTGAAAGTGAACATTTGAAAAAGATAGCAGTTGAGAAAACTCACCTAAATGGAAGTACAAACACAAAAAAGTGTGGGGGAATGTAAATAAATGTGTGCACTGACTGTCAACATGAGTTTAACATTGCATAAGAATTGTCTTTATGGGCAATGTTATGTTTATTCAAGCATACATAAAGGAAGTGTTCTTATGAACTCATGAAAGGTTGTGCATGTGAGTGAAAGTGAATTGAAGAATTAAACACTTTTAAAAACATAAAATTACCATGGATAACCATAGAGAGACAGATTGTAAGATCTTTGGTAGGCTCCAAAATTCAAGTATGAGCAAAATTTTTTAGGGTGTTGATCACAGAGTCAACACTTGGCGACACACTGGTAGGATTCTAGCTTCTTTTTTTAGGTAAATTAATTCTCTAAGTGAAATGTCTCAGTATTTTGAGGAAGTATTGATTCATCTTACAGATCACCTTGGCTTCCCTAATTAACCTGGTTAGAGATATAGTCCCCTCCATTCCCTTACTCAATTCAACACATATCAAGGCTTGCCAGATAATAATTATTTCGATCTAGGAGAGGGTATTATGCATCACGGGTTTGAGATATTAAGAGTATGAGTTCCATATCTTCTATTGCTATAGTACCAACAGGCTTGGACAATACCCTGATCGAGTCAGTACAGGGGAATAAGAATTTCTTCACTACAAGGGAGCCTGAACAATACCCCAAAAAATTAAGTTGATTCACCTCCCTACACAAGAAGAATTTCTCTTCTTTCACCCTTTATTTATTTATTTAATAGGACTATTCTTTGGCACTTATTATTTTCAATGGGTGAAAGAGGGATCCCAACTTATTGAGAGCACAAGATTTTTCCCCTTTAGAGAATCATTAATATAACCTCTAATATTGGTGTGATCACTTTAATTTTTCCCATGATCCTTTCTTTACTTGACTCGATAAAAATTAAAATCACTATTTACTAACAATATCGAGTTAAGGAAAGAGGGTCCTTGAATAAATACATGCTTTATAGTTTGACCGAAGGATTTCCATCTGAGTGGATTTTATTTTCCATTTAAACATCATTTACTTTAAAGAGATGTAAACACAATATAGAGAAGAGGTAATAGATTAGTCAAGCACTGTTCATCATCATAATTTACCTTTTCAAGTATTTCCACATTGTATTTGGATCCAAATAGGAGTTTCTTTCATTCCAAACATTATCAAACAAAAAAAATAAAGTACATGAAAAAACAAGAAAAAAAAACCAAAAGAACCAAGAAAATGGAGGTCGAACATAAAACATCATGCAAAGTATGCAATGCAAAGACAATTAAATGCAAGACTCTATGGAGAGCAAGATAGAGGGTGGATGCGATGCAAGGGAAACTAAATACAACTAAGCCTACTCCTAACCTAATCAGCTACAAGGTCAAGGCTAAGTGTAATAATCTTTCCAATGAAGCCACCACTATTGTTCTTAACATGCAAACACAAAGATAAGAGCAATTACAAATGATATATCATAATGTGCAACAGAAAAGATAGAAGCTTGAAAATATTTCACAAAGCATTGAAGTTATTTATTAAAAGAATAAATATGTGTCATATCGATTGACATTACATAACCTTCCACCTTAAATTTTCGATGAAAATCATAAGCAAAAAACCTTGATGGCTCCTTGTGAATATACTTGTGTTTGGATTGTCTTCCTTATCAAACATCAAGAGATATTGGAAATTTATTTTAACAAAAATGATTGCTAAATAATATGATTCTAATTGATGATAGATTGGATCATGAAATTAAAAATTTTCCTCTTGATGATCATGAAACACTTGAGAGAAATAATTTTTCATTGATGGTATGGAATCGGGATGAGAATCTTGCAAGGGAAAGTAAATCTGATCATATTCAGAATGCTTGTCAAGATAGTGAGGACTTGACATAACCATCAATAGAGGCTGAAGTGACTCAACTTCTTGACACACATATTCATATTGAATTGATTAATTATAAGGATTAATATATTCAGAACATGTATCATAAGACATACTAGTGGGAACATGATAAATTGAATCACAATTTTCATGATCAGACAAATCGATTAAGGTGGAATATTCTTGGTCAATGGAGGATGAAGATAAATTAGTTTGGAATCGATTTAGAAAATAGAAACATCATTTATTTCCACTAAATAGGATATCTTGTTCCATGAAGAAAATAATCAGTATCAGAATATTTACAAGAAGGATTAGGAGCTAACCACTTTCAAAAGAATGTAACGGGTATGAATCCTTCAGCCAAAGATAATTTTTAGAAAAATCAACTTAACGACTTCACTCATCCATGAAAGGTATACATTTCAAACTTGATTTTGATATAAGATATTTGAATGAATATAAATCAATTTAAATATGACCTTAATCCAACTCGAGACCAAAAATATAGAAAGTTAGAAAAACTATGCCTGAAGTACCAAACATGTTTACAGAATGGATTTACATCCAATGAAATCATGCACATAAAATAATTTTTCAAGAATATGAAAATATGGTTTGGTTCAGGGGACTTACCAAAGTTGCGAGAACATGACATAACCATTAATGGAAGTAGAAGTGATTTTAATTCTTGGTGAGTCCCCATACTTTCAAGAATTGTAGAACTATATTTTGAGGATTGAATCAGATTATGCATGGTGTGTAGACAAATCTTACCAGTAATTTCGACTAAATCACTACTTTATGGATGGTTTCCATCTACATCACTAATTTGGGAAAAACTTAGATCTTCAAGAAATATATTACCTAATCCATAATTTTTTTCCAATTGCACATCTAAATATGGATTGATCGGAAAAATCCCACGAGTAACCTTGCTAGAAGAGTTTTCTTCATGCAAAATTGAGAAAATGAAAAGGGATTGAATGGATATCTAAAAACTTATTTACCTTCCTCTTCATCATGAATACACTCACTACCTTGTGTTAATTCAAATTCCAGCCCATTAGTTGATGAAATTGGGGAGCTTGGAGTATCTACATTACAAAAATTAGAACACAAGGAGTAGTTGGGTGATGAGGGAGTTATAATAAGAGCATATTCTTTAAACGAATTACATTAAATATTTAAATATTTTGAAACAAAGTTCTCTTGAGAAATCAAAATATCAAAAGATGTATTATCAAAGCCATAATTACATTCATCAATAAAATCATAATAATTAGACTGATGTTTGTACAATACTTCAAATTTATTAAGACAATAACCATTATTTGATTTATCACTGAGATTTATAGTTTTAAAATAAGAAAAGGATGGGAGACCATTATCTTGGCATGGAGGATTTTGAAAAAGACAATAAATATCATAACAATATTCACCTTGTTTTTCCTATAATTGTGAAATGTGAATACCTTTATCTTGATTGATACTTAGATTTAGAAGAGACTAATCGAATTGGTCAAGGGGAAATGAATCATGAGAAAGAGATGATAGAGGAGGACAAGAATCAAAATGAGATTCAATACCTACATCTAGTGGAATGTAGGTATTAATATTTATGTGAGGCTTCATAAGCCATTCCAAGGTTTCCTTCATTGAATCTGAACCATGGAAAGTGGAAGAAGATTGAGGAGATGGATCAGGAATTTGATTTCTATATTTCCCAACTTCAACTTTATCATGGTGAGGCACCCAAAATGGTACTGGAAAAGGAGGATGACAAGGAACAAAAGGAACAATGGGCTCCTCTTATGATATCATAGGTGTCTCACAATTTATAAAATTTGGGGAGAGAGAAAGATAGAGGGGTTTAGACTCACACTGAATCAAATAAATCTGAACTAAATATTCAAACTTTTAAATAACGAAATCCCAATCCATATCTTCTTTAGGAAAATTATAACATATGTGAAGGAATCTCTTAGAAAAATCCAAAATTTATTCATTAGGCTGTATTCTTAGTCGATTAATTCTTTTATAAACATCTTGGCAATAATACCTATCAAAATATTGATGAAGCTCCTTAAGAAATTGACGAAAAGAATGAATAGATGCAGATGGTAAGGTATGACAACATCGATTCACATGACCTTCAAGAGTGAGTGTGAATAGAATACACATAACATATTCATGATCGATTTCAATATATTTATAAAACCCAAGAAAATCATTTATGTGTTTGGAAAAAAACGTACCGCCCTCACCATCAAACCTGAATTGAGACAAAACATAAACAATTTCTACGGAGAATTAAAGTTTACTAGAAAATAGGTTACAAAAACACTCTGGGATTATGATTTGAAAATGAGAAATTGAAGGTAAGAGGTTCAACACACACTCAAAGGGAAAAATTTTCCATCTAACACTCCTTCTAGTGCCAAAATGTCGACAATGATGGATACTGCCAACATACAGGGGGTCTCCCCAATGTGAAGTCGCAATTTGACCTCACACCATTTAGAGTAGGAGCCCTATCTGGAGTATCGTCTCGGCCACCATAACACAAAGATTCATATTGGTTTCAACAGATAACATAAGAGATCATATACATTACCCTTCAACAAGCAAGTAAGTTGACATTGTGAAACACCAATTGCAATCTGTAAATGGAGACCTTCACGAGGGAGGGAGACAAAAAGTGAGCCTCTAGAAGGAAGTAATGCAACTAACCTAAGAGAAACACACTAGAAAATAAATATGTGTTAGTTATCTAGTGAAATAGTTCACATAGACACAACGTTCATTAAACAACATACAACACACCTTCAACAACATAAGTATTGAGGCCACTAAAATAGTTCAATTTCCTTAGTACATATGAACGAAAAATATATAGAAAACATCTAAATAATATGCCTAAGACATTCACAATACATGAATGAAAATTTGTCGGTTCATCGAGCTTCAATTACAAGGTAAATTATGCAAGTACACAGTTGCAATATTGAGGCCCCATTTCCAATAGTGGAACATTATGTCACTTCTTGCTTCTCCAAAGTGTATTTTTTTCTCCTATGCCAAGTAGAGAAGCCAAGAAAACATCTCCAAATCTAAAGCCTAAAAAATCCCCCTGCTTGAGTTATGAGGTTTCTTTTATAATAAGAGGAACGACCTTTTATATCCTCATGACTCATGAATTACCCTCATGAGCCTTCGAATTCTAGTGTTCCCTTTTGATTTCTAAAGAAAACTTGAACTTATAAATGAATTTTTGGCTTCTATACAATCGTTTTCCATATATGAATATGTGATTCTTCATGTTCCACATATGAATCTTGCAATTCCACACATTAAATTTTTTCCTTCCTTGAGAATACATCATTACATTCCACATGATGTGGCATGACACATGGGCACATACTGACCATTATGATGACACTTTTACAAGTTAAAACTTTATAGTGAGGACATGGAAGTCATGATGAGGTTGAAATGCAAATTTGTGCTCCTTGTTGCTTCATCTTGCATTGTAGATGATAAATTTGATATATGCTTCATCTTCATGAAAGATCTACTTTGTTACTTATATTCACCCTCCAAAGGGTCTTTGATCACAATCTGAATCCTGTAAGTCATCATGCAATGTAATTTTTGTCTCAGTCCATGATCTGATCCATGTATTTATGATTTTTCTTCTTTGCACTTTTTATCTACAAGTGTGCTTTGTTAAACCTCTTTACTATCTTTGTTCACAATCACCTTGTTGTGCTGAGATAGTACTCCTGCTAATGAAGGTCATTCATGGAAAGGTAAAATAATTCATAAAACATATATTATATCACTACCTATCTCATGGAATGATCAACTCATGATATGTCTATGAAATGGTTGAAATAATAAGGCTTTATTAGGAGCGTGCAGTCAAACTCGAGAACGGCTTAGAAATGCTCCACTAATAATTTTTACTACGACATGCACTATTAAGAGGAGCTATCCTTGTTACAACATAGTGGGGGAAGGTGAAGGGATAAGGTGGAAGGCTTCATGCTTCAAGGTTGTGCCATGTTATTTTAGAGAAAAGAGAGGAGGGATTGAAAGGGTAGTTTGACTATGTAAGCGAGAGGGGAGACATCCTTCAACCTTCCCTACTGCTCCATGCACTCAAATAAAGAGTCTAAAGAAGACTAGGGAACATGAGTGCATTGTAAGTGAGGGAAGTTGAAAGGTTTAGAATTCATGATTTTTTTATGCACTCATAGGAAGGGTCTAAAGAAGACTATGGTGCATGAGCACATTGGGAAGGATGAAAGGTGAAAGTTTCAGCCTTCTAGACTATGTTATGCACTTAAAGGGAAAGCAGAGTTCTAGGAGAGTGAATATTTATTGGTCAAAGTTAGATATGAGCCTTCCTTTAGCCTTCCCTACTTCTCCATGCCCTCAAAGGAATAATTTTAGCAAGGTTTCAACACAAACCGCATTGGGGAAGAGGGAATGGTGAAGCTTCAACCTTTAGGAGTGCGCCATGCACTAAAAGGAAGAAGATGATTGAGATAAAGTGAAATTTTCTTCAACAAGGGGTCATTGTTTCTTTTTGATGTGTTATTCATCCTATGCTAGCATAGTTCTACCCAATAATGTTTATTTAACCATTTGGAGTGCACTTTTCATTAATGAAGGCCATAGGGATGAAGCCACTTTAACTAGAAGGGTTTTCACTGCACTAGTAGGATAAGAGGATCTTTCAATTGCATGTTTTTCCTATGAAAAAGGGTGAAAGAGTTCCATGTTTTTAGCTATGAATCCTTTCTGTTCCATGCGAGGAAGAGGTAACCAAAATTTAGTGAATTTAGTTAGTATGAGAAAGAAATGTCGAGTGACTGTCGTTGGGAGGATCACAATGTGCATCATATTTGGGGTAATCTTAAGAGGGACTTACTGAAAAAATATTTGGGTGTAGGATTACATAATTTAGGCCTATGAATAGGTTTATCTCCACACTTCATAAGAGGGCTAAAGGCCTCACAACTTTCACTGGTCTAAAGGACCAAGAAGTGATCTAAAATGTCTAAGTGTGGGACCAAAAAAGTAAAGGAGGAAAATGCATCCATACCTGAATCAATCTTGGATTAAACTCATAAAACCATCAATACAAGGCAGGAGAATACATAGGACTCATGAATGACAGTCACTCCTCTAAATGACAACAAAGAAACAATGATTTCTAAGTGTGATAGTTGAAATGACACTTTACAATAATTGGAACACAAGTTACAACAATTGTGACCATTGTGACCAAAAGGTATGCTAAGCTATAGGAATGTGTATATTTCATATTCTAATGATATTTAAGACCATGAAATGCAAAAGAGTTCACATGAACTAACTTTGGTGGTGTGAAAATGTGTGACACATATAGGCATTAAAACAACAAAAGGGACACCTATGATAGGGGAAAACATGAATATTACACTTGAAAAATGTAGATGATCTTAGGCGATACATGCCATAGTGAATATAACATGGAAATACCACTTATTATAGTGAAAAGAGGAGAATGTGACAACTGCAAATGTGAAAGAGATAGTTGTGAAATCAAACATTTGCAAAATTTGACAATTGAGAAAACTGACCAAAATGGAAGTAGAAAAGTAACAAAAGTGATGGGGACTTCCAATAAAAGTGTGGATTGAATATTGACATGAGTTGGAAATGGCACAAGAATTGTCTTGATGGGTGATTATATGCTTTTTCTAGATTACATAAAGGAAATTTTCTCATAAATCCATCAAAGATGATGCATGTGAGCACACGTCACTTGAAGAATTAAACGCTTTTCAAAATATCAAACAACCATGGAATAACCATAGAGAGACAGATCATAAGATCCTCAGTAGGCTCCAAAATTCGAGTATGATCGATATTTTGGAGGGTGTTAATCACAACATCCAAAGGTAAATTAACATCTAGTCTCTTATGGCATGCTATATTTGTACATATGAGCTATGATAATCTTCATTTATTGAATAGAAACGATGTAACTGATTTACCAACAATTCCTAGGAAAATAAAGAAATGTGATGTTATATCTTAGGAAAACACAACAAAAAATCATTTCATGATTCTCTTTATAGAGAATGTAGAAATCTTGAATTGATTCATTCTGACTTGTGTGGTTGTATGCCTATTCTTTCTACAAATGAAAATACATACATGATTACTTTTATTGATGAATGCACTGAAATGTGTTTGGTATATCTATTGAAGAACAAATCTAAATATTTTGAAAATTTCAAAAACTTTCATGTGTGGATTGAAAAAAATACACAATCTCAATATTGGCTCTATTTGTACTAATAATGAAAAGGAATATACTTCAAATGAATTAGAAAACTATCTTCACCAGCAATATGGGATCCAACATCAAACAATTGTGCCTTATAATCCTCAATATAATGGTGTAGTCAAAATAATGAAAAAGGCAATATTAAATATGGTACATTCAATTAATTTTTTTAAAAATATAAAGCTAATGTTCTGGGTTGATGTAGTTCTATATGCAGTGTCAATCAAGAAAAAATTCCCATCTCATTCCATAAAAAACAAGACTCCCTATCAAATGCGGTATGGCCACATTCCTTCGGTGAGACATCTCAGGATTTTCAATGCCACCTATTATGCCTTGATACTTAAGGAACATAGAAACAAACTTGGTGTAAGTAGTTGAAAGTGTGTATTCTTGGGGTACTCAGATACCTCAAAATAATAGCATCTCTATGGTGAAGTAAATAATAATTTTATACTATATAGAGATGTAACGTTTCATGAATATTTTCATGAATCATCCAAGACTAGTAATTTTGTTAAGAAAAAACTTGATTGATTGGACATATTCAAGCATGAAAAATATTTTTAGGAATTGATAATGATATTTCACATCTTGAAGGGGGGGTCCCTATCCCGGATCAATCTATGGAATCTCCTTATGAAGCAATCTCTCCCCCTCATGAAGCTCCAACCACTAATAAAAAAGACATTTTGAGTGATTTGATTGAGAGAATTGGAAGGCTAAACCTTGTTTCAGCCCCATATAATTCACTTGAGAGGTTATCTAATATGTTTACACAAATATTAATCCTACAGTCCTCTAACTGAGTTTGAAAGATATTATAATGATAAGGGTTATTTCCAACGGATTCTTAAGGTCTGCTTAGGATTGTGGAGTCGCCAGGTGGAAATTTTAGAGTGTTTTCAAAGAGGTACACTGTCCACCATAGTGCTTGTGAAACATCCTTTTTCAAGGATATCCCGAAACACAACAAACTCTAACCAGAGATTGACTGGGAGGGCATTCACCAGATATATCACCTCTAAAAGAGGATGAGATCTAGAGGCTATCTGGCCCTTTCCAGACTCTGTCTAAGAGTACAAGGTAAAACACATCAAAGGTAAGTGATATGTGGGAATGAGTGTTTCACTATAAAGTGGAAGTTTTTAGCTCATGAGGAGGTCAATGGTTCTATGGTCCACTACCATGTTTATTATGAAGCCAAACTTGAAATATTTTGGGTTTTTCTGAGTTTATTTTGGTTTTATAGGTTAAGAGAGTGTTCTAAGTCTGATTTTTCACTTAGCTAAGGTGTTAAAACAAACAGAGTTTCTCTTATGGCTTGGTAACTGGTTCCTTCAAGGTTTGATAAGGATTAAAAGGAATCCTAAGGGTTACTTAGTTTGTCATTGATTCAATCAAGTCCTATCATGATCGCCATTATGTTAGGAAGTGCTTGAAGAAAGTTACTTATGTTATACTGGACCTAAAGGTTTTAAGAAAGGTTTTGAAACCTCTAATTCTCAGTAGGGTCCCACCGTGATCGCCATTATGTTGGTGGCGATGAGGTGGCTAATAATCACTGGATATTCTTGAAAATAAGGGATTTTTGAAGTCCTAAGGGGTATTTGGATTGTTACTGACTCAGAGGTCCCACCGTGATCACCAATATGTTAGTGTGAGCGGTGGGATAAATCCAAAATGTGTTCTTTATCAAGTTAAGGGCCTAAAGAGCTTTAAGATATGTTTTCAACTCACCGTATTACTCAGTAAGGTCCCACCGTGATTTCCATTATGTTGGTATCCCGTGTTTTGATAGTTTGGAAAATCAAAAGACAAGGCAACATCAAAACCAATCTTTAGAGTTCCAGGATCTAGTCCTCCTGTTCTCAGAGAGGAATCTCTCAAATATTTGTTTGCAAAGGTTTATCTTGTTTGCTTTGGTTATGGATTTTAGACTAGTTATTAAGTGCAGATGTTTGTTTGGTTGGGTTGAGTTGATACAGCAGAATATGAAAGGTCTAGGAAAGATAGACAGAAAGAAGAAATATCTGGTTCATTGGGAAATGGAGTCAAAATAAAGTCATGACAAACTCTTCAAGGGATATGGGGTATCAAAGGGAAAATCTAACTTGGCCACACGATCCTTTGTTTTGGAATGAGATGGACATTAATGTTTTGGAAAGAGAAGCTTAATTCTTAACAAAGGGAACTTGAAAACATAACTTAAAAATAAAGAGATATTTGATAGACAGGGCTAACCATAAATTCCACAAACATTCTTTAAGAAAATAATGACTTCAAGACAACTTTTAAAATGAAATATAAGATTCGGGGAACTCCCTATTTCCTCAAATATTTTATTTTAAAGGACTTAGAAAACATAAAAGATTCACTGATAGCTGCATTCATAGAAGAGGGAACACCTAAATAACATCTATACTTGCAACTATAAAGACCTTCAAAACAACTGTTCAAGCAGGGGCAAAGGGTAAGATCAAAACCGACCTCTTTGATTAACTTAAGACAATGGTACTTCAAAGGGAGACTTTAATAACAGCTTTCAAGTGATGTCAGACAAGCAGGGAGAACCATAAATCATGCTGAAACCAACTATTTGAGCTATCAAGGAAATAAACAAGCATGAAGACTAAAGAGAAGGTTTAAAGCCTCTAAAATACTTCAGCAGAAGAAAACATAAAACAGTGAAGGGTGAACAGGTCTAAGCTGCTTCCAGGAGTCATTTCTTAGCCTAAAACTTTCAGCCTACTGTAGTAAGAGATTATGAAACATAATGAAAACAGGAGGAAACATTAAACAATTAGAATACTTCACCAACAACCAAGCTCATGAATCCAATGATAGAGCCTTCTCAGGAACGGGCATGCAACAACATCATCAATACATCCAAGACTTCAATTTGTTTTCAACTTCAACAGACTTGTATATTCATTTCAGAGAGTTTCAATGTTACAACTTGTGATCAAACAACAACCAACAACCAACAACTTCTCATCTTCTACAGAAGTATTTATAGAAGAATGAGGAGGTGAGATCTGATAAAAGATCTGCTAAAGTAATTAATACAGATTCAAGACTTCTTGGCCCTTTGAGGGGCTCGATGAAGAAGTTTACAGGTGGTTCTATGTATTAACTATTTTACATTAACTATCAGGTCTGCTGGAAAGAATTTTTTGACCTTTGAGGTTTGGCGTGAGGTTGAAATAACTCTGCAGATATTTCTCGCATTAAGTTCCTTGCAGAAGTAACTTCTCGGCTGCGTTGAGGCAAAACATCTTCCTTTGCAATAACTTCGGCCCTGGTTTGAAAGGTTTGAGGCAACAGGTGGCGTTTAGTCACTGGGAGGAATCAATTCACCTCCTTTTTGTGGTGGTGGAGGGTTTCCTGATGAAACACTTTAGGTTTTCCTTCAAATTGTGTTTTTAGATCGGGGATTAGGCGTTTGATAACTGTATTAGCCTTAATCCCCACAAATCTGTCCACTAATCTGTTGTTCTGGTTCATTCTCGGTCTTCAACATCTGATACTCTTTCTCTACATTGATCTTCATGGTTTTTCTGTCGTGCAGGGCTGCGCAGGGTATGTAAGGCATCAATGCCTGTGAAAACATCAATATAACGTGATTTTAAACCCTGTGGATGATTTCCTCGGAGGAATCGAACAAGGGAGGGTCGTCACCCTCAGTCACCGAATCTTCTTTGGAAATGATGGAAGATACATTCAAACCTGCAAAAAAACATGAAAAAACGTTATATAATCCTGCGTATTTGGTTTACTGCATCGGGGACTGTGCGGAGGAGCGTTGGCCGTTGGATGGCATCATCCAACGGCTGGGATTTAATCTCAGAATGGTAAAAAAAGCATGGGGGGAGGAGGATTAAATCAGAGCCGTCGATTCACGCTGAGATCGACGGTCGGCGATGACTACGAGGGGTTCAGATGTACGGAGGAAAAACTTCGGGGGCATACCCCCGTAGTGAAACTGCGTCGTTGATCTGATTCAGTTTGGATGGTCAAGATGAAATCAGGGGGCGTTGAAAGTCAAATGGAGGGAATCTGGAGGATGATTTTTAGACCGTCGATCAAATCAGATCGACGGCGGAGATGTGATTTCCGCGCGGCGATGGCCTGTTTAGCGCGCGCGCACCTTTGTTACCCATCGCGCAACTCTGGTTAGCGCTGACCGTTGGATCATCGGGCCCAGATCGGACGACTGTGGTGGATTTCGCTGCATGGCCTGGTCCGATCGTTAATGCGCGAGGGAGAAATTTAATGCGCGGGGATGGCATTTTTAGAAAATGGTATGGAGGACACGCGGCGCGCAGCGTATGGAATCGCTGGCCGACGGGAGAAAACAACCTTTGGCCCGAAGGCAGTGCGGAAAAGACTGCCAGTTTTGGGAAAACAGTGTACGGGAGGCGAGGACCACATGGTAAGTTGCGCTCCGCGCCGTTGATCTGTGGATTGGATGAACGGCTAAGATCACTCCACAATTGTACGGGCGGGTTTTAATTTTTCAAAGAGGAAAAAGGCGCATTTTATATCGAGCGAGGGGATCGTACGGTGGGCCGGGGGGTACATTAATCGCAAATCGAAAAAGTGAAAAACGCGATGGCGGATTATGCGACGGAGAGAAAATGCGATATTGCGATTATGCGATGGGCGGGGAAAATGCGATGGATCGCAGCGCAAATATTTGCGATGCTCGTTGGAGGAAAAGTGAAAATTGCGATCTGCGATGGATCGCAGCGCAAATATTTGCGATGCATCAGTTTAAAAAATAACAATTTGGAAATTCTGCGATCTGCACTTTGCGATAAGCGCCAAAGGGTTAAAACTTGGTTCCAGGGTGCGGGCGTATGGAAGAAAAGGGGCCAAGGGCTTAAGCTCGAGGGGCTTAAGTTCTATACATAAAAACATGTATTTTCATGGTTTTTGAAGGGTTTCTTGAAGGAAATGAAGGTTTCAGTAAGGTTAAAAAGTGGGTTTTTAACCTTATAAAAGTGGTTTTAATGAAATGGAAAGGGAGAAACATGAAATTGTGGGTTTTTCATGGGAAATGGAGAATAGAAAATGAGGTTAGTGAGGAAGAAAAGGAAGGGGACCAAGGGGTTCTGCAACAATATTTAACTTGGGATTTTTGAAGGATTTCAGAGGCTTTTAGGATGTAAACAACAATAAGGGATCTGGACAGAGGCATGAGGCCTTAGAGAGACTTCAAGAGCCAAAAAATTTTAGTGATAAAATTGTTCCTTGGAGGCTCCAAAAATATTTAGCCACCTTTTGGTATAATAAAATATTATAGGTGGCTAACATAAGTAACAACAAACTTCATTAACCATTTTCTCAAAAATCAGATCGTTTTGATGCACGGATCATGAGATATAAACAAATTGGTTGTAGGTGATAGTGCATAATTTTCAAAATTTTATGAACTAATTTAGCATGAAATTTTCCGGGTTTGTGTATTTTAATGATACCTCTTTGTTATCTAGAAATCACAAGAATTCAGTTCGTAGTTTTAAAGATATATGCAAATCAATTTATGCACTGTATAAAAATGAAATTGTATTCCTTAAACGAGAAATAAAGTAGAAATCATCCATCATGTGTAGCAATTACACCCCCAAATTGAAGAATTAGCATGTCCTCATGCAATGCTAGAAAACAAAGAGATGCGGTTGCTACAATTTGCTGAAATCTATACTTGGTGTAAAACAACATGGAATAAGGGAGGTGTTGAGAATGAATAAGAATATCAATGGATGATAAAGAATATTAGTGACATGGTCATAATAAAGAAATGAAGGAAAACAACACTCCCCCAAATTGAAAGATGATATGTCTCTGAAAAATGGGAAGTGGTAAATATGTGGAATGAATGATGATAAATAATGTTCAATGGATTTTCATGAAATTCTCCTAAATTCGTAATAAATCAAAAAATTATTCTATTGTACCTCAAGTGTTACCTCCGAAAAAAAATGTGAAATGACATGTAGGGACTGGCATTTTTTGAAGCTGATGTAGGCTGAGAGGATACTGAAAGCGATGCAAAAGGTGGAAGCCATGCAAGCACATCATGTATGAAGAATTGTGTGCATTCGTGAGTTGCATGAGCCTTTGCTGTTAGTTGCAATAGTGTGGTCGTGTTGCAAATAGAATTCCCCCCCCATACTTGTTGTTCTCCTGTAACCAAATCATGATTCTGCATGCAATTTTCTTGAATCCATAGCGTTAATTTTGAAGAGCAACAGATAAAATGTATGCCAAAAGTTCAATCAGCAAAATTTTTGTAGAAATGCAGTATGAATATTGTGGCAAATCAGCAAATTATGGCAGAATTCTGTACTTATATTGTGTGCTATCCATAATGCATACATTCCCCCTTCCAATCGAAAAAGGGATTCCATGACCATAGAGCATAGAAAAAGTGTTGTGCTGACAACAAGGCAAGCAAATGAACAATACAACAGTAAATGAAGTAGAGTACACATATCAAATGATAGGACAACAAGAGGTATGGTTATAATGAGGGCAGAGTGTATAAAGATAGTTATGAATAAGAGATAATATGCTTGGTTTGATGATAGGTAATGTGGTAAGTAAAAAGGACAGCAATATGCAAGAAAAGATAACTTGCTGATGATATTCCATCTGAAAATGATATGATTGATTAAAAAACAATAACTCATGTGTAAAGGTTCATAGTAGGGAGAAATTAGGGAAATAATCTCTTTGATAAAAAGAAAAGTAGGAAGAGGCTATTATAATAATTATTGATGTTGAAAATAGAACTTCAATACCATTAGCAGGGCCTCTGCTACCAACAAGCATCCATAACCTTGGCAGGGTTTCTTTTTAACCCATATGAGCCAGGATCCTCAATTTATAGTTGGAGAATTCCATTGATGTTCTACAAAATAGATCAGTATGCTGGCGTGGTGACCAGATAACCACACTGCCATTCATTGGGAAGTGGCAAAAGTGATAAGGCCGGCTCATGATGAGACCTCCTGTTCCAAGGATATTGTGGCTATCCAATGGATCATAACCCTGGTGTGGTGGCTATAGTGGGAATGTCATTTCGCTACAACCTTATGAAAATGGTAGGCTGGCTCTTTAATGAGACCCCCCATCCTCTATCTGTAGACAAGATTTTGTTGTTTTTACACCTTTTATGATAAATAGAGGGAGGCTCAGTACTCCTTAAGAGTGGGGATGGTGGAAGAAGTTTGAACATGTCAATAGAAAGAAAATATACCCATAATCTTACTTATAATAGATAGAGAGAATTGTAGCCAGGAGAAGTGGAACCAGCATGGTAAAGATGATCAATCAATATCATATACAGTAGAAATCAATACAGTAAAGTAATATATAAATAATTGTGTCCCTTTTGTTTGTTTTTTTTTTTAGACCTATAATCAAGAAGCTATCTTGTTAAAGATCATAACATCAAGGATATTTTCTTGCTTCAATAGACTCCATAATTTTTGTCCTCATAAAAATATTGCACTTCATGAAATGCAAGGGAATCAATAAAATGTGGTTGAGATGAATTAGGAATAATCACACAAGAGGGAGGAAGGGTTATTCTTGAAAATATTCCCAAAGTGTTGTTCCCTTGAAGGAACAGCAAAAACACTCAAAAAAGTGTTGCTCCTTTTAAGGAACAGCAAAAATACACCCAAAAAAAGTGTTGTTCCTTAAAAGGAACAACAAAAAAATACACCCAAAAAATGTGTTGTTCCTTAAAAGGAACAGCAAAAAATATACCAAAAAAAAAAATTATGTTCCTTTTAAGGAACAACAAAAAAATGCATGCAAAAAAGTGTTGTTCCTTAAAGGGAACAACAAAAAAATACACAAAAAAATTGATGTTCCTTAAAAGGAACAGCAAAAAAATCAACACGCGAAATTGTTGTTCCTTAAATGGAATGACTGTTATTCCTTAAGAGGAACAACGGTTGTTCCTTAAATGGAACAACAAAAAGACAAACTCGCGAAACTATTATTCCTTAAATGGAACGATTGTTGTTCCTTAAGAGGAACAACAGCTATTCCTTAAATGGAACAGGAAAAAGACAAACACGCGAAACTGCTGCTTCTTAAGAGGAACGACTGTTGTTCCTTAAGAAGAACGACAAATGTTTCCTAAGAGGAACAACAAAAGGAAAAACACGCGAAACTTGGTGTTCCCTGTAGGGAACAGCAAGGGAAAAAATAGAAAAAAACTAATGTACAATCTATTATCTAAGAAAATCCAATCAAATAGAAAGGCAAATTTATGTACAAGTTTCAAGAAAAAGTAACTTTTTACATAATTGGTGCTGTCGAAGAATTGCCTTCTGTAACTGGAACTTGCATGGTAGGGTCTTCATTGTTTAATCACCAATGGAGCGGAAAATACAATTTGAAGGAAGCAACACTTGAAACACAAAAACATAAGAGAAATCAGAAAAGAAACAACAATTTAGTTAAAAATAGTATATAAATAAATCTGTTAAGTTACAACAGCTATGATGTTATTTTCTAAGGGAATATCAATCTGTCAATGGAAAAAGAAATGATCTCTTGGAAAAATGTTTTGAAAGCAGTGACATGAATCTTCAAATGGGAATCAATTCTTCATTTTTCCTGTTATGAATCCATTAGGTAATGAATCGGATGAAATGCCCTTGTTTCATTAAAATTTCTTTCAAGAATCGCTCGTCCATAAATTGATCTTCTTTATTCTCCTAAGACTTGCAAAAAATGAGTGTCTACTTGCAATAAAACATTAAATTATGGATAAAGAGAGGTGATCGGACTCCCCTAATCCAAGAACTATGGAAAAAAACTAACAAGTAGTTACTCTGTAAAACAAATCCAAGGACAAAATTAATTTATTACCTGCGGGAGAGCAGTGGCCAATCATGCTAACCTGCATTGTTTTAATCGTAACTTCTTATTTTTTCATCCGATTTGAGTGATTCCAAATCCAAATGAAAGTGAATTCAAGGAGATGTCTCCAATAGAAATAGGTTTGAAAAATTTCATGTAATGGTATGTTAAATTTTCTTAGAACAACCTACATAATAGAGTCATTTTCGATTATCTATCTTAGACCAACAATGGATATTTTAAGCATAGATTTTTCGTTTTATGACGGATTCGAATGATTAAAATTGGAAATGAAAGTAGATTAATTTTTTTATCTCCAATGGAAAAAAATTTTGAAGACAAGAATAATTGATGGGTCAAATACTTTAATGAACAGACGGAAAAACAGAGTTTTAAGAGTGCTCATTTAGGATAGACAGTCAGTATTTGGGTCATATTTTCCTCATACGATATCTAAATAGAGTGATTAATTTTTTTTTGTAAACTATATTCATAGATTAATATACCATAGAAACATGTTTTAAAAATATAGTCATTTAGGCCTCCAAAGCCTCGCTGTCCCAACTCTGTTCCTGAGCTGCCTACTAGACGCCCTATCAATATTTTGGTTCTAACATTTTCATTTCAAATAAAAATGGAGTGCTTCAAATTGGGTTTTAAATTAGACATCAATGGCTACTTAGGATAGAAATATTTTTTTAAAATATTCACTTTTGGTCCCTCAAAACATGACTGTCCCGACTCTGTTGCTGAGCTGCCTACTAGACGCCCTGTCAATGTTTTGGGTCTAAATTTTTCGTTTCAAATCAAAATGGGGTGATTCAAATTGGGTTGGAAATTAGACATCAAGGGCTACATAGGATAGAAACAGGTTTTTAAAAATATTCCATTTTGGTCCCTCAAAACATGACTGTCCCGACTCTTCTTTCAGAAATTTCATCAAGCCCACAAGCCAAAAAATATGATATTCAAGCAATTTTTCCATATTAGTGATAAAAATGAATATGAGTGTTTGTAGAACTTTTATTTTCAATATAATATATCTAAATACACAAATAAATTAAAATATTTATCACCGATGTTGATATTCACAGCGTTTTGCAACAAAAACATTTTTTTTTTTTTTACATAATAATAAAATGTATTTATTTATGTCCTTATTTTTTTATTTTCTACACTAACCTACTCTTATTTGAAAATTTAATATGCTTATGTATAATAGTACTTCCAATGGAGCCATTTTCGAAATAAGGCCTCTAGTATGTACATACCCAAATTTGAAAAATGCATGTTAATAAATAGTAGGGTATGAGAAGCCAACTTCCCTTGAAAAGATTGTGCCAAAAATTGTTGAAGTATGGAGTGATGCTGCAAAAAAATGGATTGAAACCAATCTTCAATGTATCCCTTACTTTCTTGATTTCCCATAGCTATCACATCATGAAGTTCTTGAGTGTTTAAAACAACTTGTTGATGCAGGCTAGAAGAAACCTCATTTTCTTTCATAACCTCTACAATTTTTGGATTTGAGACATTCTGAATCTTAGTATAATTTTTCTCCAATGGTGCATGTGAGATAGAATGGGTGGGAAGGGTGGGTAAATTTTGTAGTTCAACACTATAAGCATGTTGTATTGTTTTATTATGGTGAGGGTGTGGAATGAGTTGAGCAAGAAATTGTGTAGGGAATGGAGCATTTTGATGATGTAGTTGATTGGGTTGAATGGATGATTTTGATAGGCAAGCAAGATTTTGTGGAAGAGATGGAAGATGTGTTTTTGCTACAAGATGAGGGAGAGTAGTCATGCAATCATAAGATGAACCATGCCAAACTTGTAGACAAGATTGGTGGTGGTTATATTGAGATTGGCATGGTTTCCCTAACATATGTGTATTCCATAATGGATTATGCAAGTAAGAGAATGGAGAGGAAGTATTTTGAACCATACCTGTAGGCCATGATTTCCATGGTTTTGACCTTGTTGCAGCTTCCCCATCTCTTTGATATGCTACTTCCATCCTAGATAAGGAAGAACAACTATCTATGAGATGCTCCTTTCGGTAATGAGGGAAAAACACTTCATCAAATTCCTACAAAACATTCAATTGTGAATTTAGAGAGCTAATGGAATCATATTTAAAATTTTCAAATAAAACATTGATTTCAGCTCTTATGTCTCTTGTTCTTGTAGTAAATTTGGAAAAGAAATAAGAAAATTCTCTAGAATTCTTACCATCCTTGGAAATTCCTCTTGACTACCTTATGCAAAATTCACAAACATCATCATATGATAATTGAAAAACATCACCTTTTCCTATATTTAAGAGTTCTAAAAATTCATCTTTGATTCCTTTAAGAATGAGTGTTTTCAAGATTTCTTTTTCCAAATGCTTATGCTTTGATTTTTGAAGGTTATATTGAAATCACTCTACATAGTCCTCCAAGCTTTCATCTTTCCTTTGTATCATACCGAAAATATCTTCATTGGATTTGCAGTAGTCTTGGTACTTCTTCAAGAATATGTTCCTCATGGCCTCCCATGTTTGGATGCAATTCCCACCGAGGCTCATGAACCATCAGAGAGTTGCTCCTTTTAGAGTAATAGGAAACACTTTCAACCTTTGATCATTAGTACAATAATCATATCCTCTACAAAGTATTTCAAACTCAAATAAGAATGTATCGGGATCTTCATTTGTCAAACCATGAAAATTTGGTAGAGACGATGGGGGAATTATGTGCATTTGTGTCACTCCTCCTAGATCTTTGATAGGGAATTCAAAATTTGCAATGTGAGACATTTATTACCATAATGAAATATGTTAGAATTCATGTGTTTCCTTGAGAATTCTCCTTCAAATGTTCCTGTCAATTGGTTAGTGAAATGGGTGGTGCTTTGTAATGATCCTTTTTTCAGGATTCTCAAGATTATATTTCAGAGATGGACTACAAAGGAATTTACTGGATATTTCACCTTTCAAATGAATTATGAGATCCAGAGGCTACCTGGCCAACTGTAGACGCTATCTATAGACCTTGGAATAACCCCTTTTTCAAGACTTTCAACAAGGTGTTCAAGGGAAACGTTGTATAAGTAAAAATGTGCAAAAATAACGTATATTAGGGCTTGTTTCTCCTCATTTATGCTGTATGTGACTTATATATGTAATTTCATAAAAAAAAAATCAGTCTAGGCACATTAAACAGATCTCCCAAAAAGTAGACTAGCTAAAAAGCACCCAAAGGGGAAGGCTGCAATCAAATGCAAGCACTGCTTCAGGAATTGTGTAGTTTTAGCTAATGTTCAGTGGATATCAGAAAGAGGACTTATATCTCATTATTACAATATAAAATAATCATTATGATAAAGCCCTTTCATTATACAACAGAAATCATGAGCCAATACAACAGTAAATCTTCAGAAAAGAGAGCAAGAGCACATGTATATTTGTAGAAATGCTTCAACAACGTTATTTTTTAGGAGGTTCAGAAGATGTAAGTTACAACTTAGATCTAGAGTAGATCTATGGACAAAATATCAAATATATATCATATCTAGAAACTCTATAGTTTTCTCTAGAAGATCCACTTGGAATTTTGACAAAAGCATGCATGAATAAGAGTAGATCTGAGAAACAAGTTGCAGATCTGGAAACTGCTGTAGTAAATTTATGAATATATCATTTCATTACAATGGATCAGATTTGAACAGAACATAGATCAACAAGCCAATCCATGGGTCAACAAGTAGAAGGCAAGCCCAACACAAGAGATCTCTAATCTAAACTATGAGCAAGACAACCTGCAAACCCTCATACATAAATAACGCAGTTTTCCCAATGGGACAGCACTATAGCTTGAAAGACACAGAAAAATACTAAATAATTTCAAATCTAAAGTACAATAAATGATGCACTCTTCCAGGAGGTCAAAGGACCCACTCCATGAAGAGAGGCTCTCAAAATACACTAGATCTCTGCAGATCTAGATCACCACTTGATGCAGCTTGCAGAGACAGCAAAAGCCTCAAAGGATCAACGCTGCCAATGTAAGTAGGAGCTTGGCCTCAAGCCTAATATTGGTTCACTTTAGCAAAATTTCCTCCTTGAATCATCAAAGGAAGAGGTGAAACTCCTGAACAAGAATTCCAAATACAATCCCCCACTCAACAACAGAGAATGGTATTTTTCTAAGCAGACAAATATTCAGAAATATGATCTATCAAAAACCTTCTCTTGCTGCCCTCCTTTGCCTTTTATAAGATGAGAAATCTCTTACAAACCCTAAACCATCTTGATGATTTAGCCCTTTTCACATTAGAGGCTCCCTTCTAGAACTGCGCTGCCCCTTTTGGAGATGTAATGAACCTAGACAACGTTGTTGATTTGGTCAAGGTTGACCCAGTATTTAGCTCAAATCTCTTTCACACCTACAAGTGATTATTTACATAGCCCTGATTTGTCTTTTTTCACATGGCCATTGATTTATTAAGACTTTTTAGGAGTTTTACATGTCCTCCTTTATTCATTTATTCAGAAAATAGAAATTAAAACAAAATTTAATGTTCCTCTGAGATAAGGCTAAGTGGGAACATTACAGTCCTCCCCTTCAAAATGTTTCTTGTCCTCAAGCAACTGATAGGGTAAGAGATGCACTACAAGAAAAAATAACATTGGTGAGGGGCGAAAATGGTCACCATAAGCTCATTGGTGAGGGTCAAAAGAGCCTTCGTCACCAAAAAATAAACGTCACCAAAGGTGGCGTCGCCGAAAGTATAGGTGTTGTGGTGACATTCAAGGTCCGTCACCAATAATTATTTATAGTGACGAATAGTGACCGTCACCATTTCATACGAGCAATGGTGACGGACAATAGCCTCCGTCACCAAAAAACTGAATGTCACCAAAGGTGGCGTCGCCGAAAGTATAGGTGTTGTGTTGACATTCAAGATCCGTCACCAATAATGATTTATAGTGACGGATAGTGACCGTCACCATTTCATATGGGCAATGGTGACGGACAATAGCCTCCGTCACCAAAAAATTGAACGTCACCAAAGGTGGCGTCGCCGAAAGTATGTGTTGTGGTGACATTCAAGGTCCGTCACGAATATTGATTATAATGACGAATAGTGACCGTCACCATTTCATATGAACAGCAACGATTTTTTGTGATGGACCTTTCATGGCCGTCACTATTGGTGCATATATATGGCGACGTTCATTGACCGTCACCATAAACGCATTGATGACATCAAGGTCTGTCACGAATAATGACTATAATGACAACCAGTGACCCTCACCATTTCATATAAACAACAACGATTTATGGTGACGGACCTTTAATGGTCGTCACTATTGATGCATATATATGGTGGCATTCGTTGACCGTCACCATTTCATATTTTGGTGAGGGTCAAAAAGTCTCACCATAAACTCATTGGTGATGGTCAAAAGAGCATCCGTCACCAAAAACTGATCTTCGTCATTCCCTATATATGAATATCAAGGCACGATGGAATCGAACCACCAACCTCCTGCTTGTAAAGCAGGTTCTCTTCCATTGAGCTAGCACCCTTTAAAGAATTAGACTTTTAAAAATTATATCTTGAAACTTCATAGATTATAAATTCTACAACTTTCAATAAATTAAAGTCTCGACAATCTTTTACTAAACAAACAAAACACCATCGACATTGCAGGTCCCTACCTAATGGTTATGGAAGTTATGAAAAGTAGGTGAAGGGAAGAATTAGACTTTTAAAAATGATACATGGAATACCACCACAAGAATCCCCCAAGAGAGATCCAGTGGGAGAATCTCTTGTTTTAGATTCAATGGAAAATGAAGGACTAGATGAAAGAGAAAGGCCTCAACAGGATGAGGAATCCACCACCTCGAGTCAAGGAATAGAAGAGGTCCTCGGAAATTCTTACAACACTTTGAAATAGAGCTAAGGGTAGAATATCTACTTAAGATCTACTTATGAAGATTTCTTATGTAAAATAACTCAAATAGACAAGAAAATCCACAATTATAAAGTGATTATTTGGCATTTCAATCACTAATATGAAGGCCAAAAACCTAAATAACCTAAAACACTCAAATATCCTAAAACAACGTGTGAAATAAAGACAAAGAAAAATAAAATATGTTCTCGAAAAATAATACAAAACAAAGACAAAGAGAATATGTTCTAGAACAATAATACAAAACACATCCAACATTTTGAAGTATTTGACTTGTCTTGGTGAACATGCATCCTTAGCAAATACAATGTAGCAATACCTTCCCCACAAAAGAGAAGACATGTCAAAATAGTATGTTTGACATGGACAATCATATAGATGCCACAATAGCTACTCCATTCAACACATGCACAGGCAATACAACTTAGATGTTGATGGCAAAGTATGGGATAGAAACAAATATCCTAGATGCTAGTTGTCTCACAACAATTAATTCAGATTTTACATATTGGTATGATGTTGTGGTGAAGTTCCCAGTTTCTAACCAAAAGAAAAAGTAATAGATCAACATAGCATACACTGCCAACATGTAACCTAGCCAATGGCTTCATCATATGCCTCATGCCAGGAATTGGATTTTGCATGCTAGACCAGCGATAGTTAGGTTCTAAATTTCAACTTGATTATTTCAGACAACATATGAGCAGCAGTAGAGAAGTCCTATAATATAACTTCCATCACATTATAGTGATTTTGTTGTAGCATTTTTTTTAGCTTTAGGGCTCATGTTTCAAACAATTTTAACATGGTTTTAAGGTTCTAAAAATATCATGGGAAAGTCTTCGTTATTGCAGTATTTGGTGGTAGCCTCCATGAACAGTTTGACATCAATAATATTCTTATAATACAATCGTTTTTAGTAGCATGTTGTCATCCTCCATGGTCTCCAAACAAAGCAAACATATCACCATCCAAGCATAAATATAACTCCGCATATAAGATCAACTTTTTCTGGGAGGATGTGAGGTCATGTAACATACTCTTGTAGGATTATGAGGCAATATGAAGATTATATATAGAAGAAAATGACCGCAGATTTGATGGCAGCATGTGAAGAGCCCTAAACAGAAGATACAACAGTAGATATATCCTTTGATTGGTGGTTCTCTAGAACCCAATAGTGTTGGTCTTTCCAATGGTTGATACATCCAACTGTCGTAAATTTTCACCAACAAATAGAACTAGGGTTAATGACAACACTATTATGGCTCTAATACCAATGTTTGGATAGATAGGGCAGCATGAAAATAAGTATAAAAATACAGGTGCAATCAACAAATGTTTCCAACAATGATGTGGGGTTTTTGGGAAGCTTGTTATGGGATAATTTGAGGGATTTCAGACAACTTTTCGGCCTTGTGAACTACAATAATCTTTATTACTTGTTTGTGACTACATCTAGGGTCATTGTAAGAAAATTATAGCCAACATTAAAACTCTAAATACCCATCAATCAGAACAGTTCATCTTTCCTTCAAGCATGAACCAATTTAAATCTTCACGTGTCTTCACCTTACAGAAATTTTGTGGCAGAAATGGTGGTGGTAAAAAATATCATAAGGGCTGTTAATATCTAGTGAAAGTTTTTTTTTTGAAACCCTTGGAAACATACAACGAACCCTTGAGCAAAGGAACTAGAACCTTTGTGAAATCCTTAGGTAGCATTTGAATTGGACATCAGTATGTCATTATAAACATTGGAGTTCTTTGGTATTCAGAGGAATTTCAAGAGCCCTTTTCATATCTTACTTGGACTGGTTTGTGGATATACCTCTCGTTTTTGGGTGTTCCTAGACTAGATCCTAGCAATCTAAAGCATGTATCAGATCCTAGTAATCTGTTGGGTATTCCTAGTAACTTGTTGGTTGTATCAGATCCTAGACCAACAGGTGTTCCTCCTTGGCAACATACATTCCTTAATTCATAGAGAATAACGTGAGGAAAAGGAGACCTTGAACCACATGTATATGCATAAAATTATGTTTGACCATTATCTTGAGTACAACAGCCTGAAATAGGTCCAGCCTCCTCATCTTAGATATTATCTAGGCTTTACTCAGACAGCGCAGTTGATAAATGGGTTTCAACTGACCAAAGTTTACACCCAAAACCACAAATTGAACTTAGTTTAGGCTAGCAATGGCAAAATTGGATCTTCTAATCATCCAAAAGGTTATAGAATTTCAACATTCTAATTGCCCCATTACCAGGAAAAGCCAATTCTTTGAGTGTAGGAACCTCTTTTTTTTATAAAAAGGCAAGGTTATACAGGTGATATAAAATTACTTGGTTATATAGGTGGTAGAAAGGTCAAAAAGGAATTTGGCCAGCCCAACTTTAGAAATGGCATCCACAAAACCATGTTGCATTAGTTTAGGTCCTTCAATCTACAAACAACAAAAATGGACCTCTCTAGGGTTTTTTCAAGGTGTTGAATCCATATATGTACTCAAAATTCCATTTTAAATAACAAAATTAAGATTTGGCCAAAAACAAATTTGGGGTAATAAGACAAAAAATCAAAAATGTAACATGTTTAGATTCCAAAGATTATATTTTTTGGTAGCCACAGTGCATGGGCTGTCTATAGTTGCACACAATCCATGTTATGTCTTACATCGTGACCTTATCTTAAGGCATACAGACACACCGTATTCTAGTATTGACTATGTGAATCTCTCTATATATATCATTGAATGTTCTGCTTTAGATTATCCATCCATCACTTGATCAGTCAATCAATCAATGATGGCGAAAGTGTCATCCATTCTCTTGCATTTTTGGTGCATTCAGGTTTTCATTCACCTCTGCAAATTCCATGCTAGCAGTCAAGGGCACAAATGGGAATTGAATCCGAGAAATTTTTCATTATGGCCATCCCTACAGAAATATCAATGCCCCAAGTTTCTTTCAACTTTGCAGAGGCGATCTGTATATAAATCTAATCAACTGGGGAGCTACCCTCATCTCCCTCGCTCTCCTTGATGCTAAAGGTAATCATCCCTAAACCCTACCCTTCAACTGCTTTACCATAATTTACTCAGAGGGAGCTAGCTCATTAAGTATTGGTATTTATGCATTCGGGCCATCTAGCAGACGTACTTTTTGGCTATGAAAATATTGCCTCATACATGGTATGTATTTGCATTTCCCTTTGGAAATTAGTACTACCATCATATGCTAGAATTTTAAGATAAATTTACAGTTTCTACTCACATATTGGAATGGATCTCAATTGTATGTATTACCATGGGGAATATGAGATTGTTTATTAATGCAGAACATGAGCTCCAGTAGACCTTACTTTGGTGCCTTGGTGGGTCGTGTAGCCAACCATATCAAGGATGGAGAATTCACACTAAATGGGAAAACATATCATCTGCCTAAGAATGATGGCAATAACACACTCCATGGTGAAAATCTGCCTTTTCTATTCTGCATGCATGTTTTATCCAGCTAACTAGAGCCCTATAATGACCACTACTCAGGAATAAAATCTCTCTTTTTCTGTATATGTATGTTTGTTTGTGGAGGTCTAGAGCACTACTATTTCAGGTAACATATGTGTAGTTTGGTGATCTGAATGAATGCAGGAGGGCTGAGAGGCTTTGACAATGTCCTGTGGGAAGTAAAGGAGCAGAGAGGCTTTGACATGCAGAATTTTATATGACAAAAAGAGTCTTTGAGCCACAAAGGAGGGATCTAACATAATTTTGTTGATCCCCTACAACTACCAAGTGTTCAGCAAAGGAGGTGTTAAAATAGGTTTGCACTACAGCAGAAGATACAACAAGTACCACTATAAATAACTAGTCATACACAAACAACTATAAATAACTAGTCATGCTCATCATTTTGGAATCAAAATTCGGTGAAAAATACAGTGAGAATTAAAAGATAAAATAGGAGGCCAAGGAGATTAAAAGGGAGATCATAATTACAACGTTTTGGGCTAGAAGGATATATCTCTTGCAGACCTATTTGCACCTGTGGAAATAAAATTTTTCGGAACTGAATTCAGGCCTGAAATTTCAGCCCTAACAGGCCTGTAACTTTGGCCTTTCTAGAAGATCGGACCTGAGACTATTCTCTGTAACTCAAACCCTTCTAATTCGGACCTGTGGTGAAATATGTGACCTTGGAACAGTCTTGTAATTCGGATCTATAGTGGCAGTTTTGAAGACAAATTCAGACCTGCAGAACTCTGTTTTTGGAATAAAATTTCAGAGAACTCTTGAGAGGAACAGTATTGAGTTTATTTTACAGTGAATATATCTAGTAGACCTATTGAAGAACATCTATTTCACACGACGTCCATTTGACTTCGTTCAAGAATCGTTGGAAAGCGCTCGATGAGCTCTTCGACATGGAAACCTTTGCATCAACTTTTGAAGATATAATTTTTTCATTTTTGTAAAATCCATTTGGATCATAAAATCTTAGTTGTGCTTTCAATTCAGTAGATCTGCGTAATATTCTGGCAGGAAATAATTAGTCAGGTTGCCGAGATTAGAAAATTTAACACATTCAAACTGTAGTTGATTAGGAAAATTGTGATGGAAGTTAATGTGAAAAGATTTTTCCCTAATTTTTGGTCATTTGTCCTAATACAAAAGAACACCTCTCTTTTTCATGTCATTTTCTTTAGGGTTTTGATGAAAAGGACAATATTCCATTATGCTCTGAATCCTGTCTAGCAATTTGGACATGGTTGGAAGGTCTTGTTGTTGAATGCTTGATTATTTCTTGAATTACCACCATGGAATCTCCAATTACCACCAATTTTTTGACCTGCCTTGCACACAACATAGGACCTTAAAAAAATGCTAGGGTTTTAGTAAATTATTGTAAATTATTGTGGTCCTCTAGGGTTGTAAATAGCCACCCATGAACCTGCCACTCCTAAGTCACTATGGTGACTTTATTGCACATCAAACTTTATATTCTAGCACTACTGTACTGTCCACAGACTCTAAGTGATAACATTCAAGTGACCATCCTTTTGGAAACGAATCGATGGCTTTTAAATTTTAATGCTTACTAATAATTTCTTTTAGTTGTCCAAGTTTGTTACTCTGTCTTAATAATCTACTATGGGTGAAATGTTTTGCCATTTTTCATGACCTTGTTATGATAAACACTTTACATATTGTATGTTGTCTCTGATTTGGAAAGGAAGTCAGTGTTGAAATAAAAGGACACTAGAAATGGAATTTTTTAAGAGACCACTTTCAAGCTTTGGGCATATATGGGACAATATTCCATTATGCTATGAATCCTACTTTATTCCATCACTATGGTGACTTTATTACACATCAAACTTTATATTCTAGCACTATTGTACTGTCCACAGACTCTAAGTGATAACATTCAAGTGACCATCCTTTTGGAAACGAATCGATGGCTTTTAAATTTTAATGCTTAGTAAGAATTTCTTTTAGTTGTCCAAGTCTGTTACTCTGTCGTAATAATCTACTATGGGTGAAATGTTTTGCCATTTTTCATGACCTTGTTATGAGCAACACTTTAAATATTGTATGTTGTCTCTGATTTGGAAAGGAAGTCAATGTTGAAATAAAAGGACACTGAAAATGGAATTCTTTAAGAGACCACTTTCAAGCTTTGGGCATATATGGGACAAAAGTAACCTTTTATTTATTTTGCAGGGAATATTTCTTGGTTCTGTTGGAGCAACCTCAAAAAGAGTTTGAATATCACTCATATCCTGTTGGTAGCAAATGCATTGGTGCCTGCTTATCCAAGGGATTTCAAATACAAGCAAGTTGAAGGTTAGTGATCCTCCCTTTTGCTCTTTTAAAATAGCTTAGTTCCTATTTATCACTTTGTGAGTATGTTGGCTACAGGATGGGATTCAGATTCATTTGGAGTCCATGATATCGAAATAGTCTCCTTTTACTCTTCTTATTGTATTGGTTTGTTTGTCTAAACAGAATCTTTTATGATTTCTATTTGCATATGACTAGTATCAATGATGTTAAGGAGGGTTTATCTCACTCAGGGTGCCATATGTAAGAAAGTGACCAATTACTCTTTGCTTGGTTTTGTTAATGGATTTGTTTGTGTAGACCTTCTTTTTTAATACAAAAATACATATCATATATACAAGAATTACAACAGCAGAACAAAAAGAGGAAGGATATATAAAAGGGAGCTTATATTCTCTTGTTTGTTTCCTTGAAATACATATCCTGGGGAAACCCACTAGGCACTCCCCTCATTCCAAGGATAGTACTTAGGGTAAAATAGGATTCTTCAGGGCTTGCTACAGAAAAATGTAACACCTTAGTGCAAAGCTTCACTAAGTACTCTAGCTCAAGGGAAACATAGGGATCAGTCACCACTTTCACCTTAGTAGCTGCTCCTCTGCTATTCTATGGATGGATGTCCCCACAACGGAGGCTATCTCAGAAAATCTTGGAGATTAAGTAACCCGAGAATTCTTAGGCTAAATACCTTTCAAGGATTCTACTAAATACACACCAAATTCCAAGGATATTATTTGATAAGTTCGGGCTCTGAGTTAGATGAGGGAAGAAATTCGAAGGACCTATGGCTAAGTCTAGAGGGCTAAGATAGTACTAGAAATGCTCAATTAGATCCCAAATACATGATACTTTTAATTTAATGATTGCTGTTATAAATTAGGGTTTATAATAGACACAATTTATTGCATGCAAAATTTATGACAACAATAACTTGCTACGGGGAGCTTGGTCATTCTTGTTTTTCTCATATTCCAGTTCAAAGAGCATTTCCACAATGCAAAAAAGCCTTGTTAGATTGGCCAGAACCCCTGAATAAGCCATATAGCCTAAATAGATTCGTATCTCTTGTGTGCCATTCATAGAGATTGTTTGAGTGGAATGATTCCAAGTTTTTATAAGGGGAGATTGACCTGTTTAGAGAAGAGGTAGGGCGTAGTCAGGTATTGCATGACATTCCTTTTTTGCAAGTCAAAGAGCCTCAGGTAGGTAATGTTCTGTCGGTCCTCCAAGGTCATAGGAATAATCCCACGGTTGAGCCAAGATCAGTGCTTTGATACCACTATAATATTATCTATGGAAAATTGAAAATAAAAACAAACAATTAAAGCACATGCATGCATAAAATTTAAACACATAAGTAGACACCCATAATTCCTCCAAAAATTGCACCTAGCTGAGCCATTTTATTATAATGCAATGGAAGTAAAATGAGTATGGTGAGTGCACCTGGGCTTGCCAAAGGAAAACTAAACAAGTCCCAGGTGATAAAATGCAATACCTGAATGCTGGAATGTGTTCTCTCTTCTATGCCCTGCGCTGCCCTAGAAAAATTGCACTGCCTGTCGGAATGAAACTGTTGTTTGACCCTCTTCTAGTGCCCAGAAAATTCCGAGAAAATAATCTCGGACTCCCCTCAAAAAACCCACCAAAACCCAAAAAGGGTTTGGCCTAGTTCTTACCCCTGAAATTGCCCCCAATTTCTATGTGCTCCTCCACTCATTGGGTATTTCGGTCCTCCCTGAAATAGCACTTTTCTAAGTTCTAACAATCCAAAATGATGCTAAATACTGATGAATTTCCGCTCTTGATGACTCCCCAAATTCCCAGCTCAATCGAGCCCCAAATGGCCACCCCCACAGCTCCACTTGCAGCCCAGAAGTACCACATACGCAGGCCCATGCAGTCCCTGGAATGGTCTCTCTACTATAGCAAAGGCTCCATAAATTTTTTTTGTCCCATCACCCTGAATCTTCAGCAATAAGAGGCTCAATGCTTTCCCAGTAGGCTCAATAAGTTTGATGCTCCCCCACTAGCTTCTCCAAGAAAAGTGTGGTTCTCTCCCATGCCCAGATTGCAGAAGAAAGCTACACAAAATGCCTAATGCAATGCTAGAATTGGCTCACAAATGGTATTGAACTCCCTCCTTAGGTTGGCACTTGAAGTCCACCGAAGGTAGGAGTGAGAAACTCGCTTGATAATCTTGTGTGTTGAACAGCACTTGCAGACTTGGCTCAACAGCTCAAGCATGCTTGGTAAGTGAGTTTGTCAAAGTGTCAAAAGGTGAAAAATGAGGTGTGCTTCATCTATTTATCCTTGGGCTGCCTCCTCCTCATGTAGGACCCATACATCAAATTTCTTCATACCAAAAAGCATGAATTGCCCAAGGGGTGTGTATTTCCCTCTTGGGTGGCCCCCACAACCCACTAAGTGTTCGACTTGCCTTTTTCTCCCTAGGTGAGTGTCTTTGTTAGCCAAAAATTGGAAGTGGGGTCCTCCAACCCACTTCTCCTAATTTGGAAATCAAAATTATTGAAATTGAGAAAAATTGTATTCTCACCTAGCAATAATGGCTAAGCGGGAATATCAAAAATGGCCCAAAACTTTGTTTTATTCCAATTTTCCATCCTGGGATGCAGCCCACAACCCATCACTTAAAATTTAAAAATACATTGAAATAAAATGTTGCAGTCCAACCCAAATGACCCTTTAATCCACATGTTCTACTCAAAAATCCATCCAATACTTTGTCATATTTAATCAACAAGCAAGGAGCCCATCAAAGTTTGCAGCAACATAGAATCCCAAATCAGAATAACAAAAAAACTTGTATCTATCTAGAAACCAATCCTAGTGTTTCCTTCTGTCTTTAGTTTGAAATTTTCTAAATAGTTCTATACCTCAATATGGTTGATTGAAAAAGGAAATGTTCATGTATCACATAATTTGCTAACTTTTCCATGGCATTCCAAGCTTCTTCATCAAGTTAGGTTTCAACTCCAGTTTCCCAAATAACAAGGCACTTGATCTTGCTTGTCTTCTCATTCTTTTTACCTAAAAAAAACTATAGAACGCATAAAATCACTAATCTGTTTTTCAGAACAAATTAACATGGCAGAACAGTGAATTGATCTAGGGAACCCCCCTTCATGCCGAAAGAGAGCTGGCCTAAAGTGAAGGGAGATTCTATTGATATAATAGTCAATAGAACTTCCAAGGGTTGACTCAACATTTTCAATTTGGACAATTTGGACTTAAGTGCAAATCCAGTAGGTAACAAGATCAAAACTACTTATCCTCAAACAATGCAGGCATTGGACATATGAATAATCTAAATGTCATCTGCTGATTCCTAAGAAATACTAAAGACATGTATTACCAATGGAAACTACTTAAGGGTGAAAACATAACTATTGGAAGTAAATTTACACTCACCCTATGTTTTCTACCCCGGACAGGTTTTGGAAAGCTACACCAGCAACCTTCTCATTCATGATTGTTGGGCCTCCACTATTACCTGGGTTAATAGCTGCATCAATTTGTATAGCCATAAGATGAGAAGCCCCATGCACATATTGTGTCAGTTCTACCCTTGAGACAACTCCCCTAGTCATAGAGATATTGTCACCACCTAGAGTTGACAACAAAATTCACGTTATTAAAGATCATTAACTAGACCAAAGCATCTTCTGAATATGTTCACAGATTTCAGAAAGACATGTAAAATATATGCAAAGATATTAGCATTAACAAAATGATATAGGAGAAAACTGTCATGACATTACAGATTACTAAAAACACTACTTAACAATAATATGACGCAAACATTAACTGCAATCCAACAAGGAACATAAAAATGTCTTCCAGACTAATAAACAAGAAATTAACATGCAATTAGCCAATTATTGAATTACTACCTTACACTAATAGAAATGTTGTGCACTAGATGTTGCAATAGAGACTATTTCCAATAGGTGTAAGCCAACACACTCAATTCTATGGAGAAGGACAAAATGATACACATTTCATATTCCCTATATTTTTTCTAAAAATGTAAAAGAAATTTCTTTACCCTGACAAAAGATAGGATGGCAACCATCATATAAAAGAAAGGGGAAAAAGTGTCATTGTTCCCAAATCACAGTAAGCAAGATATTCTTGATGGTAATAATCATCACATAGGAAAATGCAATTGACAAAACTTAGGTTTGCAAGGCATGCCAAATGGAAAATTGAGAGAAGGATGAGATCAATTCTCAAATCTGGTGGAGTTTTGACATTAAAACCTTTGATGCTAGATTACCTCCTTACTTTCATTGTTCAGATCTACGCAACCTCAAACAAAAAAATGGGTACAACTTTTGGAAAACCTACATGTTTTAGTACATCAAATAATACAATGGATTCTAGGAAACATGACACATTATATATATATATATATATTCTAGATGCACAAACACACATACATATCAAACAATACAATAGATTTCTAGGAAACAGAGTATATACATATACACACACATACACACACCTGAAAAGGAGATTTATACATAGTGCCTATATAGATGGGTGAGAACTTTGAAGCTACAATATCATTGTTCCTAAACTGTAATTTTTCTATATTAGTCTACAAACATTTTTCAGCATCTAGGATGTCAGACCCACCCACAACTATTTGAAAAGACAATTAAAATTAAAAATTGTTTTTACTCGTCACAAAAGGGCCTTGCAGGTCAGTGAAAGTAGGGAATTGTAAATACGCCGACTATGGTTTCACACCCCTATGTCGCATGTCGCTCCTCATGAAATATTTCAAGAAAATTCCACAAATAAAGAAAACAGGTTAATGAAAATTCCTCAAATTCGTTACTGGAATTCATTTGTTTAACCCTATCAAAAAATACCATATTTTTGTGGCTTCTATTTCTGGCCTTTACAAGCCTTAAATAGTCCTTCTTACCCCTGAAAATTCAAGGCTTATTTTACATTTCTATTGGCATCTCTCTCTCAGTAACATAGCAGAAATTCATGGAGTTTAGTGATAATTACAGGTTGCAACAAGAGACTTAGGGTGCCATGCACCTTGCTATTTTTCCCCACCACAATCCATCATCCAAGTCAAGAACACAAGTCTAGATATTGTAAGCATGAAGAAAGACCTGGAAGATGAACACCCTTGCTTGGAAGATGACATAAACATGCTTTATGGAAAGAAAAAGTCAAATAAACAATTGACATGAAGAACACCCTACCAAGGGAAATTGTCAAAGCACAATTTATGGTGAGGAGTTATCTAAGGGTGCAATTTTTCCCAGTGGAGGAATGGGCCATCTTATCCCATTCACCGAGTTCACCCAGTGCCTCTCGACACACCATGGATTCACCGTTGCGTTCATTACATGCAAATGGATGTTATCCGGTCCTGAATGCATAAAGTCCTCATAGGGTCTAGATATCCACTTCGTCCAGCTCCCTCATGTGGAAATCCAAGAAGATGAGGGACAATACATGAAGGTGGAAACCCTTGTATCAAAGTTATTGGAGAACTCGAAAGGATTAGAAAGCTGACCTGGTAACATTAACCCCCAACAGATTAAAGCACTGAGGAATGGAAAGGTTAATCCCACCGATGCTAGGCGAATGCCCCTAATTTATCTAGTCGGGCAGCTAACACCCAGGTTGGATGGTTGGATCAGTTGTGCATTAATATTAATACTCTATGGGAAAAATTCCGAAGGCATGAAGAGGTTGTAGCAAAGCCCTATAAGAGTATGAACGTGCATATGCAGAAGCTATAACCACTGAAAACACAAATAAAATAGATGAAGCTCGACTACTTACTAATACTTACTAATCAGATCACATTAGAAAATCCTCTTTATCTATTCATTCCTCAATCCATCAATCCTTACCTCATTCATTGGTGAAGCCAGCGATCCCAGCCATCCATCCCACGAAGACCAGTCTATTTTGCTACTTTACTAGCGGGATTTTCACCAGTGGCAATATCAATCGAGCCTCTTGAACGAAGGGGAGCAGGTAAAGGCTGAAGGACAATGACAAATTAATATAGTTTAATATAGCCAAATTCGAAGTTCTTGAACATGTTTTCTTCTCCGAATTGCAATGAAAGCCCCAAATCAGGAGAAGAAGATTTCAAATAAAGATAAAAAAAGAGTGAACCCAGATGTAATATAATAAGTTTGGCTTAAAAATATAGTAGAGTGGATAGAAGAATTAAATGTCAAAGAAGGGTATGTAATCTGCGGCAAAATCATAAAAATTATGAGCAGAGAAGGAGCATCGAACTCTGTCCCAGACCTGGCAAGGAGAATATCGGCAGGAAAATAAATTTTAATAGGTCGATTTAAATTTAACTAGCCATTCCTTTGCTAACTAGCCATTCCAAATTTTGAGTTAATAACTGTGATCAAGCCTAGCATCATCTTAGGCATTCAATGATAACTCTTTCTGCTTCACATCAAGTATACATGGCATTCTATCATGACCTGCAATTGCCACTATTGTACTTTAAATATGTTGGTTGTCAAGGATATGCAATGTTGATCTTCATTTTATTGATGAATTTTCCTCAAGTGTCTGAAAAGTCAGAGTTGAATATGGAAATAGGTCACTGATTATCAAGGTCTTCACTAATATTCCTTTGCTACTGACACACAATGTGTCACAACTATCCCTGGTGAAACTTTCAAAGTCACTGATGAACTCCAAAACTTTGATCAGAGATGCACAATTGGAGAGGACACTTACTCTAATGCAGGCTTGGTATTGGTCAATGCTTACATGATTGTGCATGTAAAAATGACCCATTAAAATATGCTATGATTTTTTTCCCAAGAGATGCCACAGGTAGATCCTATGATATATCACTTAAGTGTCATGCTAAAACTATTTTTGTAAGTTCAATAAGAACATTCCAAAGAGGGACGAAAAGGATACAAGTTCTGAGGAATTTTTGAATACATTTAAGCTTCTTCTCTGGTTTGCATAGGTCTTATTTGAAGTCTATATACCTACTTGCTAAGCGATATGGACTTCTTCAACAAGGTTGAGGCTTATCAAGTACATCTATCTTGTCAATTTTCTCTGCTCCAATCTTTAAACTTCAGAATCCAATGCTCATAAAAATAATGATACTTATATGAGGAATAAAAAACAAACTTCCTAGATATAGGCCTTGAAAAACTTCATGGACAATTCAATTCTCAGTTTGGTGTGCTAAATTAGGATGTATAAATATAAATTCCAGACAAGTTTAGAGAAACCCTCACCGCTATAAACTCTAGGACTGCCTTCAAAACATACAAAACCATACCCAAGTAGATGTAAATTACTGATTAGGGAACATTGAGTCTCATGTAGGATCAATCATTAAAATTCAGAGATACATGTCAGAAAGGAGGTCACACTCATATATATGCATAGATTTGTTTGAAGAATCAATTCTAGGGCATCAAAAAAGATATTAAGATAAGTCATCAAGGTAGAAATTTTCTTCAAATCTTTCAAACTTGTGTCAAATGCACCTTCGCTCCAACCTTCAAAATTGTCTTCTATTATAGGGATAAACCTTCTCCATAATTTTCCTTACATTTGTAAAAAAAAGTGTGCGCTAATGATGCCAATATGCTTTGCCAACTATGAGTGTATTCCTCAAGAGGTTTGCAATAAAATAACATGTGGATACTGCTTCAGGATTAGTGGACACAGTGAGTGAGTTCCTGAAACAAGGCATGGCCTTATATATAGATTGAAAAACACCATAACTTAGTAAAGCGAGTGCCCAAAATAGTAACCCAGCGAAACCCTTTTGCTCATAATTTCAACCTCCAAAAAAGAATGATCAACTTGGGATTAAAAAACTCATGAAAGTACCTACAAACACAAGAAGGAACAATGAAACCACTTAAAAAACCACAAGCCCAAAACCATTTCAATGTAGCTGTCATCGGTCAATGCGTCCAGATCTATAAGTTTCCTCCATCAATCTGGTAGGTTTGCACCAATCCAACATTCAACTTCCACGCCCCTTCCAAGCCCCAACCACCTCTCTGACCCAATAAATTCTGGTGAACCAGTGAAAAATTGGGGCGAATCACTCCAACCCCTCCCTCCGACCCTGTAAATCCAGGCGAATGCCATTGAAATCTGCTTCAAACAAAGAAAATCGAGGGCGAATTCCATTTTTCCAATTTTATGGGCATTTATTTTGGTCGGCTATTATTTAATAATTCATTATTTTTAAAATAATTACTGGGCTAACTTTATAAAATTATAGAAAATGGGTTTTATATAAAAAATTCACCCTATTAAAATTTAAAATCCCTTAAAATTTGCCTTTGGGCTAAAATTCGCCCCTAAAATTTTCCCTAGCTTTGATTTGGATCATATTGGGGGGGAATTCTACTAGCATCAATATTCTCAAGGGTTTGGCTGCATTTTAAACCATTCTGATGAAAGCCAAGAAAATCATGAATAGATCCCCAATCCTGCATCTTGACTATTAGACTTAGCAGAATACCTGAAGAATGCAGTTTCGAAAACTGCAGATTGTTGAGACTGAAATTGCACCCGGAATAAATTGCAATAGATCCCCCAATCCTACATCTTGACTATTGAACTTATTAGAATCCATGAAGAATGCAGCTTCAAAAACCACAGATTTTTGAGACTGAAATTACACCCGGAAGAAATTGCATTAGGTCCCCCAATCCTGCATCTTAACTATTGAACTTAGTAGAATCCTTGAAGAATGCAACTTCGAAAACTGCAGATTGTTGAGACTGAACTAGCACTCGGAAGAAATTGCAGTAAGGCAGTTGCAAGAACAAGACCCACAACAAAAATACCTTGTCCCTTAACAGACCAAGGAAACATATATGACTGAGAGGAATGGAAAGCACTACAAATTTGAAGAGAGTACAAAATACTAAGATGGTTTAAAGGATAATCTTGAAGAATGTAGCAGTGTTAAAACAACTAAAAGTTGTCCCAAACAAATAGTTGATAATGCAAAACCTTCTTTTGTACTAGTGAAGCAAGAGTACATTCAGAGAGCAAGAAGAGGCCAAGCGACTAATAGGCATAGCCTGGAAGATGGGGTATGGTTCCCTCTTTTTGATGAAATATTTGATCTACATTTTGTCTATCGAAGATTAACCATTTTAACCATGCCAAAAAGGCAAAATTAACCCAATCGTAGATCCCAATATGTCATGATATATATTAACTCTAGATATATATGAGAAGGAATAATAAAGACATAGATTGATAGAGGTGGCGAGACATATTGGGACCTATGAGAGAGATTGATAGAGGTGGCGAGACAAGGGGATTCACAAGGGAGAGATGGAGATAAACTGAAGGAGAGGAGAGAGAAGGAATGGAGAGAGAGAGAGGGAGAGGAGTGAGAGAGGTAGAGAAGGGTAAGAGAGGGAGATAGTGACACAAAGATGGAAGGGGGGCAGAAAGAAGGATAGAGGGAGGGATATAGTGAGAGGATTGGAGGGTAGAGAGAGAGAGAGGGGAAGAGAGAGCAAGGTAGGAGAGAAAGGGAGAGAGAAGAAGTACAATGGATTAAAACAACAAATATATTAGGCCCACTCTACACAAATCTGCAATCTGAGAATTCTGGATAAAAATAGCAGGCTCCAACAACAATTGCATAGAAGTCAAGTTGGAAAACAAAATAACATGCTCAAAGAAGAAAGTGAACATGCCAAAAATCAAAACTCGCATGGAGTTATTACTGTAGTCCACAACATGATAGAAGATATTGAAAACTCCATGGCAATTGAAAGTCAAAGTGTAGATGGGATAGTGAGTGAGTGGATGGGATAATGCATGTTTTATGAATCATTGCTCAGCTCAGTTATTTATGCTCGTGATCATTGGTTGAAACCTGGTGGAGCAATCCTTCCAAACATAGCTAAGATGTATGTGGCTAGTGTTGGAAAAGGTGGAACTAGTCTATCGTTTTGGGAAATGTATATGGATTCAACATGTATTGTATTGGTAAGGAAGTGGTTGAAGATGCTGCTCAATAGACAATAGTCGATTTTGTGGATAGCAGGGATATAGTGATAGAGACTTTTGTCAAACATAAATTTGATATTATTAAAATAAAAGTAATCCCGTTGATTCCCTATATGCAGGAACATATTAAAAGAATATTACGATTTTGTAACTCTAGAAGATTACAGTGATGTTTTTGGTGTAAATTTGAAATAAAATATGCAATAATATGACAAGTGGAATTTTAAAGCCTCTTTACCAATTAGTTTTTTGGATTTTTAAAGCTCTGAGATTCGATCAAGAGAGTGATCGTAGAGGGTTGATTCGACAAAATTGACGAAGGATTTTCAAGAGGGAAATCAGTTGTCAGAGGGAGCAGTATCTCTAGAGGGTTTCTAACACCAAGAAACCCAGATCCGGTCTTCTATTGAGTGCAGCAGTAGTAGACGGGATAAGAGTATCTATTTCGACAGTTTGAGCAGAGATGGCCCCATACGGACTGAGAGATCGGGATAGGTTGGACGGTGTGTCTAACTTTGTGATTTGGAAGGCCAAAATCCTGATAGTCCTAAAGGAGTACGGTATTAGAGACCACGTGAAAAATGTCCTAGTTGTGCCCACCAATGTGAATGCTCTAAATAAGTTCAACGAAAATCGGGCGTGAGAAAAGCACTTGATCATGGATGGGGTGAAGGATCACATGGTACCACACATTTTCGAGAAGAGGACGACACATGATATGTTGAAATCTTTGACCACATTGTATCAAGGCAGCTTTGTCCAACGAAAGATGCTTCTAGAGAACCAAATACGAATGTTGCAAATGCACAAGGGAGAGGAGATTGATCCCTTCCTCTTCAGATTGCAGATGATCCGAGATCAGTTGATTGCCATGAGGGCAACTCCGGATGAAGGGCTCTTGGTGAGGACTGCCCTGAATGCAGTCACTGATGAGTGGGAGACCTTTGTCCAAAGCATCTTGGGCAGAGCACAACTCCCAAATTGGGGTGACATGTGAGCTATCCGTCAACAGGAGGAGGAGGGAGATGCAGCCCTAGCATCAAAGGGACAGCGGCAGCAAGGGAAGAAGAAGGACCTATCCAAGGTCTGGTTCTTTAGATGTGGCAAAATTGGACACTTCGCTAGCACTTGTCCTAAGAGGAAGGACAAGGAAGCTTCAAATTCCAAGGCAGCAACAACTAGAGGGGACAGTGGTAGTGAGGATGATGTGGCCATGAGTGCTCATGTCTCGAGAGAAGAGGTGGGGCGATATAGATCTATAGAGAAGCTACAGATGGGAAGGCAGGATCCTTGAGTTTCCAAAAATCTTGGATCACATACAAGCTACGAGAGCCTTAAGGTAATAACAGGATGATTGGAGCAGTGGGTGTAGAAAATCATGGAGAAGCAGAGGCAGTGTTGGGACGCTGAAGTTTGGAGCAGCGTAGATGAGAGACAGTAGCGCAAAGGCAGTGCTTACGTAGTACAGTGTAGCAGACATCGTAGAGCTTCAGAGAGACAACGCAACATAGCAGCAGAGGGTGCTTCAGTGATGAGATGCAGCCTGACTGACTTGTATGGTGATTGGGTGGTGGTCCTTCAACTGCTTACTTCTCAGCAACTGAGTTATAGTGCAGCAGTTAATAGTTATCAGTGGTGGTGCTATGGGCAGCATGATGCAACAATTTGAGAGGGAGATGTAGTACAAATGTGGCAGTGTCATTGGTAGTGACATGGGTAGCAATATAGAGAGCAGCATCGCAGTGGATGGAGGTCAGTAGTCCAAGCATCGTCGCAAAGACTGATGCCAGAGATCAAGGTGACACTTCAGTGGGGAACTATTGCTAGAGCACACTCCTCGCTAAGAGGGAGTGTTGAGATTTTGGGGTAGCATCGGATGTGCTCTAACTCCAAAACTTTGTGGAGGGGCTAGAACACATGAGATTTCCAAGACCCGGAAAAGTGTTTGGAGAAATTCCATCTAGTGTAAAATTTATTCAAATAATTAAATTTTTTAATGGGGACCCTAAGTCTAACTTAGGGAAATTAAAAATATTAAAGTGCATTAATTTACACACGTGATGAGAAAATTCTAAGTGACATGGATCAAGGTTCTTTTAATCTTAGCCATTGATTAGTGATAAGATCACAGCCATTGATTTGTCAACGAGAAAAGTATAAAGGAAGGGCTTGGGGTCAATTTGAGAACACACACACAGAATCTAAGAGATCGAATTCTTATGATGGAGCAGTGCTCGGACGAAGATCAGATCTGAGTGATTTAGAGAAGCAATGAGGGGTGGATGTAGTGATTGTTCAGGAGGACCAAGAGTACAATGCAGAGCAAGGGCAACAGAGACACATTGGAGGTAGCGCAGCCATCAAAGGGTGTGACGCAATCCCTAGAGAGGGTGATCCAGGCCTGTTGAAAAATGGCAACAAGAAACAGTGAAGGAGGCCTCCTGAAACATCTTTCCTGATCCTAGTTGGAAAGTGATCACCTAAACTGGGTGGGGACCACACATGTGATTTTTGTCGAAAAGTCTATTTTTAGACTATGTCTATTTTTAGACATATGGATCATGGACCGAGAGTTGCGGGATGTTATTCTTGGAGGATTGGTCATGTTGGTAAAAATATATGGACCTCTATTTTTAGCATTTAGGTCGAAGTCTATTTTTAGACTGCCGGGCTAAAAATAGAACAGTCAAATATTATTTACCCTTAATAATATTTAGACTCTAAACTTCAGTTTACTCTCTTGGAGCACTTCAGTTTGACCCCCAGAGGTGGGGCATGCAGCTGCCAGAAGGATTTACGCTTTTCCTATGGTTTAGTTGAGCTAATGCATGGTTGACTTCAGTTAGAGCTCAAGTGGCAGAGTTCGGTGGAGTTGATGCGACAGTTAATGGAGGTGGTGTTCTGGTTAACTAGTTGAACTAGTTGTATTTAGTTTAACTGGCTAATACACTAGAGATGAGTTGTGTGAATTAAATATTATTTAATTAACAAATTATTAACTCATTATTCAACTAAAGAACACATCAGTTTAACTCAGTGCATGGACAGTTCAGTGGCGACAAGTGAAAGAGGTAGATGAAAGGGTTGAGTTAGCTATCAGTTGCGACATTAGTTGTGCATGAGATTTGTACCACACTTGGAGGAAATTACCAATGACAATTGCGCAGTTGGAGCTAGTGAGATTCGAACTTGGATCTCTATTTAGACCAGCCTTGACTGCGCAATAGAGGAAGGGAAATTAGTGGGTGTGTTTTGAACCTGTGACTTGTTCAAAACCAAGCTAGTTTTTGTGTAGCTTTGGGAGATAGTACTGAGTACTTGTGAGGCGTTTTTACTATGTATTTGCTACATGTTCTCTCCATATAATATACAGAATAGCTGAGGGGTTTTCAGCTATAAGCTTTCCCCATACATACTGTGTTAATGTGTGTGATGATTTGATGTGCTATCGCTTCTATTCTTTCCGCATGTGACAATTAATTGTAGAAGAGATTATGTGTTATGCATGCAATTTGAAATTGATGTGTGATCAGGTTAATCTCCATTGAATAAGTGATTTATTCAGCAAATTTCTACATGGTATCAGAGCTGAAAGCAAGTGCAAGAGTGCATGGGTGCAAGAGTTCAACATCGCAGTGGTTCCTAATGACATGTGCAGTTGGCCAAGCAGAAGTTGAAGACTTTGATGATAGATGCTAGATGCATCAATACTGATTGAGTTTTTTGGAGCCTATTCAGTTTCAGAGGAGTTGCAGAGCAGATGCATGGAGTTGCATGGCGCTTGTGAAGGTTGTAGGGCGAATGCATGGAGTTGCATGTCGCATGCAATGACAATCCTTTCTTGTTGAGAGGGAGTGTTGAAAATGGCAACAAGAAACAGTGAAGGAGGCCTCCTGAAACATCTTTCCTGATCCTAGTTGGAAAGTGATCACCTAAACTAGGTGGGGACCACACATGTGATTTTTGTTGAAAAGTCTATTTTTAGACTATGTCTATTTTTAGACATATGGATCATGGACCGGGAGCTGCAGTATGCTATTATTGGAGGATTGGTCATGTTGGTAAAAATAGATGGATCTCTATTTTTAGCATTTAGATCGAAGTCTATTTTAGACTGGCGGGCTAAAAATAGAACAGTCAAATATTATTTACGCTTAATAATATTTGGACTCTAAACTTCAGTTTACTCTCTTGGAGCACTTCAGTTTGACCCCCGGAGGTGGGGCATGCAGCTGCCAGAAGGATTTACGCTTTTCCTATGGGTTAGTTGAGCTAATGCATGGTTGACTTCAGTTAGAGCTCAAGTGGCGGAGTTCGGTGGAGTTGATGCGACAGTTAATGGAGGTGGTGTTTTGGTTAACTAGTTGAACTAGTTGTATTTAGTTTAACTGGCTAATACACTAGAGATGAGTTGTGTGAATTAAATATTATTTAATTCACAAATTATTAACTCAATATTCAACTAAAGAACACATCAGTTTAACTCAGTGCATGGACAATTCAGTGGCGACAAGTGAAAGAGGTAGATGAAAGGGTTGAGTTAGCTATCAGTTGCGACATTAGTTGTGCATGAGATTTGCACCACACTTGGAGGAAATTACCAATGAAAATTGCGTAGTTGGATCCAGTGAGATTCAAACTTGGATCTCTATTTAGACCAGCCTTGATTGCGCAATAGAGGAAGGGAAATTAGTGGGTGTGTTTTGAACCTGTGACTTGTTTAAAACCAAGCTAGTTTTTGTGTAGCTTTGGGAGATAGTACTGAGTACTTTTGAGGAGTTTGTACTATGTATTTGCTGCATGTTCTCTCCATCTAATATACAAAATAGCTGAGGGGTTTTCAGCTATAAGCTTTCCCCATACATACTGTGTTAATGTGTGTGATGATTTGATGTGCTATCGCTTCTATTCTTTCCGCATGTGACAATTAATTAGAGAAGAGATTATGTGTTGCATATAAATTCGAATTGTATGTGATCAGGATAGTCTCGGTGGATAATTAATCATTATTCAGCAAATTTCTACATGGTATCGTAGCCGATGTTAAGTGCAAGAGTGCATGGGTGCAAGAGTTCAACAAACAAGAAGGTTCCGATGACATGCGCTGGTCAAGCAACAAGTCGAAGACTTTTGATGATAGATGCTAGATGCACTCAAGACCGATTGAGTTGTTTCGAGCCTATTCGGGCCGCAGGAGTTGTAGCGTATGCATGGAGTTGCATGGCGCTTGTGAAGGTTGCAGGGCGACTGCATGGAGTTGCATGTCGCATGCAAAGACAGTCCTTTCTTGTTGAGAGGGAGTGTTGAAAATGGCAACAAGAAACAGTGAAGGAGGCCTCCTGAAACATCTTTCCCGATCCTAGTTGGAAAGTGATCACCTAAACTAGGTGGGGACCACACATGTGATTTTTGTCGAAAAGTCTATTTTTAGACTATGTCTATTTTTAGACATATGGAGCATGGTCCAGGGGTTGCAGTATGTTATTCTTGGAGTATTGGTCATGTTGGTAAAAACAGATGGACCTCTATTTTTAGACATTTAGGTCGAAGTCTATTTTTAGACTGCCTATCCTAAAAATAGAAAAGTCAAATATTATTTACCCTTAATAATATTTGGACTCTAAACTTGGCTTACTCTTGAGCACTTGCCTGACCCCGCAGGTGGGCACAAATCGCCAAGGATTTACGCTTTTCCTATGGTTTACCGAGCGCAATGCACGGTTGACTTCAATTGTTTGGCGGCGAGGTTCAGTGAGCCGATGCGAGCACTATCGGAGCTTGTGTTCTGGTTAACTAGTTGAACTAGTTGTATTTAGTTTAACCGGCTAATACACTAGAGATGAGTTGTGTGAATTAAATCTTATTTAATTCACAAAATATTAACTCATTATTCAACTAAAGAACACATCAGTTTAACTCAGTGCATGGACAGTTCAGTGGCGACAAGTGAAAGAGGTAGATGAAAGGGTTGAGTTAGCTATCAGTTGCGACATTAGTTGTGCATGATATTTGCACCACACTTGGAGGAAATTACCAATGAAAATTGCGCAGTTGGAGCCAGTGAGATTTGAACTTGGATCTCTATTTAGACCAGCCTTTATTGCGCAATAGAGGAAGGGAAATTAGTGGGTGTGTTTTGAACCTATGACTTGTTCAAAACCAAGCTAGTTTTTGTGTAGCTTTGGGAGATAGTACTGAGTACTTGTGAGGATTTTGTACCATGTATTTTCTGCATTTTCTCTCCATCTAATATAAAAAATAGCTGAGGGGTTTTCAGCTATAAGCTTTCCCCACACATACTATGTTAATGTGTGTGATGATTCGATGTGCTATCGCTTCTATTCTTTTCGCATGTGACAATTAATTATAGAAGAGATTATGTGTTCTACATGAAATTCGAAATTGATGTGTGATCAGGTTAATCTCCATTGAATAAGTGATTTATTCAGCAAATTTCTACATGGTATCATAGCTGACAGCAAGTGCAAGAGTGCATGGGTGCAAGAGTTCAACAACGTAGTGGTTCATGATGACATGTGCAGTTGGCCAAGCAGAAGTCGAAGACTTTGATGATAGATGCTAGATGCATCAAGACTGATTGAGTTTTTTGGAGCCTATTCAGTTTCATAGGATTTGCAGAGCAGATGCATGGAGTTGCATGGCGCTTGTGAAGGTTGCAGGGCGAATGCATGGAGTTGCATGTCGCATGCAATGACAGTCCTTTCTTGTTGAGAGGGAGTGTTGAAAAATGGCAACAAGAAATAGTGAAGGAGGCCTCCTGAAACATATTTCCTGATCCTAGTTGGAAAGTGATCACCTAAACTAGGTGGGGACCACACATGTGATTTTTGTCGAAAAGTCTATTTTTAGACTATGTCTATTTTTAGACATATGGATCATGGACCGGGAGTTGCGGGATGCTATTCTTGGAGGATTGGTCATGTTGGTAAAAATATATGGACCTCTATTTTTAGCATTTAGGTCGAAGTCTATTTTTAGATTGCCGAGCTAAAAATAGAACAGTCAAATATTATTTACCCTTAATAATATTTGGACTCTAAACTTCAGTTTACTCTCTTGGAGCACTTCAGTTTGACCCCCAGAGGTGGGGCATGCAGCTTCCAGAAGGATTTATGCTTTTCCTATGGGCTAGTTGAGCTAATGCATGGTTGACTTCAGTTAGAGCTCAAGTGGCGGAATTCGGTGGAGTTGATGCGACAGTTAATGGAGGTGGTGTTCTGGTTAACTAGTTGAACTAGTTGTATTTAGTTTAACTGGCTAATACACTAGAGATGAGTTGGGTGAATTAAATATTATTTAATTCAAAAATTATTAACTCATTATTCAACTAAAGAACACATCAATTTAACTCAGTGCATGGACAGTTCAGTGGCGACAAGTGAAAGAGGTAGATGAAAGGGTTGAGTTAGCTATCAGTTGCGACATCAGTTGTGCATGAGATTTGCACCACACTTGGAGGAAATTACCAATGACAATTGCGCAGTTGGAGCCAGTGAGATTCAAACTTGGATCTCTATTTAGACCAGCCTTGATTGCGCAATAGAGGCAGAGAAGTAGTGGGTGTGTTTTGAACCTGTGACTTGTTCAAAACCAAGTTAGTTTTTGTGTAGCTTTGGGAGATAGTACTGAGTACTTGTGAGGAGTTTGTACTATGTATTTGCTGCATGTTCTCTCCATTTATAATATACTATAGCTGCGGGGTTTTCAGCTATAAGCTTTCCCCATACATACTGTGTTAATGTGTGTGATGATTTGATGTGCTATTGCTTCTATTCTTTCCGCATGTGACAATTAATTGTAGAAGAGATTATGTGTTATGCATGAAATTCGAAATTGATGTGTGATCAGGTTAATATCCATTGAATAAGTGATTTATTCAGCAAATTTCTACAAGGCCCACGCATGGGCAGCGTAAAGCCTCCAAGGAAAGTCTGAAATTCAACTAGAGACTAGTGTTTCTGAGCCGGCAGGGTTGAAACCAGACTCCGGTAGAAGTTGATCAGCACATAGCAAGGGTGACATAGTCCCTCAGTCAGCGCCACACAACCTTACACAGTGGCAGCGTATAGATTGTGCAAAGCTAGTTGGGGTTTCACTAGTGGCTCATCCAGATCAGCTAGGACTTGCGTGAGTGAGGTAAAACTCACATTTTCTTTGTAGCCAAGGTTTTCTCTGTTGGGTGAGCTGGATTATGGCACCCTAGATGTACTTAGAATATTGTTTCTTAATAGTAATAAACCTTCATATCTGTTTCATCGATTTTCCCGCATTGGGTTTTCCGAGGACATTTGTCCAAAAAATCTGTGTCCTTTGTCATATGTGCATGATGTTTAGTAAATGATCTGTATTTGTGTAGGTTGCTAGTTGTGTTTACCTTGAAGTTTTTTTGAATATTTTCAGTTAAATAACTTGTGCATAATAAAACAAGTAGGAGAAGTAAATCAATATTTAGCAGTAGGATTTTTGTGCTCAGAAATTTTCACAGTATACAAATCAGAAATAGACTAAGAACCCAATGGCATGCATTAACTCCATTCATTCTCTATGCTTCCCACAAATAAATAACATCAAAGAGTAACAAATATACAAAGAAAAACAAAACTACATATCAAAATGCACACTTGCATTTCTGACCCAAATGACAAAAACCTGCAAAGCCTCCAAACTAAACAGAGTCAGCTCCACAACAAATGAGATTACTCACACTAATATCAAATGGAAATTAGTATACACTAGCACAGACACATCTAAAATTGTGTTTGATATGCACATCAATGTTCCAAAGCTCAAGGTTGAATATCTCAAATTTCAATATTTAATATATCAGTCATTTCTCTGAACTCAAGATATGCAATATTGACCCTATCGAAACCAGAATTAGATGGATTTGGGATATTACATTCGATGCACGTAAACTATTGACAGGCCCACCCACCCCAAGCAAGATGTAGAGCATGTCACATATTTCGATACAAACACAAACAACTATTCATTCAAATACCACATAGTTTATTCTTGTGGTAAGGATATGAATCAAACTAAAACAAGAATTAGAAGAAGAAAAAACATACCTTCGGTCCCTCTCCGCAAGTGCGTGTTCTAAAAGTACAGTATATCCAATGTCACAATTGATGCATTTTCCAAATAATCCTAGTCCAGACAAAAATGGACAAACAAATCAGTATCACATGCCAGGCATAAGCAATCTCAAAGTAAGCATCTGGAAAAGTTTTGTTCATAGTGCCAAAATAATAACAGTAAGTTGAAGCAGTCATTGGTGATAGAAGCACAGATCTATGTTCCTGGATACAATGGATTATCGTATTAAGTCCCTTGGATTACAAGTTAGAAAGCAGCACCGAATACAACATACATCAACGGGTTTTTATCTATAGCTCTTTCGTGTTTGGACAGACAATAAGAAATTGAATACAATTCATGTGAAGGAACAGTTAAAGAAAATTCAAAGCACACTTCAAATTCAAGAATGCAAACTCAAAATCAAAAGAGCACATCAGAATCTCTAAAGAAGGTTTCATGATGTTCACCAAAAGATGAATCTTTGCAAAATGTTTGGCTCTAAAAGAAAACCATGAGAATTTGGGCTATGATAGATCATAGGAAGTTAAGACATTAAATCTATGGGATGCAAGATATCATTGAATTAACTTGCGAGTAATGATGATAAAGAGTCGAATAAATGAGACTTACCTACCCCTTTTGTAAACAATAAGGAAAAAATTTTACAGCTAGATATGCTTGGAAAAAGGAGGGCATGGTTACCTCTACAGTGACAACTAGAAAATGAAACATTGAAACCCTGTGCACAACAGGTTGCATGAGTAAATCATAATAATATATGTTGGAAAAGGACATTGATGTGTTTGAGATGAAAAAAATTGAAAAATAAGTTAGGACTGTTCATAAAGTAGTTCGAAATTGAATCCACTGGTTAGAAATTGTCCCCCACCAAACAACGCTTCAGGCACCACTCAATTCTACATTTGGTATCCAAATTATCAAAATTCAGTTGTGCATAATTTTTTTTTCTGTGATCAAAACATAGTAATAGCCACACAAATGTTCAAAATGCAGAGCATATATACATGCATTTTTGGTTTCTGCTTGAGGCCACGCATTGCACATACTGTGGCTAGGGTTCGAAGCCCATACTCTAAATGGGGCAATCAGGATAATCAGACACTGCAAATGCACCTACTGTTCTAGGGTTCGAAGCCCATTATAGTTTTGAAGATCTTAGAGATCGCAACATCAGCTTCACAAATGGCTACTACCATCAATAGAATATTGGATCTTTTCAATACTTTCTCTGATGGATTGACAGATAAAATCATGGAGTAAAATCTTAAAGATGTTGATCTCAATGTTAGATCTCAGGCACTCAATGCCCTGCTTCAAAATTGTCAACTCCAGGTTTTCAAGCAGGGTGATTTCATAGTTTAGAAGCAACAGATGAAAGAAGAATCTGTAAGGTTTAAGGGCCTCTCATTTGAAGATATGATCATATATCAAGTCATAAAAAATGTTGGAAATATGGTTATATGGACAAAAGATATGAAAAGAGAAACAAATTTACAGTAGCCACAGGCTAACAAAGCATTTAAAAATATAGAAGCTGGTGACTTAATAAAAGGGGTGAAGTGTGTTTCTAACCGAGAAATGAAGGTGTATATGCTAGCAGAATTGACACCTTCAAAGGAGATAAATGGAGATGCATGGTACACAGGGCTAAACTTTGATATGGAGTTCACTAACATTGTTAAGAAATAATGTTTGCAGTTCACCTTGCAGAAGGGTGTAGCCACTATTGAGAATGTTGCTAATTTTGTGAGAAAATCAGGAATATCAAAGGTGGAGTTGAAGGTTGAAGAGCTCAAGAAAATGGTGATGTGGAAGAAGCGATAAGCACGGGAACCAGAGACTGCTGCTATAGAGGTTCCCAAGCTCAAATTCAGGAGTGGTCATCATTTACGAACATTCCTTGTGGAGTTTTCCATGTCTTGCGAGAGTGCACAGATGATGGTCTGATTTCTGAATTCCATGGCACAACAGCTACATTATACATGCAATAATTTCTTAAACTCTTACCCTCTTGTATGCCTCTCAACAGATGGAGGAGGGCTCGCATTCTTCTTCTTGAAACTGAATACTCGCTTCTTCATCTTTGCTCGAGTCGAACTCTTCAATGCATTCAGTATCGATGAGAGGGTGTTAAGGCTCCCCTCGTGTAGCTCTAGCTCTGCTCTATTGTTTTGGTAACAGAATGCTGTGTGTTTAGTTTTCCCCCGTTTAGTTTTCCTGCCAATCCTCCATGAAAATACCCTCTTGAAATTTTAATCGAGTGGGAGGGATAATGGTTTTCAGACGACTCAAATCATTTTAATCGGTGTTGGGGTTCCCATGTTTTGGCTAGATTGGCAAGACCAAAAGATGAGACAACATAGAACCACTTTGGGACCTTAGGATCTAGCCCTCCTAGGTCCAGAGAGGGATCTCTCTATACAAGTCAAAGGATATGTCTTTGAAGCTCTAAGTTATGATTTTAGGTTAGTTGTAGGCTCGGGGTTGTTGGTTTGTTTGTTTGTGTTTGGTTGGAGGGAATCAGGAAAAGAAGGACCAATATGAGACAAGGATGAGTGAAGAGGAAGCTTAGGTAGAGACAGATAACTCAGAGAACATCAAAGCCATTGGGCTATGGAGTCAAGAAAGGGTTTATTTGTGTTCAATGTGCAAGCTTTCAGTTGGGCTAGTCATCTAGAGCATTTGGATCTTAAAGGAGATATTGGTGGGATGGGACATTAAGGATTGAAAATGAGTGAAGGGGAACTATCCAACTCTGTCTATAGATCAAGCCATAGGTCATTTAACTCCAGGTCTGCTTGGACAGAATTAGAGGTAAAACAAGGGATCTTGGAAAGGTTTAATTGGGATGAAAAGCTCCTAGTGAGGCAGATATAGGATTCTAGACCTCCCAGGTTCTCAACACATTCAACTAAATCCTACCAAGAACATCTAAACACAGATTTCATTAATTCATACATCAGAGAGCAGGAAATAACATTCACTACACTGGTTAAATCAATTGAAATCAGTATTCAGATACACATATAAGCAGAAAACATAAAGGGCTGGGAGAGCAGCAGCATAAGGTACCTATCAAGGGTAAATATTATGCCAAACTTCTGATGCGAGCCTGAAGAAACATTATGAAATGAAAGCAAGTCAATCACAAATACAGAGAAAGGAAAACATCACCAGCTGCTTTAGATTAGGATCCAAAGAAACATGCTTGTCATATTAAAAACAACACCAATCAGGTACATCATAGCCCACAGCTTGAACATTCAGTCTGAATACATCTAATCTTAGTCTATCTTACAATATACACAGAGAACTTGTCTCAAGAGGAAAACACTTGCATTCCACTGATATCTCATCAAAAACCATTACAATGTTTCCTTCTGTGCTTTATAGCAGATGATGGATCAGAAGATCGACTAAGAAGGAAGGTGAATACTAAATGTAACATTAAATACACGAATGAATGCAGGGCCGAGACCCATTCTGTTTGAATGCTTGAGTATTAAATCTATGTCACCTCTTTATGTAGGAGTGATCTTCTTCAGATTTACCTTTACTTTAGAACTAACATTGGATGCACTCTGATGGCTATACCTTGTTGTACTTGTGGAGAATAAACAAATGGTAAACAAATGCTGAAAAGTCTGCCTTATAAATGTTTGAGCATTTTGAACTACAGCTAGGGTGGAAATCTTTTCAGGGACATGGTGTGTAATAAAAGAAATATGGGTGCCTTGTACTTGATGAAGAAAAACATTCTGCCGGTGAATAAACCCTGATGGTACCTGCTACTGTGTTCAGGATCCTATAGATCGATCCTCGGGGTCTTCAACTGCTGCTTTGCCCCCTAAAATTTGGATTAAAAGCTCAAGATCTTCATAATCTCACTTTAATCTTCCTTTTTCTCTGCACTGAAACACTCTGCCGCTCCATTTTCTTCTGACAGGGTAGCTTGGGTTTTAATGGTGACGGGAGATTCGCTGCAGAGTTCGCACTCTGTTCCTTTAATGAACATCTCGTCTGCACCTTCCCGAGCCTTCGTTCATAAATCCAGCCGCTGTGGATGATCTTCCTCGGATTTATTTGTCTTGGTAGCATAGAATTTTATCATGGTGGCCGTTCTTCCTTTATATCCTTGCAAGAACACGAAAACTGTAAAGAAATCCATGGACGAGGGTGGCGGGTGATATGGATGGATGAAATGGACGTGCAGGTGGGGACATGGCAAACAAACGTAGTGAAATGATGAAATATGGGAGGTGGATGCACAGCGAAAACAGTTTGCATGGGAAAACCACGTAAAAATGACTTCGGAAACAAATATATGCAGTGAGACCTGTGGGCGTACGACAAGGACACGTGGAGGTGACGTAGCGTGACTGGGGGATAGAAGAACAATCAACAGTGGAGGACAAATCTGGGCCGTCAATCCCAAAGGGAATCAATGGCGGAAAACACACCAGGGTGGATAGACAACGGGCCAAGGGTATGGTGGGGATGGCTTATCCCGTGTGCAGTTTCGATGAATGACAGCCCTTGGATAGGCTTCACCAGATCTGACGGCTCATAACAATTTTGTTGGGCGTTCTATCCCGAAGATTAATGCATGAAATGGGGGTGGTTTTGCCCTGGTACAGATGCCACACATCATTTACTGAGTGGAATCATTGGCTCTCTAGGGAAAACCGCCTGTTGCAGATGGGTGGTGTGGAAAAAACCAGTGGATTTGGGGTATAGTGCGTTGCGGGGTCCACTGGTGGAGAGGATCCGGACCGTTGATTGCGTTAGGGATTAGAATGGATCATCAGAGAGGATTAGAATTGGGTGCAACACAAAGAGACTCCAAGGAGGATGGATTTTCAGGGGAAAGGCATTCCTTGGAAGCTCCAGAACAATGTAGCCCCCAGCTTGCTTGTCAAGAATTCCATAGGGGAGCTAACAGTGGCTCCACATGGGGATGGCTGCTCCTTGGAGGAGTTAAGAAACCAGAGATGATCTTTGGAGTAGGCCAGATGCCTGCTGTCATAAGCCATCTTTCTTCTTCAATTTTAGCTGCCACAGTATGATAGAAACATCAGCAAAAATATTTCCCAACCAATCTACCTACCCAAACTACAGTTCTACAATTTTCCCTTGGGTGCATTTGAACTAGTAGACCCTTTACATTTTATTTTGCAAAACAAAACAAAAACCTATTCTAAATCTATCCTTATTGCTCCATGAGGCCAGATTAGACTGTTGGCCTCATACAATTCTCTACCTAATCTACTACCTGTTGGGATTAAACTGTCCAACAGGTTTCTTCACCTACATTCTAAGACAGGAAATTTAAACACAGCCAAGCCAGGATTAGACTGTCTGACTTACTGGACAGAAACTTGTAGAAGATAAAACTGTGAAGGCATGGAATTCTACAACTTTGAAACATTATTCTTTCTTTCTTGTGACTCAGGTTTTGAGCATATTTGAGTCACCTCTTTTCTTTGCTTCAGCTCTGGTTTTGGGCATATTAGAGCTGGTTCTTCTTTCGCTGCTGATCCAGATTTTGAGCTTATTAGGACCAGCTATTCTGCTTCCTTTGGCTCAGATTTTGATTAGGTTTGAGCCATGCTTTTTACTTCAAAGGTTCATGTTTTGAGCATGTCTGAACCTCTCTTTTCATTTTTTTTTTGGAACATTTTCTCTTTTTCTGAAAATTAAAACTTGCAATGGTATGTACAATGGAGATGAAACTGGAAATGGAAAATCAATAGAAGTAATGTTTGAGCATCCTGCCATTGACAGGACCCCCAAACAATTCTATGCCATCAAGTTCTTGCAGAAAAAATGCATTAGGACCCACAGTGGCCTGGATTATGTATGGACCCTGCCACAGGCTGTCAAATTTGTCATGTTTACCTTTGTCCTCTCTTCTTGAGTCCCATTTTAGAACCTTGTCACCAATTTTGAAGTTTGAAGCTTTGGTTCTTTTGTCAAACTGCCTTTTTATGTTTTCTTGGACTCTGATAGCTCTGTTATAAACCTGCTCCCCTGTTTGCTAAAGATGAATTGTTTCATTAATTCTCCTTATCATGCTGTCCTCCTCTTCCTGAATCTCTTGGACCAGCTTTACCACCGGTATCCCAAGGATGGTAGGAAAAACTGCTTCTGTACCATAAACAAGTTGGAATGGTGACATGCCAATGGATTTCTTTATGGTGAGCCTATCAGCCCATAAGGCATGTACCAACTTGTTGTGCCAAGATTTCTTTCTCTCCTCTAATAGCTTTTTGATGATTGTCACTAAGCTCTTATTTGATGATTCATCCAAGCCATTACCTTGAGGGTAATAGGCAGTTGAATGACCAAGCGTGATATGGTACCTGTGACAGAAATCAATCATTCTCTTGGATCTGAAAGCAGCAGCATTGTTAGTGATTATCTTCCTTGGACAACCAAATCGAGAGAGAATATGGACTTCTAGGAACCTAATAATAACAGAATCTGTGGCACTCCTAGTGGGAATGGCCTCTATCCACTTATTGAAATAATTAGTGGCTGTTAAAATCCATTTATGTTGTCCTGAAGAGGCTGGATGAATTTCCCCTATAAAGTCTAGACCCCATTGTATGAAAGGACCTTCAACAGTAATGGGCTGTAAAGGGAGGGGAAGAAGTTTTCTTTTACCTTCAAAGATCTAACATTTATGACAAGCAATTATCATTTGGTGGACATCATTAAACAGTGTAGGCCAATAATAACCAGCCCTGAGTATTTTCTTCGCTGTGGCTTTCCAACTCAGGTGGCCTCCACAAACTCCAGCATGAAATTCTTGTTTAACATTTTCAGCCTCAGGTTCAGACAAACATTTCAATAATAGGCCATTTGGGTTCTTCCAGTACAAATTTTCATTCAATATACAGTGGTTTCTAGCTTTGAGTTTTGTAAATCTGGCCTTAGTTTTTGTCAGTTCTGGGGGAGCATTGAGATTGGTGAGGACGTAAAGGATATTAGAATACCACGGAGAGTTTTGGAATTTCTCTTCTATTGTGGGATCAAGCAGGCTCTCCTGCTCATCCAAGGAATTCACCCTGCAAATTTTTGTTTCAGCCATTAATTGGGCCAGGCCTTGACCTTTGATCAGCTTGGTGGGTTTAATTTCGAGGTCATACTCTAAGATGGTAGCAATCCATTTGCCTCTTTTTCCATCAGGGTCCTGGGACAAAATATCCTTGACTATGATGTTGGGCACATAGGCAATGGTGTGAGAATGTAAAATGTACACCCTGAACTCCTTTAAGGCCTTGATCAGAGCATAGGCCTGTTTTCCATGATGTTGTACTTTAAGGGTGCGTCCCTCAGGGCCTTACTAAAGAAAGCTATAGGCTGTTCATTAGCTCCTGAATTCTTTTGTAGTAAGACTGCAACTATTGTGTGTTGGGAGGAAAATGAGAAAATCAAAAAATATTTTGAGAAATCCGAGCTGATTAGGACAGGGGCTTGTGTGAGTGCTAGCTTTACTGACTCAAAAGATTTCTTGGCTTCAACAGTCCATTTAATTCCTGCACCTTTCCTCAGCATGTTAGTCATTTTCCTAAGGTGCTCTGCAAGGTTTGGGATGAACCTTCTAAGGAAGTTGATTTTTCCAATGAAGGACTATAATTCTTTGATATTCCTCGAGTGCGTGATTCGAAGTATCCCCTCAACTCTTTGTGGGTCTATCCTAATTCCTTTCTCGGATATGATGTGGCCAAGAAGTTTACCTTCTTGCAACCCGAAAACAGTCTTCTTAGGATTTAGGGACAGGCCATACCTTCTACATTTTTCAAAAACTTTTCTCAGATGTTTTAGATGTTCTTCTTCAGTTTTAGAAAAGACAGTCAAGTCATCTAGGTATATAACTATGAAGTGCCCAATCTCATCTGAGAAAGCAATATCCATTGCTCTCTGGAAGGTAGCTCCAGCATTCATCAATCCAAAAGGCATTTTCACATACATGAAGGTGCCCCATGGAGTGGTAAAAGTTGTTTTGAGTTTATCTGTGGGGAGTACTAACACCTGATTATAACCCGAAAAGCCATCGAGCAGGGAGATCCTCTTAGAGCCCACTACCTTCTGTAAGATATGTTCCATTCTAGGCAAAGGGTAATTGTCTTTCAGGGAGGCTCTGTTGAGGTTTCTGAAATCTATGCATAGTCTAATCTCCCCCATATTCTTTCTCACAGCCACTAAGTTTGACACCCAATCAGAAAACCTCACAGGAACAATTATGCCTGCATCATACATTTTCTTAATCTCTTTTTCTACTGCAGGCAATTGTTTTGGATTTATTCTTCGAAGTTTTTGTCTGAAAGGATTTTGATTTTCTTTCAAGGGTATTTTGTGTTGAATTATATTGGTGTCATAGGCCTTTAAGTCTTCATAACTCCATTCAAACACATCAATGAATTCCCTAAAAAGGTCAATGTACTTCTTCTTCATGTCTGCAGGTATAGACTTAGCCAATTTAATCATTTTGGGTCTATCTTCAGTGCCTATGTTACATTATTCAACATCTGAATCTGCATGTTCAATAGTAGGCCTTTTAGCTACATCTTCAAAGTCAAAAAGGTCCTCTAAGGGTGCCAGGCCTCTGGGTATATTCTTGTCTCTGGCCTGCAATACCTCAACCTCTTCGTTTTCTGCGTTTTCACTATTTTCGTTAAAATTTCTAGTTTTATCAGAAAAAAGATTTATTGCTATGTTACAGGGAGTTTCTAAATTACAGGGTGTTTCTTCCTCATCTGAGGAATCTTCATCTAGGCAGAAGCTATCAGATTTGGATTCTGAATCAGAAAATTCAAACTCATTTCTGCCTATCAAGAAATCCTCAATCTGTTTGTCTCCTTCGAAAACTTGCCAGTATTTTTCATTGTCTGGCACCGAAGGTCTGAATTTGGTCTGGATGATGATCTATTGGTCATTGGGGGCCTTAGGATACGAACTAGCTAGGCAAGCTAATCCATTAGCAATAGCGTTTTGACCCCTAGGAATGAACACTAATTTATATTCAATGAATGTTTTCAACAGATCCAGAGTGTCCTTCCTATATGCTCTTAGTCTGGGATGTTTTGCTGAATACTCACCATTCACCTGTTTTATAACTAACTCTGAGTCTCCTTGTACAGATATCCTACGGGCTCCTAATTTCTTCAACAGATTCAAGCCCAAAATGAGAGCCTCATATTCTGCAATGTTATTTGTACATTTGAAATGCAGATTGACAGCATGACTCCCTGTGTGGTTACTCTTTGTGTTACGTATCCATACCCTTGCTCCAGCATTTTTCCTAGTACAGGACCCATCGAAATTAATTTCCCATGGGGGTTCTTTGTTTAATTTGTTTTCATCCCCTCCCCTACAGCTGGGTTCGCCATTATGTTGAGTTGTAAGGTCTGTACTAGGAGAGGGGTTATTTTGTTTTTCATGTAGGGTATCAGTTCGAACAGGGTGACTGATCAGCTGACTGCATTTTGATTTTGTTTTTGGTTCACTCAGAGTTACATTTTCTGCATTTTTCCCATGGTCTCCTTCATCGTATTCTTCTAGAGTAGCCATTATGTTGAAATCCATGGGCTCTACGTTTGTATCTCCATTTTCTGATCTTGGCTCTTCTAAGGGTTGGTCATTGTAGAGAATGAAAGAGTCTAGATCTGTATGTACAGAGTATAGTGGTGAGTTTTCAGGTTTCTCGGGGCTACTGACTAGGAATTTCATTTGAGATTCTCTATACAGTCTTCTAAGCTGGCCGAATATAGGGATGGTGGCATATGAACCATCCATCTGCATTGTCCCTTGCAGTTTGGCTCCCCATGATCTTGATAATAGCATGCCATACTTAGGCGGCACATCTGCCACCACAACATCCATGACCATACATTTAGCAGGAATCTGGGTTAAACTCACACATAAGTCTTTGATGAGGCCTAGGCATTTTACTCTGCTAGAGTCAAATGAATATAAGTCTTTGTAGGGTCTGGTGATTTCTAGGCCTAGCCTCTCCATCACTACCTTGGGCATTAAGTTGTGAGACGCTCCAGAATCATGCATTACATTGTGCAAGATCTTGCCATGAATGTTGAGACTGATATCAAAAGGTGGAACTACCCCTTCCTGAAACTTTCCCTCGATCTTTGGACCAAACAGCAAGGCGGGTTGATCATCACTCAGATTTACAGTGTCACTATTTACACTCAGATTTAATGCTTTCAAAATATGGCCTTTATATATATCCTGAGTGGCCAACTCAGATAATGGTACAGAGATTTTAATTTTCGCAATCTCACTCTCTAAATTGAAAGTGGACTGGGTCTTTGGAATGTTCAACTCTATCTTATTTGTTACTACCTTAGTAGATGAATCATTTTGTGATTTTTCACTATGTACAGGGCTGGGGACTGTTGTATCAGGAGCACTAACTGTGGTGCTAGTACTGCTAGTTGGTTGGCCTTGTTTTTCAGTGTTTTGGTTGTCTTTTTCTTTGTCTTTTCCAGAACCTTCAGCTGCTGATTTGGAATTCTCAGCAGTTGCTTTAGAAGTTTTGTCAGGATTTTTCTTGATTTTAATCTTAGGAGTCTTGGCTTTGGGAGTATCTTGGTTTTTCTTGCTCCTAAGTTCAGATTGTTCCCTAACTTGCAACATGGCATTTTCAAATCCTAATCTATAATCCTCAGACTCAAACCACTCCTCATCACAACCAGTGGTGGAGGGATGGTCTTCTTCTGAATCATAATTTAGGATTGAGTCTTCTGTTTCAAACATGTTTATTGCATTCCCTTCAGACTCTTCTATGATTCCCTCATCCTCATCTAGAAATTTTTGGAAAGGGGGAATAACTTGTTGATCTGATTCTTTCTGTCTGTTGGGAGTGGCATTGTTGTTTCTTCTAAAGTTCTGGTTCTGGTTTTGATTTCTGTTTTGGTTACTAACTATGACAACCATTTTCTCCATCATTTGTTGTAGCTTATCCACATTTTTAGATAATCTATCATAGTTTGGATTAGAGGTGGAAGCTACGTTGTCATCCCTATATGTTACCCTCTTCTCAGCTCTCAGTCTTGCTCTCTTTTCAATCAGGTTTGCCTCTATGTTAACTGCTCCTTTTTGCATGTCCTCTAGTGTGGCATATTCTTTATCTCTAAGCTCATAGGCCATGTCAGCATCAAAGCCTTCGGGATATTTTTCTAGGGCCATGCCTTGTGGAGGTTTCATATGTGGGGGGAGAGCATTATAAATGCTATTGAATCTTGTTGTGTAATCATGTACACTCTCTCCTGGATTCCTCTTAAGGCTCAGGTATTCTGCTAGGAGTTGGCGAGGGTTTTCCCTAGTCTCCCATTTGTTTATGAATGTCTGATATAGAGCAGGAATGTCTTGGATGCTATTATGAGGCAGATTTTTAAACCATTTCTTTACATCACCCCCCAGGCTCTGAGCAAAGATTCTCATTTTGACTGTTTCATCATCAATTTCCATATAGTCAAAAGAGTCTTCCATTTTATCTACATGTGCCTGAGCTGTGATGGATTATTTGGCAGTGAAGTGAGGGATTTTTGATTGATAGTCATTTGGCAGGGGGATAAGAGGCTGAGGTAGAACTAGAGGTGCATACCAGGCTGCCATGATAATGTTCTGATGGGGTATAGGGTTAGCTTGAGCAGCTGGTATTTGGATGACAGGGATGTTTGGACCAGCAGAAGTCTGTTGAGCAGATCTAGAGTGAGAGAGCCCCAAGTTTTGAAGGAAGTGAAAATCAGGTGGTGTGGAAGGAGGGGTTTCTCTGTCCCTAGGGTCTGGCTGGTCTAAAACACTGAATGACCTAGTTCTAGGTAATCTGTTTTGAAGGTCCAAGTCGAAGAAAGGGTCTAATAGAGCTACAAGATCTGCTGGTGCAGAATTAGCTCTATGAATGTTGCTGGAAATAGTTGATCTCCTACTTACAGGTGTTCTCTTGAGGATTTTCTCAGGATTATCAACTATTTCAGGTGGGTTTGGATCAGGGCAAGCTCTCGTATGAATGGTTCTGTGAGCCAGAATGTTGTTCTTGAACTAAGCAGCTTAACCCTACTTGTTACTTCTATTGTGGTTGATATTGTCTTAGGGCTGGTCTCCCAGCGGAGTCTTCATTATGTTTCGGGTCTGTTCTCCCAGTGGATTCTGATGCGAAACCAAGATGATCAGCAGGCCTACTGATCACCAGTGGAGTCTTTTAACATTTAGGAGCTATGGAGTCGCCAGGTGGAAAGGTTTAAGGTATTTCAGGGGATACACTGTCCACCACAGTGCTGATGAAATATCCCTTTTCAAGGATATCCCACTAAACACAGAAAACTCTAACCAGAGATTGACTGGGAGGGAATTTACAAGATATGTCACCTCAAAGAAGAGGATGAGATCCGGAGGCTACCTGGCCCTTTCCAGGCTTTGTCTAAGAGTATGGGGTAAAACACACAAGAGGTAAGTGGAATGGGAAGGATAAGTGTTTTACTACCAACCTAACCAGAGATTCTAGGTTTTCTGAGGTTTGGAGATGTATCAAGATGAAAGTACTCAGAAAGTCCCCAGCGGAGTCGCCATTATGTTTGGGTTCCCATGTTTTGGCCAGGTTGACAAGACCAAAAGATGAGACAACATAGAACCACTTTGGGACCTTAGGATCTAGCCCTCCTAGGTCCAGAGAGGGATCTCTCTATACAAGTCAAAGGATATGTCTTTGAAGCTCTAAGTTATGATTTTAGGCTAGTTGTAGGCTCGGGGTTGTTGGTTTGTTTGTTTGTGTTTGGTTGGAGGGAATAAGGAAAAGAAGGACCAATATGAGAGAAGGATGAGCGAAGAGGAAGCTTAGGTAGAGACAAATAACTCAGAGAACATCAAAGCCATTGGGCTATGGAGTCAAGAAAGGGTTTATTTGTGTTCAATGTGCAAGCTTTCAATTGGGCTAGTCATCTAGAGCATTTGGATCTTAAAGGAGATATTGGTGGGATGGGACATTAAGGATTGAAAATGAGTGAAGGGGAACTATCCAACTCTATCTATAGATCAAGCCAGAGGTCATTTAACTCCAGGCCTGCTTGGACAGAATTAGAGGTAAAACAAGGGATCTTGGAAAGGTTTAATTGGGATGGAAAGATCCTACTAAGGTAGATACAGGATTCTAGACCTCCCAGGTTCTCAACACATTCAACTAAATCCTACCAAGAACATCTAAACACAGATTTCATTAATTCATACATCAGAGAGCAGGCAATAACATCCACTACACTGGTTAAATCAATTGAAATCAGTATTCAGATACACATATAAGCAGAAAACATAAAGGGTTGGGAGAGCAGCAGCATAAGGTACCTATTAAAGGTAAATCTTATGCCAAACTTCTGATGCGAGCCTGAAGAAACATGATGAAATGAAAGAAATTCAATCACAAATACAGAGAAAGGAAAACATCACCGACTGCTTTAGATCAGGTTCCAAATAAACATGCTTGTCATATTAAAAACAACACCAATTAGGTACATCATAGCCCACAGCTTGAACATTCAGTCTGAATACATCTAATCTTAGTCTATCTTACAATATACACAGAGAACTTGTCTCAAGAGGAAAACACTTGCATTCCACTGATATCTCATCAACAACCATTACAATTTTTCCTTCTGTGCTTTATAGCAGATGATGGATCAGAAGATCGACTAAGAAGGAAGGTGAATACTAAATGTAACATTAAATACACGAATGAATGCAGGGTCGAGACCCATTCTGTTTGAACGCTTGAGTATTAAATCTATGTCACCTCTTTATGTAGGAGTGATCTTCTTCAGATTTACCTTTACTTCAGAACTGACATTGGATGCACTCTGATGGCTATACCTTGTTGTACTTGTGGAGAATAAACAAATGGTAAACAACTGCTGAAAAGTCTGCTTCATAAATGTTTGAGCATTTTGAACTACAGCTAGGGTGGAAATATTTTCAGGGACATGGTGTGTAATAAAAGCAATATGGGTGCCTTGTACTTGACGAAGAAAAACATTCTGTCGGTGAATAAACCCTGATGGTACCTTCTACTGTGTTCAGGATCCTATAGATTGATCCTTGGGGTCTTCAACTGTTACTTTGCCCCATAAACTTCGGATTAAAAGCTCAAGATCTTCATAAGCTCGCTTTAATCTTCCTTTTTCTCTGCACTGAAACACTCTGGCGCTCCATTTTCTTCTGACAGGGTAGCTTGGGTTTTAATGGTGATGGGAGATTTGCTATAGAGTTCGCACTCTGTTCCTTTAATGAACATCTTGTCTCCACCTTCCCGGGCCTTCGTTCATAAATCCATCCACTGTGGATGATCTTCCTCGGATTTATTTGTCTTGGTAGCATAGAATTTTATCATGGTGGCCGTTCTTCCTTTATATCCCTGCAAGAACACGAAAACTGTGAAGAAATCCATGGATGAGGGTGGCGGGTGATATGGATGGATGAAACAGACGTGCAGGTGGGGACATAGTGAAAAAATGCAGTGAAGTGATGAAATATGGGAGGTGGATGCGCAGCGAAAATAGTTTTCATGGGAAAACCACATAAAAATGACTTCGGAAACAAATATATGCAGTGAGACCTGCGGGCGTACGACAAGGACACGTGGAGGTGACGTAGCGTGACTGGGGGATAGAAGAACAATCAACAGTGGAGGAAAAATCTAGGCCGTCAATCCCAAAAGAAATCAACGGCGGAAAACACACTAGGGTGGACAGACAGCGGGCCAAGGGTATGGTGGGGATGGCTTATCCCGTGTGCAGTTTTGATGAATGACAGCCCTTGGATAGGCTTCACCAGATCTGATGGCTCATAACAATTTCACTGGGCATTCTGTCTCAAATATTAATGCGCAAAATGGGGGTGGTTTTGCCCTGGTACAGATGCCACGTGTCATTTACTGAGTGGAATCGCTGGCTCTCCGGGGAAAACCACCTGTTGCAGATGGGTGGTGTGGAAAAAACCAGTGGATTTGGGGTATAGTGCGCTACGGGGTCCACTGGCGGAGAGGATCCAGACCGTTGATTGCGTTAGGGATTGACGACAGGGATCGATAAACGGTGGGCCAGCGGGCGCGATGCACGTGGTTAAAATAACGTGCAACTTTGGTAAATGATGACCGTCGGATGGGTGATCGGAGATCCAACGACTGACGACAATTCCGCTGGACGACTTGTGCCGAAGGTTAATGCATGGGAGAAGAGTGGTTTTGAGGACGTACAGTGGACACGCGGCAGGTAATGTATGGAATCGCTGGGTGATGGAGGAAAACCGCCGTCTGTAGATGAGCGTTGCGGAAAATACTGGCGGTTTTTGAACTACGAAGGCGGGATGGGGACCACCGCTTCGGGCGAGCTCCGCACCGTCGGATCATTCATTAATTCGGATGGCGGAGATCCATCGATCTATAAAAACATATTAACACCCCCAAAATGCGCGTTTGCAAAGGTTTTTAATGATTTTTCGCGCGGAGAAAGGTTTGGAGGGGCTAAGCGCCTGGCGGATTCGGTGTTGGTCACGGCGCCGGGTCTTATGGAAAAAGGTGCGGAGGCTAATGGGGAAGGGGCTAAGGCCTCATATGTGAAATGTATGTATTTTTAGTCATTTTCAATGCAATTTGGGGCCATCCAGGGGTAACAATAGGGCAAAGAAGGGTAGGAAAGACCAAAATAGGGGTAGGGAAAGGATTTCAAGGGGGTTTCGAGGAATTTGAGGATAAGGAAGGGGGGAAACTTGGGGGGGAGAAAAGGATAATTGTGGTATTTGCAGGGATATGAGGGGTAAAATATGCCCTTTGAAGAATGGATCATCAGAGAGGATTAGAATTGGGCGCAACACAAAGAGACTCCAAGGAGGATGGATTTTCAGGGGAAAGGCATTACTTGGAGGCTCCAGAACAATCTAGCCCCTAGCTTGCTTGTCAAGAATCCCATAGGGGGGCTAACAATCGGAAGGGTCAAAAACGTTTATCACAATATGATAATTTCAATATAATAAATATTTTAATTTCTTAAAAGTTATTCGAATATGGTAAATATTTTAATATTTTTCAAAAGAAAGGTGGATACTATGTTTAGTTTGCAAATCAATTTATTTTTTATGTTTTTTATTTTTTTTCATTATATATGATTAATTTAGATTCATCTTCATTTCAAATTTATCAAGTGTCTAGAGATCAAATCTAAAGAGGTTTGAACCTCAAGAGATTTGATTCTTCCCTCTAGACCTTTGGTAGATCTAGAGTTAAGATAGATCTAGATTGGTTTAATTATTAATTTTATGTTTTTAATTTTTATTTTATTTTTATGGACTCAAAATGTTGAAGAGAACATTACAACATCTTTACCATAGGAGAAGAATTCAACACTAGAGAAACCCTAGAGGCCCATGGAAAAATTGCAGGCGAAGAAAGCGTCGTAGTTTTGACAAAGAGTGAACAGGCTCTAGACAATGCTAGGCTCTAATATCATTGTCAAAATGCAAGATAAGATTAAATGGTAACCATGAGTTTTTTATCCACGTGATATATATTTTGTAGAGAGATGGTCACCATGATAAACCCTTTGAAGACACACAACTACTCATCAAATATGCTTTTAAGATGAGATGTTGATTGCTTACTATTGGACCCACATGGAGAAGGAGGAGTTGGTGGATTATGAACTAGAGGAGGGGGGTTTTCAACAAATTTGGTCTAGTCCCAAGGATTTTATCCATTCTCATTTCAAAGTCAACTTAGAAAGTCACCATACCGCAGTTTCTAGGCCTACCAGATCTTTAGAAAGAAAAGTTAAGAATTCAATAGGCAACTATCTAGCGGTTTGAAGGCCCTAACCCTTGCTCCAGCCATGCACTATTCGGGTCCTTTAGTTTCGGCTAGCTCGAGGCCTGAGGATGTTTTTCAGGGGCTAGAGAACTCTTCTTGGGGTGTGTGGCTCTAAGTTTAGTTTCCCTATTGTCCCAGATATTGGAGGAAGACATACAATGTGCTACTACTTCCTTAGGGTTTTCAGAATTTTTTGAACACAGTGGGGGTTCTTTACTCTCAGAAGCCTCTCTAGATTGTTTTCATGTATATCCTTCATCTCAAGTGCCATCAGCCTCGCCCTCCTTCGGTGAATTAGTGAAGGAGAGCCTTGCCTTGACAACGGAATAAGGTCAAACTAACATCATGAATGGTCTTCTGGTTTTTAGGGAGAAACACTCTTGTGAATAAGAAGGAATTATGATTCAAAAGGAGTATGAAAAAGCGAGGAAGAGGAAAATCCATTGTAGTGTCAAGAAGAAGAACAAAGTCCTGCTTTCTCTATTTTTTGGAGTCAACGTCACCATTCAAAATACTAAGGAAATGTCCCAAAAATCCTCGGTGGGGCAATTAAGGGGTTTAAAATTCAGGTCCTCAACCCTAAACGTGTGGGCGGACATTGAAATCTTACCTATTGTAAAATTTTCTCCATAGGTGTCACTGTTAGCCCAAAGTTAGATTCATTTGTGCTTCAAAGATGTAGCAGACACCCAGAAGGTACAACAAATGGTTTAGAAAACCGATTCATCTCCTATCCTTTTCAATTTCTAGATGTACCTCTTCAATGCAAAGTAGGAGAGACTAGATATGGCCCCATTCTAGGTTCATCTTCCAAGTCACCCTCCTACCTATTGGGATGCCCTAATTTTCAAAGATATAGGTAACTCAATGGGATCTTATTTAGCCCATGAATCTACATATTTAGAGATGGGGATTAATACATACACCCATATTTTGGTTAATATGGACCTCATAGAAGGGCTTATAGAAGGCATGGATATCGGGATTGGGGTGGAGTGTATTCAGATATTGGGTTATGAAGGAATACCTTTTAGGTGTAGGCGGGGCCATAGGTATGGGCACCTGGCTAAAAACTATAAGCTTCCCTTTTCTTGCTTAGGACTATCTATCTAGAGGAAAGGACATATTAGGTTAGAAAAGGGTTTTGGATTGGAGGTTTTGGGCATTGAGGAAAAGCTAAATGGTGCAACTCCTCTCTGCAACACATCCTCCAAGTCGTTGGTGACAATTTTCAAGATATGGTGTTTATGTTGTCAGTTTTCTAGAAGGCCTACTAAAGGGGTGGAGTTTCATTTCCTTGGATGTTAATGGAAGGTTAGGGGGTTTAGCAGTTGGATGGAAAGCCATAAATATTTGGGTATCCAATTCTCGGGGTTTGGATTCTAGTTTTTCCATTGAGGACAGAGAGGAATAAATGGAGGGAGACATGGAGAGGGAGGTAGGGACAAGGAAAGAAAGGGAGGGAGGGAAGGAGGGAGAGGGAGAGAAAGGGAGAGCTAGAGACTAAAAATTATGCACACTATTTATTTTTTGTTATTAGAACAAAGGTTTGAGATTGTATTTTGTTGAGGAAAAGGTGAGAGGAAACCCTAATTTTACGGGATGAAGTGGTTATGGTAGCAAGGAATCTTTTAAATGAAACCATTTTTTTTCATGTTATAAAATGCCACCTATTTAAGCAAACTACAAATGAAGTTTAAACCAAGTTTTAAAAATCTAGAATCTTTATTAAATGTAAAATCATTTTATTGTTTAGAACTATCTAGTCTAGGAATGAAACTCCAACACCTTCCATTGACCAATTTTTAGTACACACTTCATTAGAGGCCTCTTTTATACTCAATTTAATATCAATTTTATGCTTAAATGATAGGACTGCCACACAACTTCCCTCATTCCATGCTTTACTATATGCCTCTTATATATTCATAGCTTATTTATCATGTAGGAACCTCTAGGACATATGAATCCAACACATCCAACACACGACTCAACCCCTAAAAAATACATTTTATGCTTCCTCATAATGAAGGGGTTTATTATAAATCTTAAAGGAAGTTCAGATTATTGGTTGTGGGTCGATCCAAACCTTTCTATCGAAGATATAGTTATGGTGATGAGCCTTAGAAACTTAGCCTAAATCCCATGGAATGCTCTATATCCAACCCATAGCTAGGTTGATTAATCATATTTTATTATCCTTAATACCTTGTTTAGAATGAGATAGGTTCAGTATCGTGCCTAGCCTAGTCATTAGCCCATGTGATTCTCTAAAACTATGCTACATGCATTGATTATCGTACTCCTTAAATGTTGGTTTTGCAAGTGTGATTTTTTATCTTTGACATCCCATCTTGTACAATTCTCCCATAAATTATCTTTTTTTTCCGAATACAAAGAAGCACATAGGATAGACCTTCAACATTCGTGTATTTTCCTCGAAAAGCGAGACACTTTGAAACAAAATTAGAGTTTGCATGTCATTCATTCAATATTTTGAACAACATGCAACTAATTATGGTAGGTATTGGAGTATTTTTTTTGACATATATGTTTATATTTAGTTTCATTTTCTTAAGTCGAGATGGTATCAAGGAAAAAGCATTTGGCCATTGAAAAAGAGTGAACCCAGATATGATATAATAAGTTCGGCTTAAAAATCTAATAGAGTGGATAGAAGAATTAAATGTCAAAGAGGGGTATGGAATCTGTGGAAAAATCATAAAAAATATGAGCAGACAAGGAGCACCGAACTCTGTCCCAGACCTGGCAAGGAGAATATTGGCAGGAAAATAAATTTTAATAGGTTGATTTAAATTTTATAGTAGCCACCAAATTAGATTTTAATAGGTAGTCAAATAAATTTCTATGGCCAGTTAGATTTTCATCAAGTTTTATTTTTATGTGAGTAAAAATAATGTTAAACTCATTAGAGTATTAATCAAAATTATATTATACTTCTCTAATATAAGTAAGAATTCTAATTAATCAAAATTATATTATATTTCTCTAATATAAGTAAGAATTTTCATATAAAGAGGGAAAATGAACATGAGCTTGGAAATATCTATCAACCTTTAAGGTAGTGAAAATTATCTTTAAATCTATGAATAATGTTATCAATAAATTTAAGTAGGTATAGTTAGTTTCTTACTTTTGAGGGAGTTCATTTAAAGCTTAAAAATATCCAATTAGAAGGCCTTCACATGTGTTGTTAAGAGAGACATGGGATAAATTTTGATTAAAGGAATTAAGGGGTACAATAAGATCAATGTATAGCACCTACTCAAATCACCAAGAATATATCCAAACCATCAAGATGACACACTTCTTTGAGAAAAATTATGAAACACCATGGAATAACTCAGATTAAAACTTATAGTCAATCAATCAATAGTTAGAACATAGTGTTTAAGTGAACACAATAAAAATAGTACACATTGGACATAATATCATATACACATGGATCATACATATCCAACTAAATGTGGTAGCTAAAGGAACTTCTTCCTACACATAGTGTCCTAGATGGCTAAGGCAAGGTGTCATCAAACCAATGATACATTCATGAATTACATATAGATCCATATACCTTAGATGAAAAATGATCAATGTGACAGGAATCGTAGGGGTTGAGATGACAATAAAATTTTAAAATATCCTCTAAAAGCCCATATATAAAATGGGGTAACATATCCTATGACATCCAACTTGTGATATATGGTGAGAAATCCTTAAAGTATATCTGAAAAAATATGTCTCGTTGAGGTCTAGGTCAAGAAGAGGTACAATTCCTCACTAATTTGGTATCTCGTTGAGGTCTAGGTCAAGAAGAGGTACAATGCCTCACTAATTTGGTAGTTGAAGAAGTTTAAATCTTGGTTTGTCAATTTGGCCCTAAGTAGGCAAGGCAATATAGAAGGAGGTGACCCCCTTGGAAGAGTTCTAAAAGGGAATGGCACATAAGGCCTTATATAAAGATCTAAATCCAAGTACCTCCCTCATAAAAAGTTCTAGACATGTATTTGAAGAATGTAGATAACGACTCGTCCAAATGTTGATAAAGACAATAGAACATCCCTTGAATCTCATAATAAATGGGGGCATTTACAAATGGAAACGCTAGTAGAAGAGGAAGGTCATTATGATTCGTTTCAACTCGATGTGAATGTAAACCCACTTTGAACACACCAAGGGAGATATGAAGGGCAGCATCTGATACTCTTGAGTGTATGGGGTTAAACAAAAAGGCCCCCTTTCATTTGCATGAAGTGTTCCTGATACAAATCCATGTTATAGTTGAGTCCCTAAAAATATGAAGTCCAAGTACATTGAATGTATTGTCTATAAGTAACCTCTCTAACAACCTGACACAAACATATAATGATGTCATTTACATTTGAGGTGTAAATCACTTGAATTGTGTTACAACTTTAATCTCTCCCCAACAAAATTGTGCCATGCTTCCTTGTGATGATGCTTCAACCCTATTGGAGAACAACCTCACAATGTAAAAGGAATTTAAACATGATGTAACTTTAATAGTGCCCCACATTCACCCTTTGGCTCACTACCCATGGATAATTTGAGGTTATTTCAAGCACTGATGTGGATAATATCATTTTATTTTCTCTTATGTATAGTATTCTACATTGACACAATTGAGTTTGTTTAACAAACAAAATATTTATATTGAGGGTTCACTCCTTGTGCATTAGGGCTAGACAGGCCTTGTCTTTATGAGTGATCTATTCATTTCCAACTCCTTAGTCCTTCAAATTTTGCACATCGTTAGGCCCAATACACCTACCCTTCTACCAGTCTTGTTTTCCTTCACAAGCACAAGACTTGGGGCTCTTCTTTGATAGTCACCTAACAACCCTTCAACTGTACTTGGACTACCATTAATTTTCCCAACCATGGTCAATTATTTTACTGATCTAGTGCCCACAACACTGCCCTCATCTAGGGATCTTCAAAATTTCCACCTAATAGTGATTTGAGTCCTCTCAAAATCACTATTTTTGTGTACCAATTTCTTTGTTGTCCAATCTATGAACAAATCTGAACTACTCCTCTTATCATCCTTCTAACACTTTGTATATTCTTGAACTAGGTTCACAAAACATCCACTAAAAGTCGATTGACTAATTGTTTATAGGTTTCTTCAGATATTTTTCCAAAACTCTCTAGACAATCCCCCAAAATCAACTCCTCTTCATGTCCATCCATTCTGCATAATATGCCACAATTATTCTACCCAATCTTCTACTCAGGTTCCACCTTCCTTTGTATTTTCTATCTTCGCACATACTTTTGCAAACCATCTTCCAAATTTGTGGTATATATTGCAGAGATAAACCTCTCTCCAAGGGTCCCGACCCCTCTTCTTCTACACATATTTGTCATGGTCTTAAGGGCATACCTTATGGATTGAACATGTTAAGAAATTTCCTTAACTATGGCATTATACTTCTATTCAAATTGTCTTAGAACAAACCCTATCCACCCATAGAAAAAATAACAACTCTTACCTCCATAAGAGACACAACCTAGCTCATATGAACCCATAGATTCTGGGAACTTATTTAACTGAATTACGGTTTAAGGGGTTAGGGTTAAGGGTTTAAAGGTTTAGGGTTTAAGGGGTTAGGGGTTAAGGGTTTATAGGTTTAGGGTTTAGGGGGTTAAATGGGTTAGGGGTTTACTAGGGGTTTAGGGGGTTAAATGGGTTAGGGGTTAAGGGTTTAGAGGTTTATGGTTTAGGAGCTAAATGGGTTAGGGTTTTAGAGGTTTAGGGGGTTAAATGGGTTAGGGGTTGGGAATTAGTGTTTAAGGGGTTAGGGGTTAAGATGATAGTTTCACTAATCTCTGTTTGTGCACAATAGTTTCTTATTCTTTGCATCTCAATGTAACAATTTTGTAAGTATTGTTGCTTGTTTCCATGTCTTATTTATTTATTAATTTATAGTATTTGTTAGCCATTGCTTTACATTTATTGATGAAAATTTCTATTGCAATCAAACCAAATGTATGTTCAATCTCCAATTTCAAACTCAGCCACAGTGTTGTCACACAATTTAAGTCCGGAGAATGGCCATCTGATGAAGTCTTAATAACCAGACTGCACCTCATGACTACTCTAGAAAATCTTAAGTTCGAGTGTCCCACATTCACGAGAAATTTGGCTCTTATACTCTTGCTCCACCTGACTGTGTCCTGGAAATACCCTTGTTTATTGCAAAAACATCCTAATGTTGTCAACCTTGTCCCTTAACAGATCAAGGAAACATATGTGACTCAGAGGAATGGAAAGCACTACAAAGTTGAAGAGAGTACAAAAGACTAAGATGGTTTAAAGGATAAGCTTGAAGAATGTAGCAATGTTGAAACAACTAAAAGTTGTCCCAGACAAATAGTTGATAATGTGAAACCTTCTTCTGTACTAGTCAAGCAAGACTATATTCATGTGAGAGAAAGAAGAGGCCAAGATACTGATAGGCATAGCCTGGAAGATAGGTTATGGTTCCCTCTTTTTGATGAAATATCTGATCTACATTTTGTCTATTGAAGATTAACCATTTTAACCTTGCCAACAAGGTGTAATTAACCCAATCGTAGGTCCCAATATATCATGATATATATTAACTATAGATATATATGAGAAGGAATAATAAAGACATAGATTGATAGAGGTGGCGAGACAAGGGGAGTCACAAGGGAGAGATGGAGATAAACTAAAGGAGAGGGGAGAGAAGGAATGGAGAGAGAGGGAGGGAGAGTAGTGAGAGAGGTAGAGAAGGGTAAGAGAGGGAGATAGTGACACAAATATGGAAGAGGATGATGTTGAGAGGGCTTGCCTGGGTGACTCTAGGAGAAACCCAAAGGTGGTCAGACAAAGCTCTTCTAAGTTACAAATCTGAAGAGAAAAAACTGGTGATGTATATGTGGTTGCTCAACCTGGGCTGTATGGAAAATCTTGGCTGAGAGTGTTTACCTTTCCGTGTCTTCACAAAAGTAGGTTGTCTGGTCACAGAATAAGATCGTGACAACATGTAGGTGATGGTTCTGTAGTAAGTTCTCAACCTTATCTTCAGAATGGCTAACAGAGAGGATCAGGTTTGAATACAGGATATAATTTGATGAATTTGGAGATTTAGAGTTGAAGAAAAAATTGTGGTGATGTTTGGATGGGTGCTAATTTGTAGGGTTTTCCATTTTTATAATTTTCTTTGTTGTGCTTTCTAACATGCTACCTAGTTGTTTTCATGTTTCCCTAGCATTTTAACTTTTTCGATTTCTATCTCTCTATTGTTTCTTGCCCCATTTGAAATGTCATCCTTATTTGGTAGGTGTTTTCTTCAATATAGTGTGAATATTTTTCCATCACACAACTTATGTGGGGTTTGTCCACACAAATAGCTTGTAAGGCCCATTCATCAGGGTATTTGATGAAATGAAATGATTATCGATGATCACCAACTAATGGTACCTGAGAGATTTACTCTAACAATTCTACAGTTTTCTTGTGCCAACAATTATACAACATTTTAACCTCATGAATTATTCTCCTCTGTTCTCTTAGTTGATTCTATAAGCACTTATTGTTGTTGTCAAAGCTTTTACTCTCTAGTCCCATTGAGATATTTCATTTATTTGTGGACATTGATCTTTCATTTCATTTCTTCAATTTTTCTGACTGTTATGTGTTGCCTTTGGTCAGTTCCTTCTTTCTTACCTATGCTTTTTCTGCTTAAGCATTCCAGCCAGCCAAAGCAACAGGGGTAGCAGGAGCCACGCAGTCCAGCCAGAGCCCAGCAGGGGCAGCGCAGAGCCAACAGGAGCCACGCAAGCCCAGTTAGGGAAGCGCAGGGGCAGTGTAAGCCCTTCAGGTGTGACGCAGGCCCTTACTGAGCAATGCAAAGGCTGACACAGGCCAGTTAGGCTAACGTAGAGGGATTCAAAGCAGCATATTACTGTCATTTTTATTTATCTGTTGGGTGTACCAATTTTGGTGCCCAGGATTGTTGTACTTAGATTCTGCATAGTAATGAAAACCCTCCAAAGCTAGCTACACCGGTTTTCCCACATTGGGTTTTTTCTGAGGATAGTTGTCCAGAAAAACCATGTGCCACTTTGTCTATGAGCATGTTATTCAATATTTGATCTGTATGTGTAGGTTTCTAGTTGTATTTACTATTTACTTCGCTAATTTATTGAATATTTCAGAAATTAACTTGTAACTTAATTCAAGTAGGAGAAGTAAATCAAGATACTGCAATAGGGTTTCTTAGATTAAGAAACTTTCACATTCCCTAGGTCTAGCCCCATTAGGTCACCTAGGGCAACAATTTCCCAGGAATCTAGCTAGAGGAAAACTTCTATCTCCTAGAGGTAGCTGCATTGCTGGGTGCCCTCACTCTCCTCAGAACATGGGCCAATTCCGACAGTGGAATCTCCGGATACCTCAAGCCCTAGCTCTAGGATAATTTTTTTCCTAGGTGTTCCCAAGGATAGAACCTAGAAGGATCAATTTGACCTATCGAAGTAAAAACACTTGTCTGATCCTTTCCCATCACCTTATCCAGGATAGGAACATCATTGATTGCTAAATTCCATCCCCGAACCTGGGTTGGGTCCACTTGGCCCCATGTGGTCCCATTTGGTGTCAAAGGCCTTTCATCAAGGACCATTTGGGAATCCAAGTTCCCAAAGGATTTTAGGAATTGAGAACTTCCTTCATAAGTCTTATTCTTCTCCCTCAACCCTTCAATCCCCCTCCTCTCTCCCTAGAAGATAATTCCCTTTCTTAAAAGGAAAGCAAGTCCCACTCTTTATTTTATCTTAGGGAAAGGGTTTCGAGGGTCACTTCCCACCTATTCATTGACCTATACTCTACAAGTGACTTCCTAAACTACCGAGACTCCACCCATCGGTGAAATTCTATGAAGAGCAAGGAGCCTTAGTTGTGGTGACAATGGGCTAAGCCTCCATCGTTTCCCTTGTCCTAGCAGTTGCCCTCTTAGGAACCTCCTTTAGATACACTACTAGTTTGAGTGGTAACAAGTTGTTCACAATTCCATTTGTGAACAACTCTTTGGTATGCCCACTTTTTCCATACTACAGCTCCAAGATGAGAAGTCCAGGGCTATGGAGGTTGCCCTTCTTCTCACTGAATCAATCCTCTACAATATAGTGAACTAGGGCTAGTTGGTTGGCCCACTTGAATGTTACTTTAGTCCTTCAAAGTCTGCACATCCTTAGGCCCTATACACCTTCCCTTCTACCAATTTTGTTGTCCTTCACCAGAACAAGAGTCAGGGCTCTTCTTTGATAGTAACTTAACAACCCTCCAACTGTACTTGGCCTACCATCAATCTGCCCAACCACAGTCAATTCTTTTTACTGATCTAGGGTCCACAATATTGTCTTCATCTAGGGCTCTTCAAATCTGCCACCTAACAATGGTTTGAGTCCTCTCAGTATAATTGTTCTTGTGTATCGAGAATTTTATCTTTGTTGTCCAATCTATGAACAAATATGAACTACTCCTCTTATCATACTTATAACAATCTATAGATGACTGAACCAGGGTCACAAATCAGCCACTAATAGTCCATTTACTAATTTTTTATAGGTTTCTTTAGATATTTGTCTAAAACTCTATGGAAATTCAACCAAAATCAACTCCTCTGCATGTCAATCCATTCTTCATATGGCACATTTCTTCTGCATGCTCAATCTTTTGCTCAGGTTCCACCCTCCTTTGGATATGTTGTCTCCACACATACTAAATCTGCAAACCATCTTCCAGATCCATGGTCTTTATTGCAGAAATAAACCTCGCTCTAAGGGTCACAACCCATATTCTTCTACGCAAATTTTTCATAGTCTTAAGGTCATACCTTATGAACTAAACATGCTAGGAAACTGTCCTAACTAGGGCATTATGCTTATGTACTTCTAATTGTTGTAGAACAAAACCTATCCACACATAGAAAAAACACAACTCTTGCCTCCTTAAGAGACATGACCTAGCTCATATGGATCCATAGATTCTGGGCATTTCTTTGACTAAATCTTGACATGAACTTCAGATCTCAATGTCGACCCTCAAACTAGGGTTAACTCAGTCAATATTACGCTTGCGTCGACTTCTGTTATGGCTCTAAATTACAGTGCAAGCCCTCCTCCATTTATGTTGGTCTTTATCAAAGACCTTGCAGCCTACTAACCAACACAAGGCAAGATGGTATCAACCCTCTCTTCTATTTCATGTAGAAAATCTAACCAATGGGATTCAGTATGATCTTGTAATCATGTACTTAAACAAGATACCGAATCCTTCCTTCAATTTGTGGAAACAAAACACAATCGCACAATCACATATAAGTAAGAGAAACAAGTTATTAATCGCACAACACAAGATGTATCTGGAGAAGCAACTGCTCAAAACCCTCTATCTCTATTTTGTATTAAGTCAAGGAATCATGAAACAACACAATGCTTAATCTCTCTTAAGATTCTCTAGCACTCTGCCAATTGTCTCCTGCTGATCTAGGAAAAATCGGTTTAGTACTTAGCCAATTCTCAGCCTTCCTTCAGCCTGCCTTTCACACAATTCCTATGGAATTATCTCCATACTAATTAGGAAAATCAACCTTCCTTGATTGCGCAATCCATCATGGCATCCCAATGACTTTATAATTGCACATGGAAAATTTTCTATAAATACAACTAATAGTTATGTTCCTCTGAACTGTGTTACAATAAGGATCAAGGGTATTTTTATTATTTAAAATAAGATAAAACCTTAAACAACCAAAACCCTATCCTAAGGAGATGTAACACCAAGAGTTTATGGTCCTCGTTGGGGTTAGTTGGGCAGCCAACTTCCTAGGGTCGTAACTTGGTCATATGATCTTCATTTGACACACATGATACCTCGTTAGAAATATCTCTATGAGGACTACAACTGATAATATGATTTCTATGAAATAACCAAAACTTTCATGCCTAAAAAACATCATTTGGGGCCTCAAAACGGCTTCGAAAGTTTAGAACCCGAAAAATTGACAAAAATAGTAAATTGTGCTATAATTAAGAAAACTGAAAAACTAAAAGAGACAATGGCGAGGGCCCAAGTGGAATAGGCGGGTGGCCACCAATATCCACCTTGATCACCTTAAATCGAATTTCTTGAGCTAACTCAATCATCATGACTTAGTTAATTGACACAAGTTGTTATGAGACGAAATTACAATTTATTGTCCAATTTATTTAAGGGAAAAATAAATTAGACGCCTCACATTCCTCACTCTTGGTACATCAAAATTCCTCACTAGTGTGGTTGCATTTTTTTTTGTCCTTTCTAGTCTCCAATTTGACTGTTTCTTGTTGCAAACTTCAACACTCCCTCTCAACAAGAAAGGAATTCAATCTATCCCCATCCGGTACCTTTGGAATGTTCTGCATGCTACACTTCTCTAGTGTTGTTTGCACCTGCAACTCCTGAAACTGAATATCCTTTGAACAACTGAATCAGTATAATGCATCTGTCATCAGAGTCTTCTGACTACTGCTAGCTACTGCACCTGTCTAGTACTGGATTCTCTGCACTGCTGCTGACATCTAGATCCGTGCCCTTTGAACTATTACTAACTCTATTTGTGCTCCAGTATTTGACATCTGTCACTATGATTTCTGTCTTGCTGACATCTGACTACATCAATCTAACTGATCCTTCCTACTACTATTGTACTGTGGGCTCCTCGTAGCCAGGTTCGATCCATGAGACATGCCATCTCAATGGACCTTGCCCAAATTTCTTATCTTGGGATTATGTCTACACATAACCCCACCTTACACCTCAAGGTATGGCTACTCCCTCTTCCCATCTAGTTCGAAATTTCCCCCTCATGGAGGTCTCTGCTTGAGTGGACGCTTCCACTCAGTCACCTCTATGCTTCTCCAATTGTGGCAGCTACTCCACAACCTTCTAAGACTGCTTCTCATGAGGATGCATGTTGAGAGGTAATTTATGCTTCCTCTAAACCACCAAGTCTCTAACTTTTTCCTTTCTCCTCAAAGCTTTGCATGCATCTAGTACCTCAAGTGCATATAGGTTCTTCACTCACACACAGTGTAATTGTCCCGAAGTTACAAAAAGTTTCTAAAAAAGAGTTGATTTTAAATCGATGATCTCTCCCTCATCCGAGCTCCGATTTGGCCGATTATTTTTCCATTTGGGTAGATTTTCGCAAGGAATCCAAATATTCTATTTGTTTTCGAAAATTTTACACCAAAATATTCAAATATTCTCTACAAACTCACTACTCAAAAAATTCCTGCTCTGATACCATGTAGAAAATCTAACCAACGAGATTCATCTGATCTTGTAATCTACTAAAACAAGATATTGAATCCTTCCTACAATTTACGGAAACAAAACATGATCGCATAATCATATATAAGTAAGAGAAATAGATTATCAATCACACAACAACATGATGTATTTGGGGAAAGCAACTATTGTGTATTAAGTCAAGGAATCATGAAACAATACAATGCTTAATCTCTCACGATATTCTCCAGCACTCTGTCAATTGTCTCTCGTTGATCTAGGCAAACTCAGCCTAGTACTTCGCCAATTATCATCCTTACTTCAGCCTGCCTTACTCATGCAATTCCTAGGGAATTAACTCCTTATTAATTAGGAAAATCAGTCTTCCTTGATTGCGCAATCCATCATGGCATCCCAATGACTTTATAATTGCACATGGGAAACTTTCTCTGAATAAAAATGATAGTTATATTCCCTTTAACCTCTGTCTCAACTAGGTATTCCTTGAAACTGACATGCATGCAACTATTAATAGTGAATTATCAGTTATCTGATTGATCACTCATTGTGAATTAAATCTAATTTAATTCACTGGACCTCTCACTAGCTCATCCACTCAGTTAGAACTAGTTAAATTGATTTTAACTCATTTAATTGAGTTAATTACACTTGCACCCCACTAATGCATAAACTTCAAATGGACCCCAAAAATATTAGAATCCCTCTAGATGCCTCATATTAGACCCTCAAATCAAATTTCTTGAGCTAACTCGGTCATCATGACTTAATTAACCGACACAAGTTGTTATGAGATGAAATTACAATTTATTGTCCAATTTATTTAAGGGAAAAATAGATTAGATGCCCCACATTCCTCACTCCTTGTGCATCAAAATTCCTCACCGGTGTGGGTGCATTTTTTTTGTCCTTTATGTTTTCCAATCTCACTGTTTCTTTTTGCAAATTTCAACATTTCAAAATTTGATGTTGCCTTCACACAAAGACACCATTGAAATCACATGCCCAGATTCTCATGAGAAACCTCTCTTAAGCTTGATCTTCTAGAAGAGAACCAACAATATTCCATCCTACTTCCTAGCACAAACTGACCATTAAGGTATGCAACATTATTTTGAACCCTCACATGATGATCTTGCTCTTGGAGGATGATCATGACCTCCCTTTAGCAACCCTTACTTGGCCCTCATAATAGACCTGCTTTAGGACTACATCTCTCTTCACCCCCTTGATGTGCCAAATAGTGGGAATACATGTCAAACATGCTAAGATGTTCCAAGTGATAAGGCGTGCCAAGATGTGCAAGGGTGTGTCAATGTGTGTCAGGGACTTTCAAGACAACAAAAGGGATAAAAAAGTTAAACTACAAGGAAATGAACATATAATAGGGTTAATAAGTCATCAATTTACCTTTTCCAAGAGGGGCATGCTAGGCACACTAACACTAGCCAGCAGTAGGTTCCAAGTGCAAAGTCTTAGTGCATTCTAAGTGCCAAGTATTCCTTTGTTGCTTCTCATCTACTTTCCAACAATTGATCATCACAAATAAATTTAATATTAAACCATGCTAAATCATACCAAGGCATCTCAACATATTCCATACATTCTAAGACTTTCCAAGCGCCAATATGTGTCAGGGACTAGTGTTATGCATGTTATGAAGTGGAAGGGAATGTTGAAGAGTGCTAAGGTGTGCTAGAGAGTGATAATGCATGTTGATGAGTGTTAAGGAGTAATAGGAAAAAACATTAAGGGAGCACTAGATAAAAATTCATGGAAGTTAATGAATATGAGGAACGTGTACTGCCAGAGACTAGTGTTAATGGTCAGTGTTAGTTGTCATGCCAAGGAGGGAGTGACAAGGTATGTTAATCATTGGTAAGGCATGCTAGGGAATATCAAGGCATGTTAATAATTCCAAAAGTGTGCTTGGGAGTTCCAAGGTGTGCTAATTATATCATGTGCCAATTAATAGTGCCAAGATATGCCAATACATGCTAGGTGCTAAGGATGTGGCGCAGGGTGCCAGGGTATATCAATATGTGTCAAGGCAACAAAAGGAAGAACCAATAAGAGGGTTAATAAGTCAGGACTTTATATTTTTGAAAAGGGGCATGCTAGGCACACTAATAATAGGTCCCAATACATGCCAAGTGGCATTGTGTGCCAAGTGCTAATGTATGTCAATGCATTCAACCAAGGTGTTCCAGGGCATGCTAGGGACTATATGCAGCATGCCAACACATGCTAGGAGAGTTCCATTTTGTGCTACTGCATGCCACCATGTGCTTGGGCATCAATGTCATCACAAGATGTTCTAGGTACAAATATGTTCCAAGACATGTGGGGTAATAAGAAATGTTAGTGTGTGCCAAAGAATAATTTAAGGTGTGCCCAGATTGTTGAGGATTGTTAGGTCTTTCTCATTAATAGAATTTACATAGCTCGATTATGTATTAAATAATATGTTTCCTACATACAATAGTGGAACTTTATCTAAATGGAATTTTCTAGATAATAAACTTAATAGATATGAATCATGTGTTGACTCATAGGAAATCTCTATTCGACTAGTCATTACTTGAGGGAAATGATACACGCTTATTACTTCTTAAAAGTTTGATTGACCCTAACCACTATGGCCTTGGACATATTATAAAAAATGCTCAATAATAATGGTATTAAATCGTTATCTTTTGACAAAAAATATATTAACAGGCACATAGCATCATCAAAAACTCATTGGAATCATCAATGATGATGGAATTTTTTTTATCGTCACCAAAAGTAACAAAAAGAGCATTGGTGAGGGTCATTAAAAGTTCGTCACTAGAAGTGTCACCAAAGAGAGAATTAGTGATGGGCCTTTAACGACCCTCACCAAAAGTGAAATGTATTTAGTGACGTACCATAAAGGACCATCAATATATACACTTACAATGATGGTTTTAGTGATCAATGATGACGGACATTTTTTGACCGTCACCAAAAGTAACAAAAAGAGCATCGGTGAGGGTCATTAAAAGTTCGTCACTAGAAGTGTCACCAAAGAGATAATTAGTGATGGGCCTTTAACAACCCTCACCAAAAGTGTCATTGAAATTTTTTTTGGCGACGGACCATAAAGGACCATCACTATATACACTTACAGTGACGGTTTTTTAACGACCGTCACCATATGTGACATTGGTGACGGACCTTAAAGGTCCGTCACAAGCATGACCCTCACCAATGTGCTTTTTTCTTGTAGTGATGTACTTAATATCCTTCTCCATTGATGGCACCATCAAGGATCAAGCTTTCATCATGGACCAAGTGCTCATCAAGCCAATACATCAGAAATTTCTCCTCCAATGCTAACATGATAGGGTCATAGTCTATCCCTCCAGGAGTGTAAAACTCAACATAAATAAACATAGGTGAAGCAATGTCACATCTAAAACATGTATCATGAAGTACAAGATAAAGTTCCATCCCATGTGGTACATATACACTGCCCACTTTTTGCCCATACAAACCCATAAACAATACTAATATGTCATCTATGTATGGAAGCAAAATCACATATATGCAAACTGAAATTTGCACTTGAGGAGGTGGGTCACAATCCCACATAAGGTACCAACACAGTGCACTCCTTTTCTTGAGTAGATCTGAGTGTGGTAGGTGGTACTCCCACCACATATTTGTTGCATGGGTCACTTTGACATGGCTGAAAGTGAGGCCCAAGTTAGGTGCCCTTGGGAAGCACCCATCATGATAGAGAATCTCCCTTTGCACCTCAAGGGAGTGGCCAGATTTAGAACTTTTATTGGCCTCATCAATGCCATGAGATCTACATGTAATTTCACTCCTTATAGGAGCCATGGGCTGCATACATAGGGTAAGAGAATGTGTCAAATCAGAAAAATAAACATGCTCCATAAGATTAGATTCTTTACCATTCAAGTCTCCCATACACATGGTGTTAGGCATGGGCATTCCTCCTCTCTTAAGAGAAGGAAGAGATGGTTGAAATATCTCCTGCATAGAATCCTTTGGCTGCCCCATCTCCTCATAACTATTGCACTCTTGTAAGTGCTGATGTAGTTCCTCCCAATCATAGTGCCGATGTAGTTCTTCCTTCATACCCTCCCAATCAAAACTCCTCACGATTAGGGAGTAGATATTTGATGACTACATATAGCTAGAAAGGAACTCTTTGTGTGCTCTTTGTAGTATCTCTTGCTTGAGCTTGGAAGCTTGAGACAAGAATACTTTACCAAGATGATAGATGACCCCTTCATGGACCAAATAGCCTCCTCCTTCCTTCATGCCATCTAATATCATCCTAGTGTGCATATCTTTGGAGTACTCCACAAGGAGTTGAGACCTCCAATAAGGATATACACTGCTTAACAAGGACAACACTGATGATGCATCTATGGTGGTGCTTGCCTTGTTGGTGATTGTTTCTTTGACATTACACATGCCAAAATTATTTTTGGGAGGGTTGATTCTCCCCTTTGCTTCCTCCCACAGCGTTGTGGCTTTCTCTTCCATTGCTCCAGCACCTTGTGAGGCTTCCCCCACATGATCAAAATTTAATGGCATTCCAAGTGGCTTTCCATGAGGTAAGAATGTTCCCTTCAACATTCTCATAAACATGAGAGAAGGAACTGTGAGGTCCTTGCCCCCACTTTGCAATTCCATCTTTTTTGTTTGGGTGGAAACATCAGTTGAACGATAGGTGTGCATGCCTTGAATGATTTGTTGTTTCCCACTCTTCAAATCCACCCACTCCATCTGCAAGGCCTTCTAATCAGTGGTGACTTTTCCCAAGGTGATCAACCACTGGACACCCAAGATGATGTTGGTGTCTAGTATGGAAACTACAAAGAAATGGTCCACCAAGGTGTAGGTTCCCATAGTCACAGAAAGTGATGGAACATACTACATGCACTGCATAGTTCTATCTCCCGGAACCAAAACAGAGAACCCATCAAAAGTATCAGTGGGGATCCCTCTCCTCTGCACAAGGTGAGCATCGATAAAGTTGTGGGTTTCCCCACTGTCAATCAGAATAGAAACTCTTTGGTTCATAACTGAACCTTGCACTCTGAGGGTCAAGTACTTGGGCACTCCTCTCAAAGAAGCAAGAGTCCCACTTGTTGGAGAAAAGGCTCCTTCTTCCTCTCTGGATGGTGATTAATCCTCCTCATCATCGTCACCAGCGTTGTGACCTCTCCTAGGTCCATCATTTCCCTTTTCCTCCTCAAAATAAGAGAAGACTTCAATATGGTGTGCTCTTCCAGCAACACATCTATGTCCTGGTACCCATGGCTCTTGACAAGTGAAACATAATCTATTTTTCCTCAAATCCCTCCAGAGATCAATGTCAAGAGGTTTATTCAGTGAGCTCTCCTTGGATGGAGCAACTTTCCCTTCTTTCCCCTTAGAAGAGTGAGGGGTTCTACTTTGGAAAGTTGCCTTTGCTCTTGGCAAGGCATCTTGGAGATCCCTAGCTCTCTCAATGGCATCATGCAAAGTGATGGGCTTAGTAGACTTAACCAACTCATGCAAAGGTTCCTCTAGGCCATCAATGAACATGTAGACTCTCCTTGCTACTGATAGATCAGGGACCATTACTGACAACCTCAGGAATTCAGAGATATAGGCCTCTGCATCTCCTGTCTGCTTAAGATTTTCCAAGCTTATTAAAGGGGCCTCCAAATATTTCTGATCAAATCTCTCCACTATTCTCCTAGTGAACTCAGCATATGTAGACACATTGCTATGTCCCAATGTAGATAGACCATGAAACCACCAGTTGTGGGCTTCACCCTAGAAATGCAAGGCAACAATCTTGATGGCTTCTATTTCGTGAACTTTATTCAACTGGAAATAGATGTCCAACTTTTCCACCCATGCTTTGGCAGAACAAGAGGGTGATCCATCGAACTTAGGCAAGAATAACCTTCCCATAGTGTGGTGTCTCCCATGAAGGAAACCTCCATCTCTGTACTGCTGCCATGGCCTCCTCTGGTCCTTGAGATGGCAAAAGTCTTGAAAGCTCAAGTAATCCTTAAACCTCTGGCTTTGTGAGTCATATTCTACAGAGTAACCTTCCAAGGAGGTTGGATCTTGCAATCATTCATTCTCTATAGCCAAGAAGGTAGGCATTGTAGAGCATTGTGAGGCCTGTGGAGCTTGTGGCAAGCTCACAGGTTGACGAGTCCCAAATTGAGACATTTCAGAACTTTCTCCTTGATGGAATCTCCCAAGGGAGTCCCTCATTCTATCCACCCTCATCTCTTTTATCCCCTTGGACAGATCTTGCATAGCCTTCAAGAGAGTTTTTGAAAACTCCTCTGCTTCCTTATCTTTATCATTCATAGATTCAGAGGCTTTCCCCTTGTCTTAACCCTTGTCAAGGTCAACAGTAGTATATTCATAATTTGTATGACTTATATTCTGATATATCCTCTCCCTCTCAGAAAGAGGATCTTCATCTTTGGAATGTAGCATGACTGGTGCTCCAATGCTAGCACATGCTATGCCAAGAGTGGAGCTTCGATACCACTGTAATGATCCTTTTACAGGATTCTCAAGATTCTATTTCAGAGATGGACTACAGAGGAATTTACTGGATATGTCACCTTTCAAAGAAAGGATGAGATCCAGAGGCTACCTAGCCAACTGTATACTCTGTCTATAGAACTTGGAATAACCCCTTTTCAGGACTTTCAACAAGGTGTTCAAGGGAAACACTGTATAAGTAAAATTGTGCAAAAATAACGTAGATTAGGGATTTTTTTCCCTCATTTATGATGTATGTGACTTATATATGTAATTTAATCAGAAAAAAAATCAGTTTAGGCACATTAAATAGATCTCCCAATATGTAGACTAGCTAAAAAGCACCCAAAGGGGAAGGCTGCAGTCAAATGCAAGAATTGCTTTGGGAATTGCACAATTTTAGCTAATGTTCAGTGGAGATCAGAAATAGGAATGATATATCAGTATTACAGTAGCAAATAATCATTATGATAAATCCCTTTCATTATACAACAGAAAGAATGAGCCAATACAACAGTAAATCTTCAGAAAAGAGAGCAGGAGCACGTGTATATTTGCAAAAATGCTTCAACAACGTTATTTTTCAGGAGGTTCAGCAGATGTAAGTTAAAACTTAGATCTATAGTAGATCTATAGACAAAATATCAGATCTATTTCAGATCTGGAAACTCTATAGTTTTCTCTACAAGATCCACTTGGAATTTTGACAAAAGCATGCATGAATAAGAGTAGATCTGAGAAACAAGTTGCATATCTTGAAACTGCTGCAGTAAATTGATAAATATATCATTTCATTACAATGGATCAGATCTTAACAAGACATATATCAACAATCCAATCCATGGATCACCAAGTGGAAGGCAAGCCCAGCACAAGAGATCTCTGATCAAAACTATGAGCAAGATAACTTGCAAACCCTCATACATAAATAACGCAGTTTTCCCAGTGGGACAACGCTATAGCTCGAAAGACATAAAAAACTACTGAATAATTTCAGATCTGAAGTACAAGAAATGATGCACTCTTCTAGGAGGTCAAAGGACCCACTCCATGGAGAGAGGCTCTTAAATTCATTAGATCTATGCAGATCTAGATCACCACTTGTTGCGACTTGCACAGACAGAAAAATCCTCAATGGATCAGCACTACCAATGTAAGTAGGAGCTTGGCCTCAAGCCTAATAGTGGTTCATTTCAGCAAACTTTCCTCCTTGAATCATCAAAGGAAGAGGTGAAACTCCTGAACAGTAATTCCAAATACAATCCCCCACTCAATAGTAGAGAATGGTATTTGTCTAAGTAGAAAAATACTCAGAAATATGACCTATCAACAACCTTCTCTTGCTGCCCTCCTTTTCCTTTTATAAGATGAGAAAGCTCTTTCAAACCCTAAACCATCTTGATGAGTTAGCCCTTTTTACATTAGAGGCTCCCTTCTAGAATTGTGCTGCCCCTTTTGGAGATGCAATGAACCCAGACAACACTGTTGATTTGGTCAAGGTTGACCCAGTCTTTAACTCAAACCTCTTTCACACCTACAAGTGATTATTTACATAGCCCTGATTTGTCTTTGTTCACATGGGCATTGATTTATTCAGACTTTTTAGGATTTTTACATGTCCTGCTTTATTCATTTATTCATAAAACAGAAATTAAAACAAAATTGAATGTTCCTCTTAGCTAAGGCTAAGTGGGAACATTACAACTTACATCACCACTCGAGTGGAATTACAAGACTTTTTTCAAAAATTCTACCTCTAAAATTCCTACTTCAATTCATACGCAATTCTGCTGAAGCAGGCGAAGGAGCAAGCATTTTACTTGCTCGTTACACAGGTTCTTACCTTTCATTTTTAATACCCAATTATTTCACAGTAGAAAAACATCAAACATACATCACTCTCTGTGAAATAGCAACACTCTCCCCGGAAACAGTGCCAAAATGTTGGGTGCTAAAAGGTGTCTTTTAAAACTCCTATTTATCCCACATTAATTATCAACTCGGGAAAGTCCTCTTATTTCAAGAGTGTACATAATATGTGCACACTACAATCCCAAAGAGTAATGTTTCTTAAAATGTAGTATAGATCTTTCAAATACAAGAATAAATAAATGTTTTTAAAAAATCCCACTTGCAACTAAAGGAAACTCAATGCTCTAAAAATAAATCATTCATTCAACAAAGTAACAACAATTATCAGTCAAGGATATAGTAGCAATAACTCATTCCTCTTTTAACTGATGTAAACTAATCAAGCATAAATAAGATCCTCAATCTGAGAGCTCTGATAGCAATAACCAATGTTCTTTACAGTTGTTGATCTCACACACAACACACTAAATAACCAATTTGAAATGGCAATGAATTAAATCAATAATGCTACTACAACTGATGGAAATGAGATAATTATGCTAACTGTAAGAATGCTAAAAGGAAAAACTAAATGATTGCAGAAACTAAATGAGCAGCAACTCTATATAATAGAAATAGACAACAATGCTTATGTGACTGCAATGAACAACAAAAATAATTTACTGAAATGAAAAACAAAAATCTGTAATTAGAATGAGCAACACAACAATGTACTTGCAAAAAGAAATGATCTTGTTATGAGGGAAAATAACAGCAACGCAATTCAATTGTAGAAAGTAATCATTAAACAAACCACACTTGCAGAAATCAGAAATAAGGCAAACCACACGGTATGGTACAAGAATGGCAAGTAGATCCCCCAGGAGCCGGGCCCTTAGCCATCGGTGAATACTGTCAGATTACTTCAGGAGATGCGAAGGAGCTGCAACTATTTTAAATATTCATTATTGCATAATCGTTACAGCAAGTTCGTGCTCTGCTTCAACAACGAGAGTCGATGATCAAAGTTACAATTTAAATTGTAATTCTCTCATTCCTCCTATCCTATTCTATCTATCTCTAATCTAATAATCAATCTAATTCTCTCTCCAATCATCCATCATGAATCCCCATAATAACCCCCCTTCTCTGATCTCTGTTCTAATTTAAATACACATAGAGAAAAGAGAAGTTACAACTAATATGATTAAAAATGATTCCTATTACAAAATTGGATTTCTCACAACCAATTGATCATCAAGATCATATCTGAAATATCCTTCCATCAATCATTTAACAAGAACAGGTCGAATTTGGTATTGCAACTGAAATATTTGGAAAACGGCCATAACAACGAATATGGGAAAATCATCCTTAGAGAACCTTCTGTTTCTCTCAATATAGGCCAGATTTGGGCAAACTAGTCTTTGGGATGAAGTTAATTCAGTCCGTTCTGGACAAAACCCATGTTTTGGATTTTCCATATTCTTCTCCATTTGCCTAATACGTCCAATGCAAAAATGTCACTTCTTATTCTAGCGAATTTCTGAGTTGGCATATTTAATGATGAGCTGGAGATCAAATCTGCAATTTGGAAAATATCTTGGAGGCTAAAATGGTGAGTGATGTTACAACAAATTTATTAATAAACCATAATTGGTGAAATCATGCATAATCATCAATTTATTAAAAATAAAGGAGAAGAAATAATATTTATCCATAAGAGCATAAATAAATATAAAATGGAATTATATGATAAATTATGATAAATGAAATGATAAATAAGAGTAGAAATGGATGAAATAGGTGTTAAAAGGTGATAATAATAATAACATATTATTGGCCCAACAGATGCACTTGCTGGTTTAGAAAAGGGTTCGCCCCAGCAAAATTTTGTTGCGAGTCACCATAACTCATAGATGGATGTTGCCCCTAGGGTAGAAACCTCTGGAGAGTAATGGACCCCCAATAGCATGACTACTTATGGCGTTATACCCAAGGTTAAAATAAGGACCACTCTGAATAGTAGGATCAACATAATGAGGATAGCCCGTGTGGGTGATGGTACTCGCAGCGGGGTTGCCCCCTGGTAAACTAGCCCCTCCATTAAAATTACTAGTAGGTGGTTCCCCTCCAAAGAGTGAATTATACCAAACTTCTAACATAATAGAAGCTACATTTACCCTAGGGTGACTAGGTACAATTGACGATCCCCCCCACATATCTGCTAAAGTAACTGTGCCTAACTGAGGAACAAGAATGGTTGTTTAGGCAAAGGTTGGTGAATAAATTCGTGGACCTATCAACTGAATAGCTTGAGGTGCCATATTCAACATATAAGTTGGTGTGGGCAAGGAAACATTTGGAAAATTAGTAGGAGCCATAGAATAAACTAGTGGACTTCCCCATGAAGAACTGAGAGGCATGGATGGAGGAGTAGGAATGGCCACACTGAGAGGTGGAAATGTTGACATGGCAACCGAGATTACTGATGCAAAATGAAATGGCGTCTCAAAATCTACCATGGGGAAAAGAGTGGAAGAAAGCACGTGGGTATAGGCTAGTGTGGAACTATCTGGGTTCAGACACCATAAAGTAGGTCCTAATGGATTGGTCAAAGGTGGATTGGCATGAGTTTCAGAGTCATGAGCCAAAGTCTCAATAGATATTAGATCAATATCAATGGGACTAGGAAAATATTCCAATACTATTTTATGGTATAAGTCTTGACCGCTGATAGGCACCCTCCATGTAGGAGAATTGAGTCCACTTCGTTCAAAAATTAAACCTTGAAGATGACGTGACCGTCAATGAAAAACTTCAGCCATGGTGATATTAATTAAAGTTATGTTAGTACAAGCACCATAAGGCCAAAACTATGGAATCAGACCAAACAAGATACAATAGAAACATCCTAAAATATGGAACATGCAAATAAAATAAAAAGAAGTTGGCGGTGGAACAATTATACTAGTGACATGCTTCCCAACCCTTTTAGCTACGAACTCGACATAAGTTCCCTCACAATATTTGGAACATCCCCTAAGAGGACTGAGAGAGTATGACTAATAGATGTCCCAAGTACAAAGAAGACGACCAAGACCCTGCACCTATGTATGATCCCTAGAAAGAAAGGCCACTATGGTCACCGCCTACAATAACACAACCTAGGGGGACAGGCATAGGACAAATCTACACGCAAGGGCAGGAAAATTAACCCCAAAAAGGAGCCAAGACTGAAACCCCCTTGATATTTACCTCCCAAGTGTTCCCCAAGTGATAAAACACCATTTGTATGTGTGAAAATTCCACTATATTGCGGCACCCAAAGCTAAGTGAAATGAGTCATGTCACCCCACCTAGCCCAAGTGTGACCTTGTGCTTAACCCTCTTGTAAGAAGGTATTCCCAGAATGCACTACTAAAAATGGATTTTACTGCCTACCACAAGTTGTTAAGTTGATTCTATGGGCTTGGAGCATTTAACTCACACTCCTATCTCCAAGACCCTAGCCTAAGCTAGTGTTGGTGTACTACTAGTGAAAGTAAAAGATGAATCTAGTTAATTTTATTGTCACATTGATTTTAATTGTCGATGTTTACACAAGTAGGAAGTAGTGTGAAACTGAGATGGTGTGTAAGACTCTTAGTTAGTCACCCTAATGCAACTATATGAAATTTTCATTTTCACTTCGATAAATTCTAGCTACGAGAGGGTAAGAGTTTTCAAAACACATTGATGCCTATGATGATGCACTTTTCACTAGATCTTCCTAAATGCAAAATTTCCCAAGAATTTGTGAATTATTGACTAAAAAACAAACCAAAAAGGAAAACTGAAAAGAGATACCAACGCAAGTTTCCCAAGAAAGAACACAAAGCACTCAGAAAACGAAACAAGTAGGAAAAGAAAGCCCAAACAAACACACTCACAACAATCAAATTGAAAGCCAAAAGAAAAAAGGAGTTTTCAATCAATCTAGGGCTGGAGAATAATGGCTCAAACAGGGCCAATTTTCTACAAAGCATTAAACTAAACCCTAGAGGAAAGGATGCCTAAACAAGATCTAATGAAGGAGATAAAATATGACAAAACAAAATCCAAAGAACTTGTTCAGATGACATTTTCACAACCAATCACAACACCACCTTTTGTGACAAATTACCAAAATATCAAAGAGATCGCTCAGCAAGCAAGAATGAAAATGAGAAAAAGCCACAAAATGTGAAGGAAAAATGAAAATCAGTTATAAAAAATTGTTGAACAGAGACAACCAAATCTGATAATGAAGTTAAGAGGAAAAAATAAAAACCCAATCCAAGGCACCCAATCAAAACTCAAGAATAAAATAGAACAATAATGAGTAATGGAATACCTTAAATAAAATTATAAAAATGGATCACATCAAGGACATACAATATATTATCAGGTACCACAAATGATAGCCCAAACATGCTTTCAATATATCAGCAAGCAATGAAAATCTTAATTCCTAATGAAAAAAAAAATCATCTAAAGAGGAACTTAACCAATCCAAAGAAGATCTAACGAACAACACCAATCTGAACCAGATCCAACAAGCACACAGGAAGACCAGACTGTACGAAGGCAAAAAAAAAAATTTAAGACTGGAAGCAAGGGTCTTTCAAGGGCTAAAAGCCTTATCCGTGGGTAGTGAACTTCCTGGGAAGGGTTGGTCATAAGCATAGGCTTGCGAACTAGCAGCTAAAGATTCCTAGCCACAAGCACAATCTTGTAAGGTAGCGGCTAGGGAGAAAACTCAAAAATTCCATATAAACTTGCATAGAGGCTGAGAGGAAAGAAAAAGACAGAGGTAATGAACCCCGAAAATGGCTGAAAATAGTCAAAAAATTTGAGAAATTCAACAAATCAAATAAGAGAGGATCATATCAAAATCAGAGGAAAACTGGACACAAAGAAAGTGTGCTTTCATTGAAAGAGCCAGTTATGTTTCACCATAAATTTCAAGGAGTTTTTGCTCCAGGATCTAGCGTTTTATTAGATCACCAGATAGACAGAGACAAGACTAAAGAGATAAAAGGGATCATCATCTCGTATGATCATCAAGAAACATGCAACCAATTTTATAATATGAGGAAGAGAAAGGGTACCTTGCCTCCTTGCAGAATGGGGAAGGATATTGAGTTCATATCAGAATCCTTGATCCAGGTGGAAATTTGTGGCCACCCACCTATTCCACTTGGACCCGCATCATCAGTTCTTTTAGTTTTTCACTTTCAGCGCAACTTACTATTTTTAGTAGGTTGTCGGTTCTTGAACTTTTGGAGCTGTTTGGAGGCCCTAATGAGCCACTTGGATATTGATCGCCACCCACCTATTCCATTTGAACCCCCACCATCATTTCTTTCAATTTTTCAGTTTTGAAGGTTGCAACAAGAAACAGTGAAATTGGCATTCGGAAACAACATCCTTGATCCTAGTGAAAATTAAGCACCTACACTAAGTGGGGCCCACGCAGGCTATTTTTAGGTGGAAGTCTATTTTTAGATGCATGAGAAAATTATATTTATAGATGATGTCTATTTATATATGATGAGAAAATTCTATTTATAGATGATGTTCTATGTATAGATGTATGTGCGAGTTCTATTTATAGATCACATGTTTATATATAGATGCATGTCGAATATTATTATCCCTTAATAATAGTTGGACGATAAACATTAATCTATTCTCAATGAGCACTTGGAAATAGTTAGCTGACGTGGAAAATCAATTAGCTATAGGAAATTCAAGTTCAAAGGTTGGTTGGTGGGACATGCAAGTGGAATTAGTTGTAACTAAGTGATTCAAAGTTGTAACAAAGTAGGATGTGTAGTTATGTGAGTTGTAAAGTAGTTTAACTCAGTTGTGCTAGTTGTAACTGAAGATACACTAGTGAGAGATCGGTGAATTAATTATTTAATTAATTCACAATCAGTGGTCTCACATGCAACTAAATATTTACTACTTTTAACTACATACATGTCAGATCCAGTGGAGACCCAGTTGAGATGTAGGCGAAAGGGACAGTTTAACTATCAGTTGTGACATTAGTGGGTGCACTCACACAAACACACACACATTGGATGTGCCTATTATTATTGCACATTCAAGGCAGGAAAGATAGAATTTATTCAGAGGTTCTTGACCATTAGGGATTGCACAATGGAGGCAGGTTGTTTAGAGGCAGTAAATTGGCACATGTATTTGTCAATTTTTGTATGACAATGTCAGACGATTGTATATTGTACTGAGAGCTCTTGGATTAGAGTTTTGTATCATATTTTTTCGTGATTCATGATATATACATAATATATGATAGTGGGGTTTTTAGCTTTATGCTTTCTGATCTGAAAATGGAAGGTACTTGAAAAGGGTGCAAGGTATCCATTTTCATTTAAGTAAATGAGTGCAAATACTCAAAATTTTAAATCTGAAATTGTGAGAACAAAGTATTTCTCATACAGAGATTGACAGTAAGGGGCTTTTAATGGTTATTTCACCTTTACTAGAAAGGATGAAACCAGAGGCTACCTGGCCCACATACTGGCTCTGCCTAAAGAAATAAAATGTAATCACTGAGACTTAATTAAAATGACCTTACTCAAACTTGAGATTATGCAGAATTTTTGCTTGGAAGAGGTGTAAATCTTTTCTTTTGTTTATGTGTTTAAAGTTTATTTGTTTTTTCTGAAACTTAACATGTATATCAGCAACATAATTCAGCCATAGAATACAAAACACAACAGCAACATAATATAGGAGTTCACCCCAACTCTTGGGCTACATCTCCTTTGAGCTTCGTCATCATGACTAGACTCTTTGGGATTAAGGTAATCAAATTCTTTTACAAGCTCCAAACTTAACCACAATGAATACAAGAATGATTCAAAGGGCTGAGAATACCATTTTAAATCCCTTTAATGGCTGTCCAATTCCTGCAAACAGCTTTAGGCTTCCATGGGCATACATCCTTCTGTCGGTGCACTAAGCTTCTCTGAGCTTCTAAATGGCACAAACTCCCTCAGATTTCTGTTTCTGCTCCTGAAACCACTACTTCTGCATCCAATAATGATCAGACATCAAATACCAACTGATAAATTGCTTACATTAAGCACAACATCCCCAAAAATGGCTCTCCTCCACGGTTTACCCAGGGCTGCCCACGACTTCATATCAACTTCTTGAGATGTAGAAGTACTCAAAATGATCTGAAACTACTTCCATTGGTTCCAGAATGACTGAAATAGTCAAGATAGAGTTTTTTTTCATCAAAAACGGCCTCCGGCTGCTCCGGTTTCGCCTATACACTCTATTTGGAAAATGGCCTCTAGAACTTAAATGAAGCTTTTCGACTTTCTAAAGTTCTTAACAGGCTCTGCAAACCATCCAAACAGATTCAAAATGCATGAAATAGCTAATAATTCCTATTCATTTACCTTAAATAGAGAAACACACTCCAAAACACAGCCTTCTCCTTCCAGGCCCTAATGGCTCCTTCATCTTCTTCGAAGCTTAACAGGCTGAAACTGAGCTCCAATGACTCTGAAACCTACGCCATTGAGTCCAAAAGGCTAAGAAAATACAAAATCAAAAAAAAATTCGTTCCAAAAGGTTGAGTAATGAGAAATTTATGACCAAAACAACTTTGCCCCAATTTCCTCCACTAAATGTGGGGCAACTGCCAGTTAACTCCACTAAAAGTGGAAGTCCGCCTAAATTTGGGAGCGCCTCCAGAATCTCCGCCATATTAAACTCCACTTAACTGAAGTTTAATTAAATATTAAACTTGATATTAGGCTCCTTAAGCGCTCTTAACATTAAGCTCCCACACTGGTCATATGATGAGGTTCCATGGGAGGAGCGCTGGCCCCTCCGTGCTCCACCGGACCCACTTTACTAAAAGTGCAATAACTTCTTCATACGGTGTCCGTTTTTCGAACCGTTTGCGGCGCCAGAATCAGGAAGACGAGACCTATGTAACCATCTTGGTTTCAATCAATTTTGAGAACTTTCATTTTTGAGCTTTTTCCCAAGCTCAGATTTGAGCTCCTGATCACACCTCCCAAATGAGAGGCTTTTGGTCCCCAAAAGCTTACTGAAATGCTGAGCTGAACTGTAGTACAGCAAATGAGAGAATAAAAACATCCTCTTCTCTTCAGCCTTCAAAAATTTTCCTGAATTGCCAACTGTTCACATGGCGAATTTTGTTGAATGAGCCATGTACTTGTGCCGAATCCCGACCAAGTTTTCTTGCCATACCAATCTGCCATACTGAAACCAGCAATGACACTTGCTGAACTTTGTGCCGTCTTTGCTTGCATGCCTTTCCAACTCATGGAATCTTGCACTGCTTTGCACTGACACTTTGTTCTCTGCACCAAACGACACCAAAATCATCTTGTGCAACATATGACATCAACAACCAGTTGACAATAAAATGTGCTATACAAATGACACACAAACTCTTTAAAAAGTGTGCACACAACCGACACAAGTCGATAAACAACAAGATACATCTTGACAAACATATGTGTATGTATCATGTACAATGAACTATATACAGTTCGCTAATTACACATACAACCTCTATGTACATGTGCATCTTCAACTCTTCTTTTCAAATACCAACAAGTACATCATCCCAAAAACATGTGGATGATCAAGAGCTGAACCACAAGACATTGTTGCAACATAAGTGAGTATCATACTCATCTTTTACACCTCCATGGCGAAATTTTGCAACAACAAAGAAATTCCTTCAACTGAAACTTCTTATACATGCAATCTTGCATCAACTTTTCAACTGAAATACATGCATACCAATCTGAAATTTGCATGTACAAAATGAGTAATCACTTACTGCAATAAGAAGTCTATCCACTTCTCACCAAGCCACTTCCATGGCGACTTTTGCTGCTGTAAATTTTCCTCATGTGAAACTTTCCTTTCCACATCAATAATGGACTCCATAGATCCACTTGCGCCAAACGTTTTAACCAAATGTCAGTAAAGACCCCTTCTCATTCAAGCAGCCATAAAACACACTATTGGAATTTTTTTTCCAAAGTTAATCTTGAGGTAAATTGGGTAAGGAAAATAGTCTTCAATCCTTTCCAAGACTCAACTAACAACAGCTATCCTTCCAACTCAAGAAAACTCATACATGCAACCATTTTGCAACCAATAAAACAGTAAATCTCTTATACTGTTTTAAAACCTTTTGCACCATAAGGAATGCTCAACCCGAGCTCTGATACCATCTGATCTGAAAATGGAAGGTACTTGAAAAGGGTGCAAGGTATCCATTTTCATTTAAGTAAATGAGTGCAAATACTCAAAATTTTAAATCTGAAATTGTGAGAACAAAGTATTTCTCGTACAGAGATTGACAGTAAGGGGCTTTTACTGGTTATTTCACCTTTACTAGAAAGGATGAAACCAGAGGCTACCTGGCCCACATACTGGCTCTGCCTAAAGAAATAAAATGTAATCACTGAGACTTAATTAAAATGACCTTACTCAAACTTGAGATTATGCAGAATTTTTGCTTGGAAGAGGTGTAAGTCTTTTCTTTTGTTTATGTGTTTAAAGTTTATTTGTTTTTGCTGAAACTTAACATGTATATCAGCAACATAATTCAGCCATAGAATACAAAACACAACAGCAACATAATATAGGATTTCACCCCAACTCTTGGGCTACATCTCCTTTGAGCTTCGTCAACATGACTAGACTCTTTGGGATTAAGGTAATCAAATTCTTTTACAAGCTCCAAACTTAACCACAATGAATACAAGAATGATTCAAAGGGCTGAGAATACCATTTTAAATCCCTTTAATGGTTGTCCAATTCCTGCAAACAACTTTAGGCTTCCATGGGCATACATCCTTCTGTCGGTGCACTAAGCTTCTCTGAGCTTCTAAATGGCACAAACTCCCTCAGATTTCTGTTTCTGCTCCTGAAACCACTACTTCTGCATCCAATAATGATCAGACATCAAATACCAACTGATAAATTGCTTACATTAAGCACAACATCCCCAAAAATGGCTCTCCTCCACGGTTTGCCCATGGCTGCCCACGACTTCATATCAACTTCTCGAGCTGTAGAAGTACTCAAAATGATCTGAAACCACTTCCATTGGTTCCATAATGACTGAATTAGTCAAGATAGAGTTTTATTTCATCAAAAACGGCCTCCGGCTGCTCCGGTTTCGCCTATACACTCTATTTGGAAAATGGCCTCTAGAACTTAAATGAAGCTATTCGGCTTTCTAAAGTTCTTAACAGGCTTTGCAAACCATCCAAACAGATTCAAAAGGCATGAAATAGCTAATAATGACTATTCATTTACCTTAAACAGAGAAACACAGTCCACAACACAGCCTTCTCCTTCTAGGCCCTGATGGCTCCTTCATCTTCTTCGAAGCTTAACAGGCTGAAACTGAGCTCCAATGGCTCTGAAACCTATGCCATTGAGTCCAAAAGGCTGAGAAAATACGAAATCAAAAAAAATTTTGTTCCAAAAGGTTGAGTAATGAGAAAGTTATGACCAAAACAACTTTGCCCCAATTTCCTCCACTAAATGTGGGGCAACTGCCAGTTAACTCCACTAAAAGTGGAAGTCCATCTAAATTTGGGAGCGCCTCCAGAATCTCCGCCATATTAAACTCCACTTAACTGAAGCTTAATTAAATATTAAACTTTATATTAGGCTCCTTAAGTGCTCTTAACATTAAGCTCCCACACTGGTCATATGATGAGGTTCCATGGGAGGAGCCCTCCGTGCTCCGCCGGACCCACTTTACTAAAAGTGCAATAACTTCTTCATACGGTGTCCGTTTTTTGAACCGTTTGCGGCGCCAGAATCAGGAAGACAAGACCTATGTAACCATCTTGGTGTCAATCAATTTTGAGAACTTTCATTTTTGAGCTTTTTCCCAAGCTCAGATTTGAGCTCCTGATCACTTTCCTAGTAAAAACATATGTGTTATGTGTGATTGATCTTTCTTCTTGATATTGCAATTGGCGATCGTGTTTTAAATTCCGCAAGAATTTTTGTAGAAGAGATTATGTATTTAATAGTGGCATATAATTGTTAGATTAGGAGAATCCAGGAAATACATACTTTGTCCTAAAATTTCTACATGGTATTAGAGCATAGGAAATTGAAATTTTGAAGCAGGAGCTGAGTTTTTTGGTGGAAAGAATTCAAATTTGCAGAAATATTTTCTTGGTGCTACAGTTGAGTAAAAATCAAAATGAATTTCAATGGCTTGTGGCTAGAGTATGCACTCGAGGGCAGCTCTAACTAAATTTCTTGGAAGGACAGGATGGAGGTGGTGCTCGAAGATAATGGCTTGAAGGAATTCATTAACAAAGATGTTCCTAAGCCTACCTCGAGAGATGTTGCATTACTTGATGCATGGAAAAAGAAAGTGGGAAGGGCAAGGAGGATTCTATTGGAAGGAGTACGAGACCACATTGTCTCAAGCCTTCATGGGATATCCAAACCATATGTTATGTGGAAGGATTTGATGGATCTACTCCAAAGCAGCAGTGACCATAGGAAAATGGCGCTAAAAGCTAAACTCAAGAAGATCAAGATGGAAAATAACGACACTATTCTGGTATATTTAACAAAGTTTTTCCAATGTTGGGATGATATTGGGAGTGTAGGAATAAGTGTTGCTGATTATGATTTGGTGAGTTTGGCTCTCTTTGGACTTCCTAATAGTTGGCACAATTATGAAGACTCTATCAACGGATGGGAAAAAATTCCGGATTGGGAACGACTGTGGTTGGATCTAGTGCAGGAGGAGTTTAGGCAGAACACCATAGATGGCTCTTCATTAAAGCATGATAATGAAGAGGATTATGCTTTGGATGCCAAGTCAAAGAAGGGGAAGGGGAATAAATTCTATTCTAAATCTGAGGCCAATGAATATGGCAAGGAGCACAACATGTCCAAAGTGAAGTGTTTTCACTATCACGAGTATGGACATATTGCCACAAATTGTCCACAAAAGAAGAAGAACAAGATGGTTGTTGGAGCTGCAGCTGGTGAGGCCCTTACCTCACAATTTGAGCTTTACTTCTCATTGATCACATGCATTGTTTCAAGTGCATTGGGATAGGGGTGGTACTTGGATAGTGGTGCTTCCTTTCACATGACGGGAGATAAGAAAATTTTCAGTGACTTGGAGGAGAAATATCTCTAGATGCATATTGAGTTGGCTGATGATGGACGATACAGTGCGACTGCCATTGGTAACATTACCTTTCAGAGGGCTTCAGGTAAACTCTTTCATTTAAAAGATGTAATGAATGTACAAGGTTTTAAGAAAAATTTAGTCTCAGTTGAAATGTTAGAGGATAGAGGCTATGATGTTGTCTTTAGTGAAGGAAAAGTTTTCCTATGACACAAAGACACAGGGCAAGCTAAGAAGGTTGGGATGCGAGTTAAGAATATCTATAGACTTGATGTAGATGGGATTTCTACAGAGCTTCCTACTATTGGGAAATGTGAGAAAGCCATGCAATTGACCCTTGAGAGGGATCTGGATTTGCATGCATGTAAGAGTGAACCTCGGGATGTGGAGCAGCCACAAGATGAGGATCATGGAGTGGGAGAAACCACTCCTGCAATGAAATTTCGTGCCACATGGGCAGAGGGAGTGCATGCAACTATACCACTAGGTGAGAGGTAGGGCGACATGCATGATTAATCCCAAGAAGAAATTTATGGGAAAGAATCATTGAGAAGGCATGGATCTCATGAATCGAACCTGGCTACGAGGAGCCCATAGAGCAGCAATAGAAGGATTAGTTGGATTGATGTAGTTAGATGTCATGAGGACATGAAATCAAAGTGACAGTGTTAGATACTGGAGCGCAGATCAGAGTTGACAGCAGGTGCAGAGTGCATGGAAGAAGAGGTTAAAAACGCAGTAGATCCAGAAGACATGTGCAGTTGGTACTCGTAGAATTCAGAATAATTTGATGATAGATGCATTATAATGATTTATTTTTTTGGAGGCTATTCAGTTTCGAAAGAGTTTCATGCAATAGTTTCATGTGCGAGAAACACTAAAGAAGTGTTGCATACAAGAGTTGCAGGGCGCATGCATGGAGTTACATGGCACATGAAAAGGTTGCAGGGTGCATGCATGGAGTTTCATGTCACATGCAAGGACATTCATTTCTTGTTGAGAGGGAGTGTTGAAGGTTGCAACAAGAAACAATGAAATTGGCATCTGGAAACAACATCCTTGATCCTAGTGAAAATTAAGCACCTACACTAGGTGGGGCCCACACAGGCTATTTTAGGTGGAAGTCTATTTTTAGATGCATGAGAAAATTCTATTTATAGATGATGTCTATTTATAGATGCATGTCGACTATTATTATCCCTTAATAATAGTTGGACAATAAAAATTAATCTATTCTCAATGAGAACATGGAAATAGTTAACTGAAGTGGAAAACTAATTAGATATAGGAAATTTGAGTTCAAAGGTTGGTTGGTGGGACATGCAAGTGGACTTAGTTGTAACTGAGTGATTCGAAGTTGCAACAAAGTTGGATGTGTAGTTATGTGAGTTGTAGAGTAGTTTAACTCAGTTAAGTGAGTTAAACTCAGTTGTGCTAGTTGTAACTAAAGATACACTAGTGAGAGATCAATGAATTAATTATTTAATTAATTCATAATCATTGGTCTCACATGCAACTCAATATTTACTATTGTTAACTACATTCATGTCAAATCCAGTGGAGACCTAGTTGAGATGTAGGTGAAAGGGACAGTTTGACTATCAGTTGTGACATTAGTGGGTGCACTCATGAAACCACACACACAGCAGATGTGCCTATGAGTATTACGCAGTAAATGCAGGAAATATAAAATTCATTTAGAGGTTCTTGAACATCAGGGATTGCGCAATGGAGGCAGGTTGTCTGGAGGCAGTAAATTGGCACATGTATTTTCCAATTTTTGTATGACAGTGTGAGACGATTGTATATTGTACTGAGAGATATTGGATTAGAATTTTGTATGAGATTCTTTCATGATCCATGATATATACATAATATATGATAGTGGGGTTTTTAGCTTTATTCTTTCCTGGTAAAAACATATGTGTTATGTGCGATTGATCTTTCTTCTTGATATTGCAATTAGTGATCATGTTTTAAATTCTGCAGGAAATTTATTAGAAGTGATTATGTATTTAACACTGGCATATAATTTTTATATCAGGAGAATCCAGACAATAAATAATTTTTATTAAAATTTCTACATTCAATTTCGACACAAATTACTATTTTTAGTAGTTTTTCGAGTCCTGAACTTCCAGAGCTGTTTTGAGGCCCTAAACGACGTTTTTTGGGAACATCGGGAGCAACATGGGTCCATGAACCATTGTTTCTCACACCAAAAGTTGTATTCCTTGGATATATCATTCTAACGAGGAATGATGCACGCCAAATGGAGATCGTATGCCAACGTTACGTCCTCGGGAAGTTGAGACACCAATTTACCCAAATGGGGCCCATAGTTTTGGTGCTTCATCTCCTACGATTAGGTTTTTGGATGTTTATGGTTTTGCATTGTTTCTCAACAATAAATAGGCCTTCGATACTCATTGTAACACAGTTTAGAGGCCTGTAGCTGCCACATATATTCTCAGAGATAAGCTACCAATACCCTAGCTAGTTTATTTCCATTCTATCTGTAAGAAAATTTCAGTTCTTTGATATTCATGAAATGAAGTGTTATTTCCACTGCATATTTGTATTTATGGTTATATGTGTATTCTATTGCATTCCTACATAAATCCGGATCAGTGTTATTAGAGCGGTCTACTCTTTCTCTATCTTTGTTTTCATGTCCCTAACAAGGTCAGGGTATAAGGAGTTATGGCTCGATCTGGTTGAACCCTTGCAAGATTAGCCTCGCAAACCCCGACAACCTCCCATGGCAGAAGAAAATAAAGACGAGGGAGTAGGATATCCTATAAAAATATTTCTCGAGGAGGCCCTAGATAAACAAAGGAACGCGATGATGGATAACTTTGCTCATATCCTTCAACGACTACCCACCTACGGTGCATCTGCATCCAACAATCACTTTAGAGGCACCACACCATTCAAGGTACAAGTAAAATCTGATATTCCTATATTTGAAGGCTAGATAGATGCAGATGTCATGGATAGATGGTTGAATTATCTATAAGGGTATTTCTCGATCCACGATTTCTCCAACCAAGAAAATATTATTTTTACACTCCTCAAGGCTGCCGCCCATGTCAAAGATTGGTGGGAAACCTATTGTGATCAAAAGGACGAGGGGGAACCCTCTCTATTCTCAGTTGCACCTAGTTGGAATTCATTCCGAGATAGCATCAAGGAACAATATTACCCTTTGGGGAGCTATGAGGACAAGTACATCCAATGGACCACGCTACGGCAATAAAGGGATCAAGAGGTGCACGAAGTGATGAATTTTTTCCATACCCTGAGCATAAAGTTGGGTATTAAAGATTCAGATAGAAATTTGGTGCTCAAGTACCGCAGCTGTCTGCACAGAAAAATTCAGGAGGAAATGGAGTTCCTAGAAATTACCTCGCTTGGCACGACTTACCGCTATGCCACCAAGATTTAGCAGAAATTTAAGCAGAAGAAGCAAGACTTTGGATCCGCGAATCTGAAGCTAGGGTAAGGCACCCCCAAACCATAGAAAAAGTAGTAGAGCCAAAGAGGGGCGACTTAGAACACCACCACAAATCCAAAGAAGGACATGGGGAAGTGGTGTGAATTTCATAACATCCCCACTCACAACACAAACGAGTGTCAGGCCAAACAGTCGCTCGTGGCTGAACTTAAGGCAACCGAATTAGATGCATGTTCTAATCCTGAGCTAGAACTAGACAAGGGAGATGAAAAATGGAATCAGATCATTGATGTGGACCCCAGGGCCATTGTTTCCACCACCAAGCTCTAGAGGGAGGATCCCGAGGATCCAGAGGAGGGGGGCACCACTTCCATTCGTAGATGTGGGTGAAGGGTTCTCCATTGCAATTTATTTTTGATAGCGGAAGCCAAAAGAACATCATTTCAGCATAGGTCATGAAGCAACTTGGCCTATCGACCATAGCACACTCACAAGTGTATACCATCGGGGTGGCTTCACCGAGGGAGAGATCTCTGCATCCGCCAACAGTGCCACCTTCTGCACAACATCAAGCCATTCACGGATGAGGTATTGTGTGATGTTTCTCCTCTTGATGTAGTTGATGTATTATTGGGCCAACCATACTTGTGGAGGCGACATGTTGTGTATCAATCTAGGCCTCGTGCTGTCATTCTTACTTTGGGAAATAACTTGTACAGGATATCAGAGGTAGTATCGCCTCCTGCAATTTCTTTGACTACTGCAAAATGACGTAGTAAGATTGTTTCCAAAACAAGGAAATTTATTTTCATTACCATTCGCCCACAAGGAAAGAAGAATATTTTTTCCATAACCTCAAAATAGGGCTCCCCTACACAACAACAATAGATGGACAAAGGCATGGAGGAATACAAAGACATTTTCTCCTCACCCACAGAGGTTCCTATGCACTGTCTGGACAAGCACTCCATTGATATGACCCCTGATGCACCATCTCTTGATATTTCCATCACTCATGCGATTACACAGATAGAATGCACACATGTACTGTATGAGGAAACCAAATTTATTGAACGCATCCAGCATGTAAACCAATAGGTCCACGACATCCTGGACAAATCCAATACCAAGTTTAGCAGAATTTTACTCTCATGGAGGAACTTAATGCAATGAGGACCATTGCTTCCTAAGGAGAGAGGAATGATCCAGGTGGACATTGGTGGCCACCCACCTGTTAGTGTCTCATGATTTAGCAGATTGGTAGACCAAATGCACAGGGTAACATCAGACCAATATTTGGAGTCCTAGGACCTAGCCTTCTTGGAATCAGAGAGGGCTCTCTCTATTTATGCGAAGGATGTGAACTTGTTGCCTTTAAGTGTTTTATTTTAGGCTAGTTTTTAAGTGTAGGTTTTTTGTTTGTTTTGGTTGGGGTAAGATGATCAAGTAGGATAGGTGGAGAGAGAGGTTATCAATGTAATATTCCAAAATTTGCATGCAACAAATTGGAATATTAAATTTTGTTGATTACACTTAGGAGATGAATAAATGGGTAAGGAGGCCCATGCATAATAAAAATCTGAATAAAATCCCTCATAGTGTGAAAGGAGATTAACATAAAAGCTGGATTTCACACCTTCATGTGTGAACAAGGACTTTTACATGTAGACAAGTTCAAGTTTGACCAAGTCAACAGCATTGGGATAGGAGGTGGAGATCATCTTGTGAGACAGCGCAAAGATAGTGGGAGGAAGATTCCTTGGTGGAGGAAACCCTAATTGAGTGGAGCCCAAGGCAAGAAGGCTCACACATGTATAAAAGGATGGCAGGGCAACCATAGAAAAGTATTCTTGTGAATGATATTTTATTTGTCTACTTAGACTATTCTTGTGAATGATATTTTATTTGTCTACTTAGACTATTCTGCATTCTCTTGCTATTTGGCAAAGTTGTTGTGCTGCTTAGCACAAGGTATTCATGTTTAGGAATTCCTTCTCCTTTCTTGAGAGGCCTCTTGAAGGAGTTTGTACTGATTTTCCTCACATCCAGGCTTGAGGCCAAGCATCCTCCTTCAGCTACATCATTATTTCTACAGTAGTATAACGTTGTGTTGCAGGGTGTTGGAGTGATGGTTCACAACACCACTTCCTGCACTCATTTTTCAAAGGAGGAAGCCTCCATTCCTTTGGGAGATTAGTAAGGAAGGCTCAGGAGCATATTTCCATATCTTGGCACTTATCCAAAGCTCTTCCATCATCTATAGTGCAGTCCCTTGTAGGAACTGCATCATTTCTTGTAGTGTTGTAGTGAAAGGGTCAATCCCCTCAATCTTGAGCTGCTTTCTCAGGGAAAAGGCCAACCTTTCTCCCGGAAAGTTTGTAAGAAGGATCCTCCTTAATTTCTTGTATCATTCAGCTTTATGTATACAAATATTCAGTTAGACTATGGTTTCAAATCTAGATCTATAGATCTAAAATTTTGTACATTGTGCTTTCATGAAACCCTTGCCGGGTTATCTTTCTAATGTGTAAAGGAGCTATATCTCCACTTTTCTCCATGGTTTGAGAAAATAAACTCTATATCTGATATTTATACCATATTTCATCTAAAAACCTCATAAAATCACGTTGTGCATGCTTCAGAAAACTCTACATAAGTCAAGTCATGGGATTTAGGCCTTTTTTAGCCATATCAGGACCGAGAGATCTATTTAAACCATAAAAAGGGATTTGTTTCTAAATATTCTGAATATAAGTCCCATAATACATATTCTAAGGGATCCCATCATTATTTCTTCATATTATAATGCAATTCTTTGGGAATAACATTTTTAGGGCTCATATTGCTGCTTTTCCCCACTTTTTGCTGATATAAAGGATCATATTTTTTCTGCTACAACATTCATTTGATGGCAATGTGTAATTAACACATTTTATGAGTTAATTTATTGCTGCTATTCCAGTATTGTGCTTATGCATTTTTGCATTCCCATTTTGGGATATTACAATCAAATCAATGGGGCTATGGAGTCTATGAAGTCATTGATATCTCAATAATGAATCGGGGTACATCACAGGGAAAATATAGTGTATTTAATGGATCTTTAAAGTTTATGTGTGAGGTGAAATGGACATTAAGTTTGGGAACCAAGGTAAGGAAAAGGGCAGTTAAGAATCCTTTGTCAAATACCTATGAACAAAGAGATCTTAAATATTGATAAGAAAAAGATACTATTCATGATATAGTTGTTGTGTAACCAGCTCCAAAAAGAGAAGAAAAGAGATATCAACGCCTTAGAAATGAGCCTCTTCGAGGGGGAAACCTCCAATACATTACATAAATGAACAATTCTTGGATGATACAACTCACAAAACCTCCTTTCTATATATAGGAGTCCATGGGGCCATAATGTAATCCTAGTGGGCCACAATGTAATCCTAGCCGACCTAACAATAATAATTTGAGGGCACAATAATAACAAAATGGGGGTTACAAGGGTACAATAATAACAATAAGGGGGGCTACACTAACATAATAAGGGACTACACTATTAATATAGGGACTTAACATGCCCCTCTCCTTCAAACAAGTGTTGTCCTCAACGCTTGATTATTTCTTGATGCTTATGTATAAAATTCTCATCCTCCCATGTGAAATATTCTACAGGAAAGTTCTTCCACTTGCTGAGATACTCTGAAATTGATCGTACTTGTTGAGTTCTTGTTTCTATGATTGCTTCATAACTTCTTTCGATGTCATGTTGATCTTCCTGTTGTTTCATTAGATTCTGCACCAAAGTTGGGTTATCCTTTGAGAGTTGGAGAACTTGTTGTTGATGCTCGATGTGATCTTCCACTAATTTATCTTCCATATTTGCTATTATTTTATGCTTCAAACCATCCAAATTAGCCTCCACTTCTACTTTTAAACCATCTATTTCATCTTCAATTGCTCTTCGTAAAATTGAAACTTGTTGCACTTGGTACCGTAATTTTGATATCTCATACTGCAACTCTTCCTCTTCATGCGTCATAGTATAGCTTTCTGAGGGCTTAATGGGTATGAAATTATTTTTTGGAGGCATAATAGAACCCATTACTGACAAAAATTCTTCGATATGCCCTTGGAATCAATTCAACTTGATTCTTCAAACAATACTTATGCAATTCGGAAAGAAACAATACACACCTTTTACTTGCTTTTTAGGAGCTCTGTATTGAAATTGAATTATCTCTGTAATTGAGAATCTTCAATATCTGAAATTCACTATTGTAGTATCCTTATGAACTGTCTTTCAAATGCCACAGGTATGATCTGATTTGGATTCTTCAAGACAAAGTTATTTCCAATCTCCCACAATGACCCAATTTTGGATTGGTTCAATAGATTGAACTTGTATGACTTGCCACGTGTCACTGTTTCGTCCTTCGTCTCTGAAATTGATAGCCAAGAAACTTCAGTCCGTGTACTTGCAACCAATTTTTACGGCACTCCAATCCAATGCCCAAAGAGAGAGTTATTGAACTTTTCCCACGATCACCTCTTTGAGATGAAATTCAGGAGCCTGAAAAAGCACTACCTTCCACCGATTATATCTCCAAAAATATTGCGAACCAAGCTCTGAAATTTTTTGAAAACTTTCTTCCAGATTTCAGCTTCGTACCATATGAATTTCAGATTCTGAACCTTCGTAGAAAATTTTTTATAGTGCAAATGCCACGATGACCTGTTTAGGAGCCTGAAAAAATACCTAACTTCCACAGATCATATCTCCGAAAATATTGTGAACCAAGATCTGAAATTTTTATACAAACTTCCTCACGATTTCAGCTTCACACCTTAAAAATTTCCGCTTCTGAAGCTTCGTAGAAAAAAAGTTATAGCGACAATTCCACGATGACCTGTTTGGAGCAGCGAAACCCTAGAATCCCAAGCTCTGATACCAAATGTTGTGTAACCAGCTCCAAAAAGAGAAGAAAAGAGATATCAACGCCTTAGAAATGAGCCTCTTCGAGGCGGAAACCTCCAATACATTACATAAATGAACAATTCTTGGATGATACAACTCACAAAACCTCCTTTCTATATATAGGAGTCCATGGGGCCATAATGTAATCCTAGTGGGCCACAATGTAATCCTAGCCGACCTAACAATAATAATTTAAGGGCACAATAATAACAGAATGGGGGTTACAAGGGTACAATAATAACAATAAGGGGTTTACACTAACAATAATAAGGGACTATACTAGTGATATAGGGACCTAACAATAGTGCACACCATTTACTCAATGAAAATACTTTTAAACAAATACACATTCAATATATACAATCCAGTGGAACAAATAAAGACAGACAACTTATCTAACTTCAATTATTCTACTTTAAATATTTGAAAACATATAAGAGACAAATAGCATCAATAAATGAAGAGGGAACGCCTAAAAATCATTCATTAAACTATAAAGAACTTTCAGGTAAACTGATAAGCATATACAAAGGGCAAGATCGAAACAAGACCTCTTTGGCTTAATCTGATCAATCAATACATCAAAGAGAGATTTCAAGATAGAGTTTAGATAGCATAAAACAAGTAGGTCTTACCATGAATCATGTTTGTAAACTAGCATATTAATCCAATAATTAAATAGACAAGCTTAGGTGGGCCTAAGGAGCAACTAATAATTCCTTAAACTAACCCAACAGAGGAAAACATGAAGACAATAGCAAACAGGAGGATTGAGGTGCCTCAAAAAACATTTCTCGTCCTATACTCTTCTGAGCTATTGCAATATAAAAATATGGACATATGATAAACAAGAAAAACATGGAAAAATAAGAGATACATCACCATTAACTAAACTCAGGAATCCTGTAAGCAAGCCTTCATCATTATCAACCAAGAAAAATTATCCACAAGCTCCACAACACTAAATTGTTCTTCAACTTCCAAAAACCATGTATTTCTCCTAAACACATCAAAAGTCCCCTATTACAATGAATCCTCATGCTTTATATAAAAATCAAGGAGGAGAAAAAAACCTAAATAGAGCATCTAGAATACTGTTGGATAATCAGAAGTATCTCTATTGTCCTTGAGGCCTTGCAAGGCCCAAGGCACAAAAATATCTAAAATAAATATCTTTTCGGCCATTTTTAGCAATTAAATTGACCTTTAGGCTATGAAAAGCCTTTAAAATCTTTCCAAATGCACATTTTGACTTGTCAACCACAAGAAAGTAGCACTGTGTGTCAAATTTTAATTTGCATGCCAGGAGCGTAGCACAGGAACAGAAAAAATAGGTCTTCTAACAACAGTGTTTTGAAGGCCTTCCTGATGTCGGATACAGCTCCATGATGGCTTGTTCGAAATCCCTTGAAGTCTACTTTCCATATATATCCTTTTTTTCTTATTTGATCTCTGAAATCTATCCAAAAAGTGAAAATTCCAAGACTGGTAGGATCGCAACACATGTCCTGAAAAGCAGGCAGAATGGTGAAAATTTGGGTGTTTTTGACCCTTTTGGAGGATCGAAACAACTCCAATTGATCTGAAAATTGGTGATCATGCTTCTCTCATGATGAGGAATCAAAAAATGCAAGCCTTTCCTCCTGAAAATGCTTTGAAAAAGAGTGTAGCACTAGGTGTGCTGTGCTCCTAGCCTCAAAATTTGTAAAAAACAAAAACTTATCCAATTTCTCCCAAATTTGGTAGATAAGTGCCTCATTGGTCTTGGGAGACCTGTAGATAAGCTTGAGTGAAAATAACAAGGCTAGATTGGTCCTTTTCCTCCTTTAGTGCCTGTATCTCAATTTTGGCCCTTTTGAGTTCTTACCTTGCAAATTGGTCTCTTTGAGCATAATTCTTAGCCTTTTTTTTTGTAGATCCAAGTCTTTATTGGCCTTATCCAACTTGGCTTCAAGGTGTATGTTATCCCTCTCAAGCCATGATTCCCTATCATGTTCAATTTCTAGTGCAAGGAGTTCTTGGAGAGAAAGTTGTTTCGCTTGGGTTGATTCCTCTTCTCTCTACTTTGCCAATGCTTTCCTTAGACCCATAGTTCTAGGTATCCTTCTAGTTGGACCTTCCTCATCACTACTCTCCTCATAATTTCCCATGAATTCTGCCAACTTCACCTATGCCCTTTAAGCCTCTTTCCGGTACCTGAGTGTTCTTGTTTCATGGATGGCTTGTTAGGCACTCATTTTCTTGTTTTGCATCTGATAGAAGTGAATGACATCCTTTGCTCTTTATAATTCAGTATCCAAGTCCTTTATTTGTGCATTACTGTCTTGGAGGAGGGAGTTTGAAATTCATGTTTCATTCTCATCACCATTGTCGATGTGAATGAGTTCAAAATCTCTTTCTTTTTCATGATCTTCCTCTTCTTCTTTCACTTTTTTATTACCTTTGTCCAATGGTTGAGCTGAAGTAGATGGCAAGGTCCCTTGCCTCTTAGAGGCAGGGAACACTTGCCTTGATCCTCTTTGGTAAGTGAGAGTACAAGTTGCAACAAGTTTCATTTGAATACCTTGATAATTGGCGACCTTAACATTGTTTGTCTTCTCATTGATGATTTCTGTATGTGTGTCTTTCTCAATTTTCTCTTGAATGCCTTCTTGAGAGGCATTTTCATTTTATCTCATGTTAATATCAATTTCAAGATTTTCATGATTGTCATCCACTGTATTTGCAACATTAGAGGTGTCTTCATCATTGCTTTGTACATTTGTATCTTCATGACTGTCCTCCTCTTCATGATTTGGCCCACTGTCCTCACTTTCAAATTCTGCCTCTTTATCACTGCTTGCATTTTCTGTGGGGTCACTGTTAGAGGCTTCTTCATTGTTTTCTTCATCTTTTCTATGCTTGTTGTCTTTGCCCTCAGAATTTGTTTCTTCATTATCACTGCTTTGTTCATGAGTACCATCATGATCTTATTCTTCACCATGGCTGTCATTTTCTGCCTTATTATGTGTGTCTATACCCACACTGATTTTCCCACTGTATTCACTTTCAAACTCTACCTCTATACTTGGGTTTTCATTGATTTCCTCATCCTCATTTAGCTCATTGTCTTTGCCTTCTTGTTCACTTTTTTTTTCACTGCCTTTGTCACTACTTTCCTCTTCATCAACACTTTCTTCTTGTTCTTCTTCCTCATCACTTTCTTCATGAATGCCATGTTCATCTTGGTCACTATTTTCTTCCTCTTTTTCATCACTATTTTCTTTGTTACCTTCTTCATCAACACTTTTTTCTTGACTTCCATGTTCATCTTGGTCACTGTTTTCTTTTTCTTTGTCATAACTATCTACTTTGTTACCTTATTAATCATTTAGCCCACTGATTTTGTCATTGTCTTCTTTAATTCTTTCATCTACCTCCTCTTCATTGTCCTTCGTATCTTCTCCATAATTTTCACTTTCTTCACTCTCATTTTCCTCCTTGTCACTGCTTTCTTCATGTTCTGAGACTTTAGGGGAAGGTGAAAGAGGGAGGTTTGTTTGTGGAAAGGATTCATGTGAAGAGGATGAATCATGGTCAGTGGAGCGTGATGGAGGTGTGGGAGGAGGAAGTTGAGATGATGATGGTAAACATTGCAGAGGAAGAGACTATGGATTTGTGAAAACACCATGGGAGATGAAAACTTCCCATGGGATGCCTTGTTGCTCTAATTGGTGTAAGACAATCATTTTGATGAGGGAATGATGGAAAAGACTTGGCATTTGTCGTGAGGGAGGCCTTTTTTGCACAATGGATGACATTTTATCAATACTTTTAAAAAGGTAGTAGGGAAAATTTAGCAGTTTGGCCCTAGTGAAATGCATAAGTAGTCTTATGTGGTAGGAATAGACTCTGGAAAGCCTACCCTCACAGGTGAAGTATTTCATAATGATCTTCATTAAAGGAGCATACTTGTATAACAATGAGAAAAGGGGAAAATAGTATTGCAATAAGCTTGGCAACTTGGTTTTAAGAAGGTATGATAATGGCTTAGGTCCAGATACACCTGTTTGAACCGTTTTTATCCCATGCAAGGTATTCCAGTGGCCATAGAGATTGCATTGGTGGTGTTAGCCACCTATAAAATTTGTTCTATCAAAAGGTGGCCAAAACATTGTTCATTCTTCCAGAAACACTTATTTTTCCAAAATGTTATATCTCGAAGCCTCTGGAAGATCTCATGCCCTTATCTGAAAATATTCATTACTGTTTCCCTTCAGAAACTCAGAAATTCTGCTAAAAATTCCAAGAGAAAAACTGCTGCAAAATCCCCTTCCTTCCCCTTCCTCCATTCAGAAACTAAACTTCATTTGTTTCCCTTTTCCTCCATAAGATTCCTCTTCTTCTTTTTTATGTGTGTTCCCCTTCTTCCATCCTTGAAACTCATTGTTGCATAGTTTAGAACTCCTTTTTAAACTATAGTCGAAATCCCTAAAACCCTTTAAAAACCATTGAAAATCTACGAAAAAACCCATTTCTTATTAAGGGTTTAAGCCCCTTTGAGCCAAGTCTCAACCACTTCCCCACCGTATGCCCATGGTGCTAAGACCAAGCACTAGAACCTTTCGGCGCTAATCGCATCGCACAAACCCAAGAGTGCAAGTCTTTGTGCCAGGACGAATGGTTCCGATGCAATTAAGACTTACAGTCATAACCTTCGATCATATTGTTATCATATATATAACCCTTTGGGCCCGCAATCGGGCACTGAACCTTTTTGAAAATCCATCTTTGGTCCGTTATTTCTTTCATAAATCCAAAAAACCCATTTTTCCAAAGTTTGGTCTAAAAGAGTGAAAGTCACGTGTTAAATAAAAATTGTTAGATCAAAAAGACCGATGCACAATCGCATCAGAGAAATAAAATGGGTTGATTAAAAAGACCTGCATCAAACTTCTGATGTGATTGGGTCATATATGTATAACCCCCACCCCCGCCACTTTCCATTCATAAATCCTGCGCCCAGGACCAAGAGTTTAAGTCCCAATGCACTTATCGCATCGCAAAGCTCAATGGGTTGATTGAAAGACCGGGCTCGAAAAACTCCGATGCGATCGACCCCCATATACATACAGCCCTAGGCCTATCTGTGTTTCATACAACCAAAGGGCCCCGCAGTCGGGCGCTAGCCGTCATATATCTATATATATATTCCGCCCGACTTACCAAAGCTTCGTATTATGTGAAAATTTGGGTTTCTTATAAAGTATAAGGGTTTCCGCCAGTGCAAAAAATCAAAATATATTGACCGTTGATCTAAAGCTGATCAACGGCCCATGCAAATCACATCGCAAAGTTTCAATCGCATCACAAAGTTTCAATCGCATCGCAATGTTTCAATCGCATACATTTGTTTGTCCCTCCGATCACCCATCCCTCCAATTCATTCCCCGTCGTTGATCTGATCCTCAGATCAATGGTCATTGCTCAATCGCATTGGCCCTCTCGATCATGCAATCGCATCAGAGATTTTCATCGCACCCTTATTTTCCTCCCACCGATTGTGATCCTTCGATTGGATCTGGACCATCCACGTGTCCAAATCGGACGACCTAGATCTAATCTCGCTTCATAACCATTTATTTCCACCTTCTTCCAAGAGGATTCCAACACGTAATCCCCACCGTTGATCTATGCGCGATCAACGGTTCTGATCTATTATTTTCCTCCAATCTCCTTTGACTATTTCTAAATGATTCCCAACCGTTGGATGATGCCATCCAATGGTCCTGCTCTCCTCCCATGCCTATGAAGTAGTTTAACACAAAAACACAGGATTTTATAACATAGTACTGTATTTTTCAGGTTATCAATGGTTTTTAGTTTTATTAAAAGAAAGGCCAAAGGGCCGGGAAAGATGTTTCCCATGCCATCGATTCATCAATGGAAACCATTCCGAGGTGCGGATTTAATGTTTTCATCAACATTTCATGAGGCATTGATGCCTTATAAGCCTTGCGTGGCCTGCACATCAACAAGACACTGTGTTTTTGAAATCACAGTTAAAGAGTATCAGTTTATACCAGAACAGAAGACTGAAGACACGGACCGAGCGTGATCTGTCCTGAAAACATTGAACTAAAGTAAATAAACCTCTCAAGCTCCTAAAAGGCATCTACAGCCTCATGGTAATTAAAGAAGGCTTCGTCATTATTACAAACAAGAGGTGTTTTTCCCAAAGACAACCGAACAATTAATACTACTCAAGGAAGTTATCTCTAATTGTCAGCAAAACTATTTTAAAGATTAAAAGCAGCATAGAAGCTAATATTTTTTATCTTTAGACCTCAGGGAGCAGCAACAGAGTTACTTCAAACATGACACCGAGCCTCAAAAGTCAACAAAGGCTCCCACCGAACACAATTCATAAATGTACATCAATTTAATACAGACAGATTATCTGTAAATTACCTCATCGAGCCATTCAAAGGCTGAAGAGTCATCCATCTGTATTAATTGAAACAGGAGATCTTTTATCAGATCCCACCTCCTCATTCTTCTATAAATACTTCTGTAGAAGAGGAGAAAATGCTGGTCTCTGGAAATTTGAACGCGTGTAATAGTTTCTGAAGCTACTGATGCCCTGTTTGCAACTTGAAGATACAGAAGTTGATATGAGAAGTTTGAAGTTGTAGAGACCCACCAGGCTTGCTGATTGTAACTGGTTAGAAACATCAAATACAAGCTGCTGATTTATGGGATCCTGATTTATGTCAATGGTGATGTGTTCCTCACTGTCAATTGTCATTTTACTTAATGTTTTCACTCTGTCCACTTTCTTTGATAAAGATCAGCTAACATAGAGCTAGGATTTACTCTCAACAGTACCCTACTCTTACTAAAAGATTTATTGTCCATGTTTTCTTCATTTGAATGTTCTCTTTGAAGACTATATTAATGCAGGTAGGTTTAAAGGCACTTGCCTGATATAAATTGCTCCTTGTCACTGTTATCTATGGTTTTCTTATTGAACATGCTGAAAGCAGGGTAGTTTAAAGGGACTTACCTAATCTTAAGCTGTTCAACTATTTTTTAATGTTTTTTAACTGAAAGTACTTCAATGCAGGCTAGTTTAAAGGTGCTAACCTGATCTCAGAATACTTTTATGTTTCTCTTATTGAATATGCTGAAATCAGGGTAGTTTAAAGGCACTTACCTGATCTTAAGTTGTTCGACTGTTTTTAAATTTTTTCTAACTGAAAGTACTTCAATGCAGGCTAGTTTAAAGGCACTAACCTGATCTCAGAATACTTTTATGTTTTTCTTATTGAATATGTTGAAAGCAGGGTAGTTTAAAGGCACTTACCTGATCTTAAGTTGTTCAATTGTTTTTTAATGTTTTCTAACTGAAAGTACTTCAATGCAGGCTAGTTTAAAGGTACTAACCTAATCTCAGAATACTCTTATGTTTTTCTTTAAGTATATGCTAAAGCAAGATAGTTTAAAAGAACTTACTTGATCTTAGGCTGTTTCACTGTTTCTTCATTTATCTGTTCTCCATTTCCTATATGTTTCATTCCATAGCTCACCTTAAGAGATCCTTTTATGCGCCGTGGCCTCCCATTTGATCACCTTAAACCTTGCTGTCCAATTAAAATCCTCTTATGACTCCATAGCCCAATGGGTTAAAACTAACTTTGCCTTTCTGTCAGCCAAATCATTCCTTCACCTACAGACACCTTCACCCTTCATTTTGAAACTACCTTCACCTTCATCATGTCTTTTCCCAACCAAAACAAACAAACAAAAAACCCAATCTCTTCATAACTAGCCTAATATCACATTTTAGGTTTTAAAGATCACATATTTAAGCTCATTCATAGAGAGATCCCTCTCTGGATTCAGGAGGGCTAGATCCTTGAATCCCAAAGCGGTTTGATGTTGTCTTATCTTTTGGTTTTGCCAATATGGCCAAAACATAGGAACCCCAACATAATGGCGACTCCACTGGGGAACTACTTCCCTTAAATGCTTCATAAAACTTTGAGAGTAAAAAGCAGCCTTTTCAAGCACTACTAAAGAAAGGTAATCATGATGAAACTTGTTTGAATCAGTGACAAACTAGGTAAACCCTAGGATTCTCTTAAGACTTTATCTAACCTTGAAAGATCAGTTGGCTTAGCCATAAGAGTAAACTGTCTTTGTCTCATAACCATAGCTAAGTTTTGAAATAGAGTTAGGATATTCTTAAAAACCATACAACTGAAAAATAACTCCGAAAAACCTAAAAATATTTTAGATTGGTATCCAATACACATGGTGGTGGACCATAAAACCTTTTACCTCCTTAGGGGCTAAAAACTTCCACTTGGCGACTCCACAATCCTCAACAGACCTTAAGACTCCACTGGGAAGAACCCTTATCATCATAATATCTTTCAAAATCAGTCAGAGGACTGCAGGATTATTTTATTTTTTTTGTAAAACAAATTGGTTGACCATTGAAAGATTGTCATACCTGGTTGAACCTTCTTTGTTTTATTTGGGTTTAAAAAACACAGCATAGTGGCTCCTAGAAATATTCACACTAGAGCCCATCCTGACCCTGATCCACCTGAGATAGTTGAATCCTTAGGAGGTCTCCTAGGATTAAATTATCAACTATTTTCAGATCACCCTTGAGGGCTAATTCAGTTCTTGAAAATCTTTCAGCTCTACAGCAATCACAAGCTGACTTAGTAAATCCCTTTAGAACTAGGTCTCTTGGTGATTTAAATTAGTTAGATTCTGAGTCTTCACTTCCTTCTCCTGAAACAAGTGCACATCCTGGTAGTAGAGAAACCACACCTCCTGATTTACATTTTCTTCACAACTTAGGTGTCTCTCATCCAAGATCAGCTCAACAATCTATTTCTGGTCCATTCACTTCTACTCACCCTACATCCGCTGTTCAAACCACTCCACTTCAGCCCACTGCCCCTCTTGTCAATCCACCTCTTGTGAATCCACCCCCACCACATATCATGGCAGCATGGTATGCTCCCTTAGTCCTTCCTGTACCATTAGTCAATCTTCCATAGGACTATCAGTCCAAAATTCCATCGTATGATGCTAGTAATGCTACAACTGCATCACAACATGTGGATAAGATGAATGACTACTTTGACAGAAATGAAATTGATAATGATTCTGTCAAGCTTAGGGGGAGAAGCAAGAAAATGGTTCAAAGGCTTAACCCCCCATAGAATCAATAATCTCCAAGCCTTCCATCAAACATTCTTAAACAAATGGGAAGTAAATAAAAACTCTCTCCAAATCCTTTCTGACTATAAGAATCTCCATAGAGACACTCGGGAAAGTGTGCAAGATTATTGCACTAGATTCAATAGTGTGTATAATGCACTTTCCCCAGAACTAAAACCTCCACAAGGCTCAGCTTTAAACAAGTTTCCTGAAGGGTTTTACCCTGAGATGGCCTATCAGCTGAGAGAGAGAGATTTTTCAACTCTTGAAGATATGCAAAAGGGTGCTCTTTATGTGGAAGTCAACTTGATGGAGAAGAGAGCAAGAATGAAAATTGAAAAGAGAGTTTCCTTTAGAGAGGAAAATGCCCCTTCTACTTCCAACTCAAAGATGGAAAGAATGATGGACGAGATGATGAAGAAAATGAGCATCCTTGAGAGAGCACAAGCAAGTCAAAACCAAACTGCTCCTCAAAACAAAAACCAGAACCAGAATCAGAATTTTAGAAGGAACCAACCTCCAAACAGACCTAGGGAAGATTATCAACAGATCACTCCTCCCTTTCATCAAAAATATATAAGTGAGGTTGAGGAAACATATGAGATAACAGAGGAAGATGATATCAACATGTTGGGAGTAGATAATGATGACTTTGAGATTCATTATGATAGGGAACAAGGTTTTCATACCCCTTATGATGACAACAAAGATGATAATGAAAGTTATTTTCAAGACATGGAAAATGTCATCATAGAGTCTCAAAAAGAATATGACCTTAGAAGCAAAACCAGTCAACAAACTCCCAACACCAAAACCTCTTACAAACCTTCACAAAATAGCACTACAACCAAGCCTAAAATTGTCAAAAAAAAGGATAAAACAGTAGCTGTGAATTCTGATAGAGATAGGGAGAAAGGCACTCAAAAAAATGAAAAACAGAGTGCGGACATTAGTAGTACTACCACTTCAGCTAGTACTCCTGTTAAGACCATTTTCTCAAAAACGAGTAGAAAAAATCAGCAAGTTGATGTTGCTGATAGACTGGCAGCTAGTAAGGCTGAGGCAAGTTCTTCAAAAAACCAAATTCCTTTCAGCCTCGAGCAGGAAATTTCAAAGATCAAAATCTATGTTCCCTTGACTGATTTAGCTGCCCAGCATGTATATAAAGCCCAAATTTTGAAGGCTTTAAATATTGAGGATAATAATGATAGTCAATTTTAATGATGACCAGCCAAAACTCATTTTTGGCCCTAAAATTGAAGGGAAATTTCAAGAAGGGATAGTACCTCTGTTTTACGTCGGCCTTAATATCCATGACAAAATCCTGCATAATGCTATGCATGACTCTGGAACCTCACACAACCTTATGCCAAAGGTGATAATGGAAAGGCTAGGGCTAGAAATAACCAGACCTTACAAGGATTTATATTCTTTTGACTCTAACAGGGTGAAATGCCTTGGCCTAATCAAAGACCTTTGTGTAAGTTTGACTCAAATCCCAGCCAAGTACATGGTTATGGATGTTGTGGTGGCCGATGTGCCTCCTAAGTATGGCATGTTGTTATCAAGTTCATGGGGTGCCAAGATGAAAGGTACAATGCAGATGGATGGGACATATGCCAGTATCCCTGTCCTTAGCTAGCTCAGAAGACTATACAGAGAGGCACACTTGAAATTCATGGTTAGTAGCCCAGAAAACCCTAAAAATTCCCCCATTTACTCTGTCCATATGGACTTGGATTCGTTTATCCTTTACAATGATGAATCCTCAAATAAGCTAGAACTAGAAGACAACGACTCAGCCAAACAGTTAGAGACCCCAAATCTAGAAATAAATGCAGTTCTGGATATGGAAGAAAACGAGAGAGAAATTTTGGAAATGTGCGTTGAAACAACAGACCAGAGTGAACAAAGCCAATATGGCAAACAATAGACCGCCCCTCATGCTCAACTCCATGAAAATCATGAGGAACGAGACCTAGCACAACATGTTGTGGATCTCAGAATAGAACATAATGATGAAACACTTAGTGAACAAGTCACTTTAACAGGATTAATGGCCGATAGGGAGGAAGAGAAGCACAACTCAAAAGCATCAAAATAGTTTGCTGCATTTGAAGACATTAGCAAACCAAAAAAATGTCTTTAGCTACGAGTCATGTGTCCATTACTCTTAAAACTTGAAAATCAAGAGAACAACCTTCAACATAGCGAAAAACCTAAGGAGGTGAAACAAATACAACTAAGTGCCGAGATTTCACAACAACCCTTGAGCACGTTGGTTGAAGAAGACAATAAACAAGATGAAACCAAAAATAGTCCTCTGTGGAGTATGTATTTTGATGGGTCATGCACTAAGAACAATGCTGGTGTAGGTGTCTGGATTACCAACACTCAAAACAACCACACAAAAAGCATTTCCTGCAAATTAAACTTTCAGTGTTCCAATAACATATCAGAATATGAATCCCTTCTCTTAGGCTTACATCTATTAAAAAAGTTAGGAGCCACAAGAATTAATGTGTACGGGGATTCAGAACTAGTCATTAAGCAAGTCAATGGGGAATATAACGCAAACCATCCCAGACTTAGAGCTTACCGAAATGATGCCATGGACCTTTTAAAAAATTTTGAGGAGTCCAAATTTATTTTTGTTCCAAGAAAAAGAAATATTGCCACCCACAATTTAGCTTTTGCGGCTAGAACATGCTTAACGCCATTTGAAACCAAAGACTGTACAACTCAAATTAAGTTTAGACCAGTTGTGCCAGATAATGAAAAATATTGGCAGGTCTTTGAGGGTGACAAAAAAATAGAGGATTTTCTGCTTGACAGGAACGAATTTGAGTTATCTGATTTGGATTCTAAATCCGATGAAAATTGCCTAAACAGAAAGTCCCCTAAAAAAGAAAAACCATCTGGTCCCGTAAAAATCAACATGTTAACTAAAAAACTTGAAACTCATACTGAAGAATACAAGGACACAGAAAATGAAGACATTGAGGTATTTTCGTCAAAGGACAAGAACATACCTAGGGGGCTATCACCGTTAGAAGGCCTCTTTGATTTTAACGATGTAGCAAAGAAGCCCACCATAGAATACACAGAGTCTGAGGTCAAGGAATGCAACATAGGCACCGAGGATCAGCCTAAAATGATTAAATTAGCTAGGTCCTTTCCACCAGACATGAAAAGGAAATGCGTTGACCTGTTTAAAGAGTTTGTCGATGTGTTTTCCTGGAGCTATGAAGACTTAAAAGCCTATGATACAGAAATTATCCAACACAAGATCCCTTTGAAAGAAAATCAAAAACCCTTTAAGCAAAAACTGTGTCGAATTAATCCAATACAACTGCCTCTAGTAGAAAAGGAAATCAAGAAAATGTATGAGGCAAGAATCATTGTGCCTGTGAGGTTTTCAGATTGGGTTTCTAACCTTTTAGCCGTGAGGAAAAAGACAGGAGAAATCAGATTGTGCATTGATTTCAGAAACCTTAACAGAGCCTCCCTAAAAGACAATTACCCTTTACCCAAAATGGAACACATTCTACAAAGGGTAGTTGGTTCGAAGAGGATTTCTCTGTTAAATGGTTTTTCAGGGTATAACCAGGTTTTAGTACTCCCAGAAGACCAAATCAAGACAACTTTCACCACTCTTTGGGGCACTTTCATGTATGTGAAAATTCCTTTTGGATTAATGAACGCTGGGGCCACTTTCCAAAGGGCCATGGACATTGCATTTTCAGAGGAGATAGGGAAATTCATTGTGATTTACCTTGATGACATAAAATTTTATTACAAATCTAATGAAGAGCACCTGAAACATTTAAGAAAGGTCCTTGAAAAGTGCAGAAGGTTTGGGTTATCTTTAAATCCCAAAAAGATAGTGTTTGGCCTTCAGGAAGGTAAACTCCTTGGCCATATCATATCAAAAGAATGGATTAAAATAGATCCAAATAGAGTTGAGGGAATACGACAGATTAACCAACAAAGGAACATAAAGGAATTGCAGTCCTTTATTGGAAAGATTAACTTCTTAAGGAGTTTTATTTCCAACTTAGCAGAGCTCCTTAGAAACATGACTAATATGCTCAAGAAAGAAGTAGGAGTGAAGTGGACCGTAGAAGCCAAAAAATCCTTCGAATTGGTAAAACATGCACTCACCCGGACACCAGTCCTAATCAGCCCAGACTTTTCAAAAGAGTTCCTTATTTTCTCCTTTGCCTCAGAGCATACTATGGCTGCAATCTTGTTGCAGAAAAACTCAGAGGGACAGGAACAGCCCATCGCGTTTTTCAGCAAGGCTTTAAGGGATGCACCCTTGAAATATAACATAATGGAAAAATAGGCCTATGCTTTGGTAAAGGCCTTAAAGGACTTCAGGGTGTATATTCTACATTCCCACATCATTGCCTATGTACCTAATATAGTGGTAAAAGACATGTTGTCACAAGACATAGATGGAAAGAGAGGCAAATGGATTGCTGCTATATTAGAGTATGATTTGGAAATTAGACCCACCAAACTTATTAAGGGTCAGGGCTTAGCTCAATTAATGGCTGAATCTAATCTACAAGCCTTGACATTAACATGGTAGATGCCTTGGATGAACATGAAGAATTACCTGCTCCCACTGTCGAAGAGCAGTTTCAAAACTCACCTTGGTACACTGATATCTTGTATGTGCTTACAAATCTTAATGCTCCTCCTGATTTATCAAAAACAAAGGCAAGGTTCTTAAAGTTGAAAGCTAGGAACTATTGCATTTTAATGTTTATATTGGAAAAATGCTAATGGTTTATTGCTTAAATGTTTGCCTGAAGTTGATGCAGAAAGGATCAAACATGAATTCCATGAAGGAGAGTGTGGAGGTCATATTTACTGGAAAACCATAGCCAATAAAATCCTTAGAGCTGGCTATTACTGGCCCACCCTCTTCTAGGATGTCCATAAAATTATAGTTGCCTGTCACAAATGCCAAATTTTTGAAGGCAAAAGAAAACTTCTTCCTTTACCATTACAACCTATCACTATTGAAGCTCCTTTTCAATAGTGGGGCCTAGATTTCATAGGGGAAATCCATCCTGCTTCGTCTGCCCAACACAAATGGATTCTCACAGCCACTGACTACTTCACGAAATGGATTGAAGCCATCCCTTCTAGGAATGCCACATATTCTGTCATTATAAAATTCCTTGAAGACCATATCTTGTCTAGATTCGGATGCCCTAGGAAGATTATTACTGATAATGATGCTGCTTTTTGTTCCAAAAATATGATTGATTTTTGTCACATGTATCAGATTACACTTGGTCATTCTACTACTTACTACCCTCAAGGAAATGGTCTAGCAAAATCATCAAATAAAATTTTGGTGACCATCATCAAGTAGCTGCTTGAAGAGAATAAAAAATCATGGCCTAACAAGTTGGTGCATGCTCTGTGGGCAGACATATTGACCACAAAAAAGTCCATTGGAATGTCCCCTTACCAGCTTGTTTATGGAGCAGATGCAGTGTTTCCTACCAGCCTAGGTGTACTAGTAATAAAATTAATCCAATAAATACAGTCAGAAGAGGACAGCATGATTAGGAGGATCAGTCAGACAATACATCTCCAGTAGACAAGGGAAGAGGTTTACAATAGGGCTCAAAAGGTGCTAGAAAACATAAAGAAGTTGTTTGACAAGAGAACAAAGGCTTGTTTTTTCAACATTGGAGATAAGGTACTCAAATGGGATTCCAGAAGAGAGGATAAGGGTAAACATGGCAAATTTGATAGTTTGTGGCAAGGTCCTTACATCATTCAGTCCACCATTGGTCCAAATGCCTTTTTTTTACAAGAGTTAGATGGCACAGATCTGTTTGGGGGTCCTGTCAATGGCAGGGTCCTTAAGCATTACTACTGCTGAGTTTGATTTTAAAGCTTTCATTCCCATTATAAATACCATTTGCTTTGTTCAGTCTCATAAAAGAAAAAGTACAAAAACAATAAAAAAGAAAAAGAAAAGAGGGTAGATTGTAAAAAACAATAAAGGTACAGCCCCATACCAAAAAAGAGAAATAAATTCTGAAAGTGTGCAAGCTTAAATGCCACTCCTGAATAACACACTCCTAGTGAGTCAAACCACCTAATCTTGACTAATTAGTTTTAAATTTACTGCTGATAGGATAGTGAATTTGATCTGCCAAATTGTTTAATCTTGGCTTATCAATAGATAGATTAGGACAGAAATTAAAGGTTCAAACATGTTTAAAATCTGAACCTAAGTTTCCAAAAAGAGATGACTCAAATCTGTTTTATTTTTTCTGAGTCAAGAAGAAGTAAATCTCGTTCTAATTAGCTCAAAAATATGAACTAGAGAAAAAGGAAGAAACAACTCAAACAAGAGCCAAAACAGAGCTGTAAAAAGAGAAGGCCATGATAAGAAATTCTCAAATCTTAAGCCTTCCATTTTGTTTTAAATTTTCTGCAAAATAAATGTCTATGTGTAGCTTGTTTTTATGCCATAGACCAGCATCAAGTTAGACTGCTTAATCCTGAATTGAATTCTTTTAAATTTCTGTTGTAGAAATTAGAGAATAAAATCTGTTAGACTGTTTAATCCTAACAGATTGATAGAATAGGTAGAGAATCATATGGGCTCAACTATTTAATCTGAGTCCATTGAGAAATAAGGAGTAGAAATAGATTAGATTTCCTGCTTTCAAAAGAATAAAATGTTGAGAAAAGATTTTTCCAATCCAAGTGCACTCTGATGAACAAAAAATGCTAGATCAGTAGGATTGGGTAGGTAGAAAGTTTGTATTGATGAAGGTCCATTGTTTTCATAGCTACTAATATGTTTTCATAGAAGATCATCCCAGCAAAGGAATGGCATCCCAATGGATCAGGCATAGGTCAGCCTCCCAGAGAATGCAGGTCTAAAGTTCTTGATGCCTTCAAGAAGGCACCATCCCCAAGTGGAGCCACTGTTGGCCACCTATAAAATTTGATCTATCAAAAGGTGACCAAAACATTTTTCAGTCTTCAAGAAACACTTCTTTTGCCAAAATTTTATATCTTGAAGCCTCTGGAAGATCTCATGCCCTTATCTGAAAATATTCATTACTGTTTCCCTTCAGAAACTTAGAAATTCTTCTAAAAATTTCATGAGAAAAACTGCTGCAAAATCCCCTTCCCTCCCCTTCCTCCATTCAGAAACTAACCTTCATTTGTTTCCCTTTTCCTCCATAAGATTCCCTTTTTTCTTTTATGTGTTCCCCTTCTTCCATCCTTGAAACTCATTGTTGCATAGTTTATAACTCCTCTTTAAACTATAGTTGAAACCCCTAAAACCCTTTAAAAACCATTGAAAATATACGAAAAAAACCATTTCTTATTAAGGGTTTAAGCCCCTTTGAGCCAAGTCTCAACCACTTCCCCACCGTATGCCCATGGTGCTAAGACCAAGCGCTAGAACCTTTCGGCGCTAATCGCATCGCACAAACCCAAGAGTGCAAGTCTTTGTGCCATGTCGAATGGTTCCGATGCGATTAAGCCTTACAGTCATAACCTCCAATCATATTTTTATCATATATATAACCCTTTGGGCCCGCAATTAGGCGTTGAACCTTTTTGAAAATCCATCTTTGGTCTGTTATTTCTTTCATAAATCCAAAAAACCCATTTTTCCAAAGTTTGGTCTAAAAGAGCGAAAGTCACGTGTTAAATAAAAATGGTTAGATCAAAAAGACTGATGCGCAATCGCATCGAAGAAATCCAATGGGTTGATTAAAAATACCTGCATCAAACTTCCAATGCAATTGGGTCATATATGTATAACCCTCACCCCCGCCGTTTTCCATTCATAAATCCTACACCCGGGACCAAGAGTTTAATTCCCAATGCGCTTATCGCATCAAAAAGTTCAATGGGTTGATTGAAAGACCGGGCCTGAAAAACTCCGATGCGATCGGCCCCCATATATATATAGCCTTGGGCCTATTTGCGTTTCATACAACCAAAGGGCCTCGCAGTCGGGCGCCAGCCATCATATATATATATATATATATATATATATATATATATATATATATATATATATATATATATATATATATTCCACCCGACTTACCAAAGCTTCGTATTATGTGAAAATTTGGGTTTTTTATAAAGTATAAGGGTTTCCGTCGGTGCAAAAAATCAAAAGATATTGACCGTTGATCAAAAGATGATCAACGGCCCACGCAAATCGCATCGCAAAGTTTCAATTGCTTACATTTGTTTGTCCCCCCGATCGCCCATCCCTCTGATTCATTCCCCACCATTGATTTAATCCTCAGATCAACGGTCATCGCTCAATTGCATTGGCCCTCCCGATCACGCAATCGCATCAGAGATTTTCATCGCACCCTTATTTTCCTCCCTCTGATTGTGATCCTCTGATTGGATCTGGACCGTCCACGTGTCCAGATCGGATGACCCAGATCTAATCTCGCTTCATAACCATCGCTTTCCACCTTCATCCAAGAGGATTCCAATGCGTAATCCCCACCATTGATCTACGCGCGATCGACGGTTCTGATCTATTATTTTCCTCCAATCTCCTTTGACTATTTATAAATGATTCCCAACCGTTGGATGATGCCATCCAACGATCCTGCTCTCCTCCCACACCTCTGAAGAAGTTTAACCCAAAAACGTAGGATTTTATAACATAGTTCTGTATTTTGTAGGTTATAAATGGTTTTCCGTTTTATTAAAAGAAAGGCCAAAGGGCCGGGAAAGATGTTTCCCATGCCATCGATTCATCAATGGAAACCATTCGCGAGGTGCGGATTCAATGTTTTCATCAGCATTTCATGAGGCATTGATGCCTTATAAGCCCTGCACAACTTGCACATCAACAAGACACTGTGTTTTTGAAATCACAATTAAAGAGTATCAGTTTATACCAGAACAGAAGACCGAAGACACGAACCGAGCGTGATCTGTCCTAAAAACACTGAACTAAAGTAAATAAACCTCTCTAGCTCCTAAAAGGCATATATAGCCTCATGGTAATTAAAGAAGGCTTAGTCATTATTACAAACAAGAGGTGTTTTTCCCAAAGACAGCCGAACAATTAATACTACTCAAGGATCTTATCTCTAATTGACAGCAAAACTATTTTAAATATTAAAAGCAACCCGAAAGCTAATATTTTCGATCCTTAGAACTCGGGGAGCAGTAACAGAGTTACTTCAAACATGACACCGAGCCTCAAAAATCAGCAAAGGCTCCCACTGAACTCAATTCATAAATGTACATCAATTTAATATAGACAAATTATCTGTAAATTACTTCATCGAGCCCTTCAAAGGCCGAAGAGTCATCCATCTATATTAATTGACCCAGGAGATCCTTTATCAGATCCCACCTCCTCATTCTTCTATAAATTCTTCTGTAGAAGAGGAGAAAATGTTGGTCTCTAGACATCTGAATGCATGTAATAGTTTCTGAAGCTACTGATGCCCATTTTGCAACTTGAAGATATAGAAGCTGATATGAGAAGTTTGAAGTTATAGAGACCCACCAGGCTTGTTGATTGTAACTGGTTCGAAACATCAAATACAAGCTGCTGATTTATGGGATCCTGATTTATGTCAAAGGTGATGTGTTCCTCACTGCCAATTGTCATTTTACTTAATGTTTTCACTCTGTCCACTTTCTCTGATAAAGAGCAGCTAACATAGAGCTAGGATTTACTCTCAACAGTACCCTAATCTTATTGAAAGCTTTATTGTCCATGTTTTCTTCATTTGAATGTTCTCTTTGAAGAGTATATTAATGCAGGTAGGTTTAAAGGCACTTGCCTGATCTAAATTGCTCCTTGTCACTGTTATCTATGGTTTTCTTATTGAACATGCTGAAAGCAGGGTAGTTTAAAGGTACTTACCTGATCATAAGCTGTTCAACTGTTTTTTAATGTTTTCTAACTGAAAGTACTTCAATGCAGGCTAGTTTAAAGGTACTAACCTGATCTCAGAATACTTTTATGTTTGTCTTATTGAATATGCTGAAAGCAAGGTAGTTTAAAGGCACTTACCTGATCTTAAGCTGTTCGACTATTTTTAAATGTTTTCTAACTGAAAGTACTTCAATGCAGGTTAGTTTAAAGGCACTAACCTAATGTCAGAATACTTTTATGTTTTTCTTATTGAATATGTTGAAAGCAGGGTAGTTTAAAGGCACTTACCTGATCTTAAGATGTTCAACTGTTTTTTAATGTTTTCTAACTGAAAGTACTTCAATGCAGGCTAGTTTAAAGGTACTAACCTAATCTCAGAATACTCTTATGTTTTTCTTTAATTATATGTTGAAGCAAGATAGTTTAAAAGAACTTACTTGATCTTAGGCTGTTTCATTGTTTCTTCATTTGTCTGTTCTCCATTTCCTATATTTTTCATTCCATAAATTCACCTTAAGAGATCCTTTGACATAAGTGACTTGCCCCATTGATCCTGCTTGAACCTTGTTGTCCAATTAAAATCCTCCTATGACTCCATAGCCCAATGGGTTAAAATTGTCTTTGCCTTTCTGTCAGCCAAATCATTCCTTCACATGCAGACACCTTCACCCTTCTTTTTGAAACTACCTTCACCTTCATCATGTCTTTGCCCAACCAAAACAAACAAAACAAAACCCAAGCTCTTCATAACTAGCCTAATATCACATTTCAGGTTTTAAAGATCACATCTTTAAGCTCATTCATAGAGAGATCCCTCTCTAGATTCAGGAGGGCTAGATCCTTGAATCCCAAAGCGGTTTGATGTTGTATTATCTTTTGGTTTTTCCAATTTTTCCAAAACATAGGAACCCAAATAGGTGGTCAGCTCAAAATTCACTCCAGCTAGATGCACTTGGTGGTGATGGAGGTTAAGGATAAAAAAATTGGTCAACTGGGGGTGGATTTGGACACTCTGAACTTTCTCACAGAACTCATAGCATCCTACCTCTTGGAAATATGAAACTATAGTGGGAGAGGCTATCAATTATTTAGTGTTTATAGGCTCAGACCTGTTTGTTTTCCCACCCTTCCTCAGTTGTTCTCTAGGCCGTTGGCCTCTCTTGCCACAGTCAACACTGCCTTCTCTAGGAATTTTGTCTTTTACCCTTGTCTTTGAAAACAAACCCTGATTTTCTTGGGAGATGATATGCAGAGCGCAAGTGAGATGAGAATGAGATAGGTGGTGACTGCAAATGAAGTGGAAGGAAGATTGAAGGAAAACAATTTTGGACCTTAGTGTTCTCTTAGCATGTAAATGGATGGGCGCCCTTTGAACAAGGGAGTTGTTAGTAGGGAATTAGGTGTTTTCCTCCTTCCTTAGGGTTTTTCCATACTCCCTTTAAGTTTACCCTTCATATTCCTCTATATTTTTACCTTTAGACAATATGCAAAGGTAGGGAAAAACTCTAAATACCTCTCAAAACTTCACAGCTGAAGTAAATACAGGAGTGCAGCGCGGGCAAGGTTTGAACAAATAGACGAGTGCCTCCTACACGACCTATCGAGTTGCCTCTGCATGTCTAGGAGTGCAGTAAATGTGAGCTGGGTAGCCTCTGCATGTAGGGTTAGGCAGCTCTGAATGGACAGTCAGGTATTCTTAGCAGTCACTGAACGCACAGGAGCGCAACATGGGCAGGGTCTGAATGATTAGTCGAGTCCTCCTGCATGCTTAGGTGCACAACACGGCAGACCCTGAACTAGTAGTCGAGTTGCAGCGTTGGGCTATCAAGCGATTGCGCACACTATTGAATGCAACGCCAAGGCTGTCGAGCAGACCTGCATGCCCCTGCATGTAGAAAGGATGACCCTGCATAGGTTGCTAGGTCTTTCGGGCGAAGAGTGCACGCGTAAGAACGCATCAGTTCAGGCGCCTCTGCACGAAGTGTCGGGCGATGGCCTGATGCATAGTGCTGTGCTACAGGTGTGAAACGCGTCTTTGGAAAATATGTTGGAAGCGCCTACAGGTGTGTAGTGCAACTTCACAGGAGCGCAGCGTGAGATTTCCTCCCCGAAAACTCTGCCAAAAACCTGAAAACCCAGAAAATTCTTCAATATTTTTGCAAATGAAGAAATGATGTTTGAGTGATGAAACTTGTGAGGCTTTTATACCCTTGAAAGATTAAAAACAAAAACCCACCTTGACTAATGTTTTTCTTTTCGTATTTTTACTTTCACTGATATTTCTTTTCTCTTGTGAAGGAGGTGACTTTAAACATAAAAAATGGCCTTTTACTAATTTATTTGAGAACTTAACTCTTTTCCCTCTCAATTATTTTGACAATGATATTCATGCTTTGCCAAAGGTTGTACACCATGCCTACTATGTTTTTCATTGACCACTTCTAATCTGTTGTAGGTGTCATAACACAGTATTTTGGCTTCTTGGTCATTTTCAGAATCTTGGCAACTTAGGTCACTTCATCGGCAAACTAATAATTTCCTTGATGTGCCATTGGACATTTTGACCTTCTGCTTTCCCTCTTTGACCATTTTTATGAATATTAACTATTCTTGATAGTTTTTTGGCTCCTTCATACTGATACTCTTCAGAATTTTATCCCTTTGGTTGTAGTGATAAATAAAAAAACCTCTTCTATCTTGTTTCAACCATGGGGGCCTTCTTTCAAATGTCTTATGAAAACCTTATGTCACACTGATGGAGTATAATGACCTTTAGGTCACTTTTGCCTATCTTTCTAGATTTCTAGCTTTCAAAGGCCCTTTTCCTTTCCTCATTTTATCATTCCTAGAAACTTTCGTTTTGTGTTTGATGGTGCTGATGCATCTCTGTCCTTTTTAATCTTTCGACATGGTCCTCTTGCTGGTCAACACCTTACAAACAATGGGTCATGGAACCACTTATACTCTTTGTAAACTTAGGCATTTTGTTTCTCTTTTGATGTGTATGTCATTGGTGAGTTAGGCTTCTCACTTTGCATCTATTTTGTTGATAACCATCATAAAGAATTCCTTCAGAAATGCTTTAACATGGGCAAACTGTCCTTTTGTAGACTCTATGCCCTGATCTAGGAGGTCCTTCCTTGAAGGTCTTTTGACACCCTTTGGACATTCATGAGCTCACCTTCTTTTCATTTGATTTTACTTTTGAGCATATGTAAACATAGTGGGTTTAGGAAACCAAAGTAATGCATAACCTAGGAGACCTTATAATGACCTATTGGGGTATCTTTTTGGATTAGGTGTTTGGTTGAAAACTTGAACCAGGTTTTGGAGATGTAAATAGGGTTTTGACAACTCTTTATGCATTTCCATCCAAGAAACTGAAATCTTTGATTTATCTAAAAAGCCTAGAAAGGGAATTTAAAATCACCATTGCTTGAGGCACTTGGTGAGTAGTGAAAAAAGGTTTAGGCTATTTGGCAAACCAAGGTGTAAAGATAAAAGGCTTAGACAACTAGAAATAGAGTGGTAAAGTCAGAGGTGGAAAACATTGTGAGAATGAGGAACATAAGTCCATGATTTGGTTTTATGGGAGTGAGAGATTGGCCATGACTTGATAGAGTAGTAGAATAGTGAAAATTTAATCCTAAGGATAATGAAGGCAGTGAGATTTCTAGAACTCACGAGATTCTTGAATTTTGTTTCTAGAAATATAGGATAAGCATTTAGTCATCTAAACAGGTAAAATTTACTGATGACTAACACCACCTATTCCATTTGGACCCACATCATTATTTCTTTCAATTTTTCACTTTCAACACCACTTACTATTTTTAGCAGGTTGTCGATTCCTAAACTTTCAGAGCTGTTTGGAGGCCCTAATGAGCCACATGGATATTGGTGGCCACCCACCTATTCCATTTGAACCCCCAATATCGGTTCTTTCAGTTTTTCAGTTTCAGCAGAACTTACTATTTTTAGCAGTTTTTTGGGTCCTGAACTTCCGAAGCCGTTTTGAGGCCCTAAACAACGTTTTTTGGGAAAACTGGGAGCAACACCGAATATTTTCCTACTCAGATAGATCTTTCGAATGAGGTATGATGCACGTCAAACAATGATCGTATGCCAAAATTACATCCCCGGGAAGTTGGAACACCAATTTACCCAAATGGGGCCCATAGTTTTGGCACTTCATCTCCTACGGTTAGATTTTTGGATGTTTAGGGTTTTGCATTGTTTCTCAACAATAAATAGGCCTTATAGCCTCATTGTAACACAGTTCAAAGGTCTGTAGCCGCCACATCTCTTCTTAGAGATAAGCTACCAACGCCCTAGCTAGTTTATTTCCAGTTTGTCTGTAAGAAAATTTTAGTTCTTTTGATATTAATGAAATGAAGTGTTATTTCCACTGCATCTTTGTATTTAAGGTTATATGTGTATTTTTTTGCATTCCTTCATAAATCTGGATCAATCCTCATGTTCCACTCAAGCGATCTACTTCATCTGCACTCAATCTCAACACCTACACACAACCACAAACACTCAAGGATGACAAGTTATCTTCCTCAGAATATCATTAGATCAAAAGCGATATAAACTGATTACAAGATATACTGAACACATAAACATGTAAGGGAAGGAATCATAAATATTCATTAATCATATAAAATAATACAACGCTTTATACCTCCACTTCCACATTTCCTCTCCACGATCCGGTAGAGTTTCCCCACAACATCCAAGAAATGAGCATGAAGAGCACACACATATGACCAAGACCTCACAAGCTCTCTCTAGTAGCAAAATGGGAACATAGGATCAAGATCTCATCTCTCTCAAATATAGGCTCTCCCAAAGACTAGCTTGAACCCCTCAAATGGTCTAGTATAAATAGGTATAAGGAAGGTCCCGGGAGGATGTACGCGGACGCTCCGGATGATGAGAAGTTTCAAAAACTTCTAACTGATGATTCATGTCCAACTTAGTTATATAAGACATCGAAATGATCTCCTAAGGACCAAGGCATTTTATAACATTCCCTTGGCCATGATCACATACAAGGCTAAAAAGGGCCCTATCCGGACGCACAAGAGGGCTTGGTAGCGGCTATAGGGTCATGGTTGCAGGCACAAGCCTGCTTGCTTGTGGCTAAGGGTTAAACTAGCTAAAAAAGGGTCCTCATGTCAGGGAAAATTCTTATAATCATGAGGAATCATAGTTAGTGATCTAGGGATAGAAAAATAGGTTGATAACAACCTCTACCTGATTTTTCAAAGATGTTGAAAATATAACCTATGCCTGAACCCTTTCAAGTATTCTTTTTGTGTCAATGCCAAAAGATTACTTGGATTCATAGTCTCCCAACAGGGTATTATAGTTGACCCTCTCAAATTCCAAGAAATTAAAGAAGTACCACCTCCAAAAACATTGAATCACTTACAAATTATACAGGGTAAGGCCAATTTCTTATGACACTTTGTCCCCGACTACACTAATTACATGTAGGGCTTCCTACATCTCCTTCGTCAAGACATTCCTTTCCAATGGGATGAACAGGCTCAAAAATAATTTGAAGCTTTAAAAGATGTGTTATCTTTAGCTCCTTTTATTAGCCCACCCGACCATAATAAATACTACTCCCTATATATATCTGCATGAGATATAGCCATTGTTGGGGTGTTAGTATAGGATGGAACAAACAATAAGGAACACAATTTATTATGTCAGCAAGAACTTATTTGGGCCTACATTGAAGTATGATCCAGAATAAAAAATTGCCTTAGCCCTAGTATATTTAGTACAGAATCTTCAACATTATATCATCCTTTGAACTAACACCATCATAGTAGCTATCAATCCTATGCAATATTTTCTCACTCACCGTATGATGAATCACAAATATGCTCGATGGGTAGTTATACTGCAATAATTTTATCTACATTTTAAATCTCCTAAAACCAAAAAGGTGCTCATCCTCACTGAATTCATGATTTGTCTCTCAATAGAGACCCAAGGATCTCTCGTTAATGATGTATTACCAGATGAGCATCTTTTCTTAGTATCAATAGAAGACCCTTGGTATGGTGATATCTTCCTCTTTTTATGAAATCAATATTTCAAACCTCAACTCACTCATGATGACCGAAGGCGCATATGCCATCAGGCCCCCCATTACCTCCTTCTAGGATATGTCATTTATAGAATAGGTGTTGACACCATCCTTCATAGGTGCCTCACTCACGACCAATCCGAGAAGCTACAGAATGATTGTCATAGTGGGGCTTGCGACGGACACCTCTTAGGGATGGCCACCGCTCCAAAATTCCTTCATGTCGGTTACTTCTTGCCCACCCTCTTTTGCGACTACATCCAAGTAGCCAAAATATGTTAGCAAAGCTAACAATATGCTCATAAGGCACAAACCCTTCCAACTCCCCTACACCCATCGTTGATGGCCCCTTCTTCAAATGGGGCATAAACGTCATGGCCTGAAACCCTCCATCATTCGGTAACCACAAATACATTGTGGTGGTCATCGATTATTTCACCAAGTTGGTATAATCCATGCCCACATGTAATAACACCGCAGAAACCATCGCACAACTTTTCTTCAACCATGTCATTACACAATTTGGTGTTCCCAAGGAATTGGTATTTGATCATGGGAAACATTTCGAAAATAAAATATGCCATGAATTATTCCAACACCTTGGTTTTTATCAAGTGTTTTCATCTTCATACTACCCTCAATCCAATAGACATGTAGAAGTTGTTAACAAAGTCCTAGAAACAATGTTGCAACGTATGGTGAAAAATCACAAAACCAACTAAAGTCACATAGTTTCTCAGCATTATGGGCATACCGCACAGTGTTAAAACCATAAAAACGTTTCACACCCTTCCAATTAGTCTATGGGGTTTAAGTCATGCTTCCCACTGAACGTGAAATCCCCACCCTACATTCGGCTATCAAACATCTCACTGACACCAATGTAGTTTTTAACCCTGAACATAAATTATCTACACACGAATCTTATAACAGAAAATAAACAATAGCGAGAGCATCAAACATAAAACAGATAAACACAGAGATTTTCCCCTGGATCCAAAATTGGGATGACCAGCTTGATTTTTCATTATATTCCTTTTAGTGTTACAACACATATATATACATGTCGAAGCATACATAAACCCCAATCCATTAACCCTGGATTAGAACATAACCTTAGTTCCGTTGACCGGATCTACAAAATACGAGGGGTCGAAAAACCATCGTACCCCAAAAAAATGTGTAAACTCATGCACAAAACATGGGTGGGTCCGCATATGAGTGGGACCGCATACCAAAAAAAAAAATTTCGCTGGGGCGCTGCCCCGGACCCCGACAAGGGGGGCTGCCGCGCCCAGCGCAACGTACAGCGTGTGGGGCTAGTCGTGGAAAGAATATAACACATACCCAACATTCTCCCACTTGTTGTTTTCTTTCCAAGGGGGGCCATAGGAGAGCTTAGTCATTTGGCCAATTCTTCAACACCCATTGTTTCTCTACACCAAGAGAACTTCTGAGTGCTCACAGACTTCGTCAATGCATCTGCAACATTCTTCAAAGTGTCCACCTTTACCAGTAACACCCTTTTAGCCTCAACCATATCTCTAACAAAGTGATATTGAACATCAATGTGCTTTGTCTTTGAATGATAAGCAGGGTTCTTAGACAATAAAATTGCACTTTGGCTATCACAGTCTATCCTTATAGCTTGCTGTACCAACCCCATACTTGAACACAATCTCTGCAACCAAACTGCTTCCTTGCTTGCATGAGTAGTTGCTATGTATTTTGCCTCTGTAGTTGAAAGTGCCACTACAGACTGTATTTTACTCATCCAACTGACTGCACCTCCAAATAGGCTAAACACATACCCACTTGTAGATCTTCTTTGGTCCAAATCTCCAGCCCAGTCTGCATCAACAAAACCACGAATGTCCAACATTCTTTCCAATTCTGGTCTTCCCTGGTAGCACAAGCCATAATCACTAGTGCCACGTAAATATCTGAAAACCCGCTTCACTGTTGTCCAATGCTCCTTCCCTGGGTTTGACATAAACCTGCTCAATACTCCCACTGCATGTGCAATGTCTGGTCTAGTAGAGACCATTGCATACATCAAGCTACCCACTGCACTTGCATATGGAACACGGGACATATCCTCCTCTTCTTCTTGTGTCTTGGGACACTGTTCAGCAGACAGCTTTACACCTACAGGAATAGGAACATTCACCGGTTTACTATTCTGCATATTGAACCTCTGCAATATAGTCTCGACATACTTCCTCTGGTTTAACCAGAGCTTCCTCTTTGCCCGATCTCTCTTAATTTCCATGCCCAAAATATAGTTTGCAGCACCAAGATCCTTCATGTCGAATTTGGAGAATAGTTGGGTCTTTAAATCTTGGATAATTTCTTTGTCATTTCCAATCAACAACATATCATCCACATACAATACCAAATAAATAACACGGTCACCAATTAATTTAAAATAAACACGGTGATCCTCCTTGCTTCTGGTGAAGCCAAGTCCCCGTATATAGGTATCAAATTTCTGATACCACATCCTTGGTGACTGTTTTAACCCATACAGAGACTTCTTCAACCTTCATACCAGTTCTTTCTTACCCTTCACCATAAATCCTTCAGGTTGCTTCATGTAGATCTCCTCTTCTAGATCCCCGTGAAGAAATGCTGTCTTCACATCCATCTGTTCTATCTCAAAATCAAATGCGGCAGCAACAGATAAAAGTAATCTAATAGAAGTAACTTTGGCAACAGGAGAAAAAATATCACCAAAATCAATTCCCGACACCTGGGAATAACCTTTTGCTACCAACCGAGCTTTGTATTTCTCCACCTTGCCTTCTACATTCATCTTCCTTTTAAACACCCATTTTCTCCCGATGGGCTTCCTTCCAGCCGGCAACTCCACCAGATCCCATGCCTCATTTTTGTGCAAGGATGCCATTTCATCAACCATGGCCTCCTTCCAGAGTTTTCCATCCTATGAATCTACTGCCTCCCTGACAGTTCTGGGTTCATCATCAGTTATAGTTAAGGCAAAACCTAAACAAAAAGCAGATGGACTATACCTTTCTGGTTGCCTTCTTTCCCGAACTGATCTTCTCAAAGCTGGAGTTTGTGGCTCTTCATCTTCTGAGTCTTCTTCTGTTGTAGAGTCGGATTCATCCTCCTTTAGCTCAAACTCTATCTTCTCAGGTTCCTTTGGTAGGACTTCATGTTTAACAACATCTTTCACTTCTCTAAACACCACATCTCGGCTGTACACAACCTCCCTTGTTTCTGGGTTCCAAAGCTTGTAACCCTTTAAACCATCCTTATACCCAATAAAGATGCACCTTTCAGATTTATTATCCAACTTGGTCCTTTTCTCCTTTGGAACATGTACATATACATCACATCCAAATACCCTTAGATGTGAAATAGAGGGTTTCTTACCATTCCATACCTCATGTGGGGTCTTATCCTCCAACGCTGATGAAGGTGATCTGTTAACTAAGTAACATGCAGTCTCCACTGCCTCTGCCCAGAATTCTTGTCCTAACCCGGTACCACTGAGCATGCTTCTTGCCTTTTCCATCAGTGTTCTATTCATTCTTTCTGAAACTCCATTTTTCTGAGGTGTGTATGGAGTAGTCTTCTTCCATGCTATACCACACTTCTTACAGAACTCTTCAAATTCCTTCTTGCAGAACTCCCCACCATTATCTGTCCTCAACGCCTTTATCTTCTTCTCTGTCTGGTTTTCCACCAGAGCCTTAAATTCTTTAAATTTGTCAAAGACTTCGGATTTCTTCCTCAAGAAATATATCCATGTATTCCTTGAGAAGTCATCTATGAATGAAACATAGTACACAGACTTTCCCAGTGATGGAACTGACACAGGCCCAAACACATCACTGTGCACAAGTTCTAATATCTTGTTTGCCCTCTTAACACCAGAAGGAAAACTCACCCGATTCTGCTTCCCATATACACAATGTTCACAGAAATCGAAATCTAGAGAACAATTAGACATACCTTCTACCATACCATCTCTATGCAGTATCCGAAGGCCCTTCTCTCCAATATGTCCAAGCCTTTGATGTCATAGCATGGTCTTTTCTCCAGAGACAACTAGAATTTCCGTCCCACTTTCAGTAACCACATAACTGTTACACTCATCAATAACAGTGCTACCTTGTAGCTTGTACATATTTCCAGTCCGAACTCCCCGCATTAATACCAGTGCTCCCCAAACCATCTTGCAGGCATCTTTCTCGAACACTGTTTTTACACCTGCATCATCCATCTTGCTTACAGAAATCAGATTTCTGGCCAATGCAGGAATATGCAGAACACCGGGAAGTGTTCTAATCCTTCCACCTTGCAGCTTCAGCTTGACCTTTCCATGTCCGACGATTCTGGCCTTCCTATCATCCCCTAGGAAGACATCACCACCATCATATTTCTCATACTCGCAGAACCACTCCCTATGGGGAGTGAAGTGAAAGGATGCACCTGAGTCAATCAACCATGACTCATGATCCACATGTGTATTTGAAGAAGAAGCCAAATACACATCCCCACCTTCATCCGAGGTGGTTTTTGCCTCTGCAGAAGGAGCATCATCAGATCCCTTTCCTTTCTCGGGAGCTTTAGATCTGCAGTCCTTTTTGTAGTGCCCTTCCTTTCCGCATTTCCAGCACACCTTTACAAACTTTCCAAGAGATTTAGATCTCCCTCTAGATTTAGATCTCCCACTCGAAACCTTATTCTTGTTTCTGTTCTGGGACCTTCCTCGTACAAATAAGGCATCTCCATTCTGACCCTCCATATTTCTCTGTCTCATTTCCTCCGACAGCAAGGCTGAGACAATGTCATCAAAATTCAAGGTAGTTGTATTGCTACCTATTTCAATAACCAGACTGTCCCACGAATCTGGTAGAGAACACAACAAACTGATGCACTTATCTTCATCTGAGATTTTAATATCAACAGATGACAGCTGACTTACCACAGTATTGAAGGCGTTCAGATGCTCTGTCACCGAGTCTCCATCCTTCATCCTCAGGTTATACATCTTTTTCCGCAGGAACAATTTATTCACCGGAGACTTAGATTGGTACAAAGTCCCTAGCTTGTCCCACAAGGTCTTCGTCGTAGCTTCCCCAGATACATTCAACAATACTGAATCTGAGACACACAACCATATTGTGCTCTTAGCCTTCCGATCCAGTTTCTTCCAGTCTTCATCTGACATTGTCGTTGGTTTAGTACCTGGATCTATCGTGATCCACTGATCTTTATCCACCAGCAGATCCTCCATCTTGAGCTTCCACAACTCAAAACTCTGACCATTAAATTTCTCGATCTCTATCTTTCCGCCACTCGCCATCTTCTTTCACCGCAAGAATCGATCCCACAGATCTCCCACTAAACAGGGTCTACCACAGGCTCGAGCAAAAAACCCTCAACAACAAAGGCGTCCCCTTGAAGCCGAAACAGCTCCGATACCAAATGTAGTTTTTAACCCTGAACAGAAATTATCTACACATGAATCTTATAATAGAAAATAAATAATATCGAGAGCATAAAACATAAAATAGATAAACACAGAGATTTTCCCCTGGATCCCAAATTGGGATGACCAACTTGATTTTTCATTAAATTCCTTTTAGTGTTACAACACACATATATACATGCCGAAGCATACATAAACCCCAATCCATTAACCCTGGATTAGAACATAACCGTATTTCCCTTGACCGGATCTACAAAATACCAGGGGTCGAAAACCATCGTACCCCAAAACCATGTGCAAACTCATGCACAAAACATGGGTGGGTCTGCATATGAGTGGGACTGCATACCAAAAAAAACAAATTCGTCGGGGCGCTGCCCCGAACCCCGACAGGGGGGGTTGTCGCCCCCCCTGTGACCCCCCTACCGCGCCTAGCGCAAAGTACAGCGCGTGGGGCTAGTTGTGGAAATAATACAACACATACCGATCAACCAAAACCTTAGAGAAAAGGTTAATGCAATTGAAACTAGTTGACTAAAGTTGATGACAGTCTCTCTAACATAGAAAAAAGAGGGTCGAAGCCTTGTTTGATCACAATATAAACCCTTGGTCATTCACTAAAGGAGAGTTAATCCTTTGCTAAGATTTCGCCCAATAATTTTTAGGATATGGGAAGTTTGACACATTATGGAAGGGTCCATATATTGTCAAGAATTTTCTCCTCAAGGGGGCATACATTTTATCAGAGCTTGATGGGACATGCCTACACATATACCAAGAGATAAAATCACATAGTTGATCTCATAGCTAAACAAGTCCTAGACTGGAATGCATCACATATATACCATCAACCATAAATCATCATATCCATTACATATATAAAAATATATATAAATCACATACATCAAATATATCTGAAATTATAAACATGTACACAAAACACATCATGAGAGTGGCAAAAAAATATATCTCGCATATATACATCAAAAAATATATCAGGTACAAAAAATAAGTGTACAATCCACTGCCTCACGGTCGGGAAAAATAATTCCTCAAAACACATGGGAGCATCCCCATAATGGATTCTTTCCCTTTTATATACATCATAACATCTAAATCTAGGGCTAAGGCCCTCCCTCCCTCTCTTGAGGACCAATATCTAGACCTGGAGACAAAATAGGACCAGTCGTGGCCACCCCCATAACTATGCAGCAAAAAACATGCTGATGAGCCTGCTCATGCGATATCATCGTCTCCACAAAAACCTAGCCAAGCCTCGCCCAACCCTCTTTTGGCTTCCCTTTCGTTAGGCTCTAGGCTCTGCCCCAGGCTTCTTGATATTATTTCATCTCAGCCTCCATAGCTTTCAACCATGCCTTTGTTGCCTCGCCACACTTGTGCCAATGCCCTGTCTCCTTGGAAGCCCTTGCACTGCTACCCTCTCCAGAGGGTCCACCAATCTCCAATCGGCGTTGTTGGACCAACATCTCAGGCTCAACAGGTGGCCTAACATCCCTCAATCTCTATGGTATGGGTGTCACCCCTGCAACACCCATATGTCTCGGATCATGACCTACCAAATAGGCCAGTGGTCATCCATGGGGCCTCAAATCTACAAGTAAAAATACATGGTTTTAGCATCATCATATATAAAACATATCTATACATGTAAAAATACAGAAATGCAAAACTCAAAAAATATCATACCTTCTGGTACCCAGGCATCACCAAGAGGAAGCCCCATGTCTGGATCTCCGCTAAAATCCATGCCATGATAAAGAATCTCCAAAATCAGTTGAGGATTGTATGTGAACCAACACTCCATGATGGTGTTCCAATAACGCCTTGTAGCATGACCACCATCCCGTGGCATCGCTCGATGCCCATCGTTGCATATGTGGGTCTCTAGCATGCCTTGGAGGCACTACTATGAAATTTCAGAGCATCATGACCCTCTCATACATGATGATGCATAAGATTATCACACAATAGAATCTCTGAAGCTTGCCACATCACACATGTGTCATCTGGGACATCATGCCCCTATACACAAACTTAGCCCTGTCAAAGAAATGGTCCGCGAGTAGCCTCTATAGGAAAAAAAAATTGGGGCCCTCACACTCTGTGTGGGGAGGTCAAACTTGCCAACCCAAATATCATTGATAGTGTGGCCCGCTCAGCATGATCCAAAATAGAGGGCACCCTGATGCAACACTCATCATATGGGTCAGGCCCACTATGACCCTCTATCTCTGCCCATATGTAGATATCCACATGCCTAGCTAGCATTGGATATGACAAGGCCTCATCACGAGGTAGAAACCTCGTCACAAAATATACATCTATAGGGGCTGAAATCAGCATATCAACCCTCTGAATCACAAAAATATGATTTTACACATCCTATTATCGAATCAAAAAATGTAGGAATCGATCATGTGATCTCAATATGGGGTTATGAAAAAACTTCAGCAACCCCCACCAAGATAAGGTCTAGCTGGCAGCATGGTTTCCCGCAACCGTCATGTGTAGGGACTCCTAGTCACCCTCTCTAAAAAGCATCCTCTTCCTATCATCAAGGATATCAAGGATAGAAAATAGCTCCCTACGCTGTAAAAAAGAGAAATAATTATTTTTCTGAAACCTGCAAACCTATGCTACACACAAGCATTTGTTACACACATCTATTTCTCAAACAGACTTGCGTGTGCGTGTCTGTTGGGCCTTAGGTCATGGTGACCACCGAACTAAGGTTTACGCATTTTTGTTTCACACAGACGCATGTACCATGTCTTTTTCAGCGTTCAAGTCGCAATGGCCCCAAGTGGACGTTGTCACGCCTTATCGTCAGATCAGTCTCACGATCCATGCAAATGAGGGAAATTTTTGCATGGCATCGCCACGTAAACCTTAGAGTTTCACTTGGTGATCACGCAACTATATAACAGTCACCTATGAGACCCTATGTTTTCACCCTAAAATTCTGTACAAGGGACCCTTGTATGGCCTATCTTCCATTCAAGCTACCAAAATCACAAAGGGTAAGGTACAAGCTCCTACCTGGCTCTCCCCACGCACGTCCCTGGTACATTGATTGATCGCAATGGCAAAAAACACTCCTAGAATAATCTCTGACCTCCCAAGCTCGAAGTGTAAATGAAATGGTATTTGGCCCCCTTGTCCCTATTTATCGCCCTCTTTTCCATCCTTGGAGCCCATTACAGAAGCTTAGGACTTCAATTTTCAAAATCGTGAGAGACACAAGGATGAGTACCACATCATCTTCATCATGGAACTCTCCATTCCAGTTATTTGCAAAATCATTTTTGGACCCATCGCACGCCCATAATACTGCTTCAGGTGCACCTTCTCTTATTTTTTAATTCATATCATTCCTTTAATCAAATATTATTCATATGTTTAAAAATATGCTCTCACTTGGGGTATTGGTCATGGATACTATAGGTACATCATGAAAAACCTACCTCGACCAACACCCCGGTAGACAAATAACAGAGCAGGTACCATTCACTACTTAGCATGATATGATTCTTCTAGAGCTTTGCATATCTTGACATTATTTCTCCAAAAATGCACCATAAGGTCCATCATCTTGGCCATGTTTATCACTGCATCATCTTGCATATGGTAAACATCCATGTTAGTCAATAAATCCTTCCCTCTCATGGCTCACCTCATTTTCATAGACCTCCATTTACTGTCAGGATCCATGACCACCTACTCAAGCTAGGGTGTTGATTTTTGAGTAGATTGGGATGTACTCCAAGCCCTATGATTTAGTAAGTGGAGGGAAAAGCGCCAAAAGAGTTGGCTGTGAGGCTTGGAACCCAAGCTTGGGGTTTTGAACCAATCATGTTTTTGGTGATTTACATGGAGCACTTTGGACATGTGATTGCATGAGATGATAGAGGGAAGAAAGTAGAATCCAATGCTTCAAGAATCATCAAATTTTGATTTTTCCTTAGTGAGATATAAGTTTTTGAATTTATTTGTTGGGTTTACACATAAGGAATCAAGGTGGGACTAATGTTAATTAGGCTTATGGAAAATTTTCAAGCCCTTAGATGACATTGCAAGAATCCCTTGTGTATGGTATATATACAAGGTGACATGAGGAAATTATAACTCATCCATTTAGTGCAACTAAGACACAATAGAACAACTCATTGGATTTGAAGGAGAATTCGATCAAGGGAGGGAGGAAAATTATGTAGAGGACGTAGGAGAAATGATACTACAACAACGTAGATAAGACTGCATGGAGCTTTCTCGGACTTGTTTTTAGCATTGTTTTCTCTAGCAAAGATGTTGAGTAACCTCAGAAGCTACACGTGTTTTTTTGGGTAGTGAAAAGGTGAGGAGATGATTGTTTTTGGTTGGTTGTAGGTGATAGTAATTTATTGTGGTAGGCTGCATGCCTTACCAACCTAAAATAGGGCTAGTGTAGGAGTTTTTGGTGCTACAAATTTCCCATAACAGTAGCCCACAATGAGATCATCTCACCTTGCCTAGGACACAAAAATTCCAGGGTTTTTTGTGTGGGTATTTAAGGGCTTTTGGAGCATGGACAAGCCCTAACCAAGGACATTATAAAAATAGACTTGGAGAGCAGTTTGTTTCATGTGTTTGGTTAATGATTTGACCAATTTTGGATCAGAATTATAGCAGACTATAGGAGGCATGGATTGAAGTTGACTTGGGTGGCAAGAAGACTTCAATTAGGAGAATATTTTGAAGTGAAGAATTGGGAATCATTGGTATGGTGGAAGGAAGTGTTTTGATAGCCCAAAGTATCCATAGAAGAGATACATTGAAGTGCTAAAGAGGAGTTGAAGGTTGGGTGAATATTGGTGCCGAAGTGTAGCACCTTGATGGAAAAAGGTGACTTCTAGCCTGGGAGTTTGGAGCTCAAGAAGTGGCCAACCTAGAGAGAGGATTGGATCATCCCATGTACACCAAGAAGAAGTGACTTGGAGCAATGTTAAGTGGCAGCCCTCCTAGAGTCTCGATGTGTTGTCCTTTGAAGGACTAAGGGGTAGCTAGTGAGCAGTATGGAAGTGAAGAATCGGTAGGATAAGATACGAAATCAAGAAGTTGTAGTGAAGTTTTTCATTGTATCGTGTGTTCCATAGATTGTTGTAATATTTAGTTTGGTTTAATATAATTTAATATCCCAAAAGGGAGAATGCAGTAATAATTAAACACAATATAAGAACTGCAGCAAGATAAAAAATAAATCTTAAGACAACATCAAAATTTATAGAGAAGCTGAGCCATTTTATTATATTGGAGAAGATTCAGTTACACCATGTACAAAATATGAGTAGATCTAGTCAAAAATATGGTCTAGAGTCACCCAAAAAACATTCTACAATAGGTACAATGTAACTGAAGAGGTACTGAAGCAAATACTACATTGTGCCTTCAACAGAATATGAACATATAGTTGTAGGCTGAAAAGGAAAATGCAGATCTACTCAAATCTGGAGCTCAGATGATGCCAAGATTCAAGATCTAGCCAATGTGATGGATTCCCAAGATAACCCATAAAGGATTTTCCAAATCTACGACTTTGGAAAATCACTTCCCTAGGACTTGATCCCTGATATACTGGGAAATATAGATCTGAAGCTAGATATGTCAAATAGATGGCTGAAATATGTGGCAATATCAAATCTAAGATTGAAGGGTTGATCCCTTCTTCAGTTCTACAAGCTAGAAGCTCTAGATCTAGCTTCTCAATCCTCCAATAATGATTGCACCTGTTGCAACACAACTACCCCTAGAAACTACACTGTGAGGGAAAGAGAGGCCTTTTTCCTGCTGAAAAATGCTGCAATAAACTCTAGGTTGATGGTAATACTGATGGAAATGTGAGGGAATGATCCCTCGCATGATTATTAGCTGAAATGATAGTAACTTCCTTCCTTTCTTTGGATCTGCAAAATGGATAGTGTAATTCCTGAAGGAAATACTACTGCTAGGAGGTCAATAAATTTTGGCCTGATGCCAAATCTGCAATGAAGCTCTGGGAAGCTGATATTTAAGCCCAAGGTGATAGGAATAAACCCTCACCAGTTCTCCAGCTGAAGTACTGAAGAAAAATTCTTCCTTCCAAACTAATCTTCAGAAATCTGCAATTTCTGATTATGAATGTTTTGCAGAAAGTAGGAAAAGAGATGTGGCACTCAAAGCCTAATGTAGAATGAAGTACAATACTCTTTCTATAGCTGCTCTAAGAAAGAGGTGGGATTCCCGACCAGGAACACCCTGTGCTAAAAAACACTTGCAATCTCTACTAAACAACCCGAGAAAGCAATGGAATGTCACATGAAAATTCTAGATCTGAAAAGATCTTTACATCAAGAATAATCAGCATGCCTTTATCCTTGCCTTCATCTTCTTTATATAACATTTGAGCCTTCCCAAGCCTTGGCCCTCATCTAGAATGTGTAGTGTATGTGTACAAGATCCTCCAAGTTTGATTGTGCTATTTGACCAAATCAACCATCATGTCTAGGTGACATTTACACCCTCTCCATCAAGTGTGCTTTGTTTGCACATCATCCTCCATCCCTTTATCATGAATGTCTCATGATATTTTATTTGACATCTTCAAGATCTTAGTTGACTGAATCAACCTTCTGTTTGATCTCTTCAGGATCTTAGTTGACTATGTCAACCTCCATGATCTATCTCATTAATGAGAAAAGTTCTCCAATTTCATTCACATTAGTAGTTGCTCAACTACATTATTATGTAGATCTAGGCTTAATTAATCCACATTCACACACACAAAGTGGATATTTATTCATATTGAGGATTGTGGGTCCCTCCACCCTTTTATTTACTTAATTCATTAAGAAAATCAAGGACTATAATATTCCAAATATGATGTGGAAATTTGGGAATATTACATATAATGAAGATTGGGTTGTACATTATTGTACAATTTTGTTAAAAATTCTGTATATTGTGCATATGTGATTTATTGCTTTATATTTTCCATTGTGCAAACTAGTTTTGGTTAAGATTCTTGGCTTGGTAGCGTCAGCGACTTTAATATTCTAACCTAGATGCAAGATTGTGGAAATTCAACATGGTATCAGAGCATGTATAAGCTACTTTGGAAGTAAGTGAATAAAAGTTGTGTGCAATGAAGTATAGCTTAAGAGGGATTTGGTCACATTGTAGGTGAAATTGTTGAAGTTGCAGGTAGGTCTCCGGCATGAGGACATGTTGGAGGGTTGTTCAACTATAGTCCTTGGAAAAAAAGGATCAGGTCGGTCTTGCAGGTCAACAGGATCTAGGATTTTACCGAGAAAGCCATCAAGAAGCCAACTGACCCTGAGGAGCTGGAAATATATGAATATTTGGATATGAAGGTGAGATTTATCATCCTAGATTTTGTGAAGGATGCCCTATTACCTCGTTTTTCTGGGAAGAACACTTCACATGAGATGTGGATGGCTCTTCAAAATTTGTTCTAGAATAAGAATGATAATCGGTTACTAGTATTGGAGGATAAGTTGAATTCCATCGATATGATAAAGGGTGAAGGAGTGACTTCGTATCTAATGAGGTTGTCTCACGTCAGAGATGAGCTTTTTGTCATCGGTGTGAAAATTTGGGATGGAGATATGGTGAGGATTTCCTTGAAAGGGTTCACTGAGGAATAGAAGTTCTTCATAAAAGGGATCAATGCTAGAGAAAAAATTTCGTACTGGAATAAACTGTGGGATGACTTCATTAAGGAAGAGTTACAAGACGATGATCTTCATCCAACAAAGAGGGTATATGAGGATGTGGCACTTGCAGTGTGATTTAAGGGTAAGAAAAATAAGGGCTTGAGTAAAGTCAAGTGTTTCAACTATGGCAATATGGCTCATTTTTTGTCTAGATGTCCGATGAAGAAGGGATATTACGAGATGAGGAAAGGAAAGCAAGTCACCAATGTTTCCACTTTAGTTGAGATATATTATCCCTCCAAGAGATTGGAGGAGGAGGACTTTGCTATGATCTCTCATTTCTCATAGGGTACTATCAAAGAGGATGGATGGTACGTGGATAGTGGTGAGACGAAGCATATGATACGTCACAAGAGGTTTTTGAAACTCTAGCAAAATGGGACTCAAAGTTTCACACGGTTTTGGGTGACAAGAGTCAGCTGGAGATCCAAGGATTAGGATTGGTGACATTCAGAATGGAGATAGGATGAGTGATACGGGTCTAGGATGTATTGTTTGTACCAAGACTCATATATAGTGTGATTTATATCTCAATGATCGAGAAGAAGGGGTTTGAGGTCTTGTTCTAGGATGGGAAGGCAAGACTCAAACCTAGAGGCTCTAGCTCAGACGTGATTCTGCTTGGAATTAGAGAGCATGGTCTCTACATGTTGACAGGCACGCCTAAGGATCATGGGAAGAACAAGAAGTAGGTGTAAAAGGTGTAGGTTCTCAAGAAGAAGGTTCATGTTGCAGGCTTCAAAGGGGCAGCTATAGTTTCCAGTGAAGAAGGTCCATTTTCGAGAGGTTCAGGGGGAGTCGAATTCTAGCAGGAGCTTGCAAGTTCAGAGGGAGACTTTGTAGCCCAATAAGAGCACTTGGTCAGTGGGGATCAAGGGTTCTTCCACATCTACCAAGAAGGAATCATGGAGAGATTAGAAAATTATACATGAGAATAATAAGAAACAGGATGCTTCTATCAATGATAGTGATACTTTCGAGAGAGGCATGATTCACAGAATAGGAATTGTTGTGATTGTGATTGAAAAGAGTGGGGTGAGTGTTACGAGTAGCAATGATGATGATGAGTTACTTCCTAGTCTCAGAGTTACCTTCCTCACTAAGAGGGAGTGTTTATTTTCTAGTATATTGGTAGGTACTGCAAGGCCTAGGGATTAGGGATTAGAGGGAAAAGTGCCACACGATTCACTTGTGGGCTTGGAACCCAAGCTTGGGGTTTTGCACCAATATTGTTTTGCATAATTTCCATGGAGAACTTTGGACATGTGATGGCATGAGATGATAAAGGGTGGAAAGGAGAATCCAACGCTACAAGAATCGTCGAATTCTTATTTTTCCTTAGTGAGATATGAAAATTTGAAGTTATTTGTTGGGTTTTCACATAAGGATTTTAGTCATCTTAATGTTAATTAGGCTTATGAAAGTTATTCAAGACCTTAGATGATGTTGGAGGAAGCCATTGTGTATGGTATATATACAAGGTTATATGAGGATATTATAACTCATCCATTTGGTGCAACTAAGACAAAATAGAACAAATCGATGGAAGTGAAGGAGAATTCGGTCAAGGGAGCTAGGGAAATTTTGTTGAGGACGCTAGAGAAGGGATAATACAACGAGGGATATAAGGTTGTGTGGAGCCTTATAGGACTTGTTCTTAGGGTTTTTTCTCTATAAAACAAGTTGTGTAACCTCAGGAGCTACACAAGTCTTTTTGGGTGGTGAGAAGGTGAGGATAGGACTGTTTTTGTTTGGTTGTAGGTGACAACAAGTTACTGTGGTAGGACACGGGCCTTACCAACCTAAAACAAGGGAAACATGAGAGTTTTTGGGGCTAAAAGATACCCAGAATAGAAAACCACAATGATAGAATCTCACCTGGCCTAGGCCGCAACAATTTAAGGGTTGTTTGTGTTAGTATTTTAGGGTTGTTGCAGTGTGTGACATGCTCTAAATAGGGACAATAGAAAACAAAACTTGGAGAGCAATTGTGTCATGTGTTGGGTTAACAATTTGACTATTTTTCGATCAAAATTATAGTAGCATGTGGTATCCATGAATTTAAGTTGACTTGGGTGGCAAGAAGAATTGAATTAGGAGCAGATTTTGCAATGAAGAATTGGACATGATTGGCTTGGTGGAGGCCACTGTGTTGATAGCCCAAAGTATCCCTAGATGAAATATCTTGAAGTGACAAAGAGGAGTTGAAGGTTGGGTGAATATTGGCATTGAAGTGCAGCACCTTGATGGAAAAGGTGACTATTAGCCTGACAGTTTGGAGATCGAGAAGTGGCCAACCTAGAGAGTAGATTTGATCAGTCCATGTACAACAAGCAGAAGTGACTTGCAACAGTGTTAGGTGGCAGCCCTTCTGGAGTCTCGATGTGTTTTTCTTTGAAGGGCTAAGGGGTCGCTAGTGATAAGTACAGAATCGAAGGACTGACAAGACAAGGTATGACATCGAGAAGCTACAAAGAAGTTTTTCATTGTATATTCTATTCCATAGACCATTGTATTATTCAGTTTGGTTTAATATAACGGAGCTTGGGTGGTACATCATTTTACAATTTTGCTAAAAATTGTTTATCTTGTGCATATGTGATTTAATAATTTATATTTTTCATTGTGCAAAGTAGTTATGGTCGAGATTCTTTGTTTGGTAGCATTAGTGATTTTAATATTCTAACCTAGACCCATGGTTATGGGAATTCAACACCGGGAACCACTTCAATTGCATGCCTTAAATATCAACCTCATTATGCTTCACTCATTTCTTATCAACCCCATTCTAGGGCCACCACTGGTATTTTACAATGGATCAAGCAGGACACACTACCGTGTTCCACATTTTTCATATCACCCCCCCACTTACATAGCCCATTTGTGTCACTTCATCCACCTCATAAACCCTGCACCAAGACCAGCAAATGGGGACCCCGCCCTCAGCAAAAAACACCATCCCTACGTCATTATGAAGGAAAACATGTCTTTTGGGGAACCCATATCTGTAATATTCCCAATTAGTCATGAGCTAATTGGAATATTCAAATTTTTTTTATTTCTTTGTTTAAAGAATCAGAGGGAAAAGGAGGTCCAAAATTATCCTTAATAATGAATAAATCAATGCCAAATGTGAAAGAGACAAATCTTGGCAGCTTACTTAAAGCACCCTTGGTGTGAAAGGGGTTGGATCACTTTGACTAGGTCAACCTTGACCAAATCAAACAACGTTGTTATGGAGGAGTGGCCATCAATGAGGGACAACACAGTTTTAGATGGAGATGATTTGTGTGAATGTAGTGATATTTTTGGATGGGGCTTAGGGTTTGCAAGCTCATAATCTATTTAAGGAAGAGGATGGTAGCCATATGGAGGTTGCTGATGTATATGATATTTATGAATATATGGTCTATTTAGACATATATCTTTCTCTTGCTGTTTAGCTGAGATAAAGTGATGTTTAGCATAGGGTGTTCTTGATCGGGAATCCCACCTCTTCCATTGAGTAGCTCTTGGAGGAGTCTTGCACTACATTGTCTACTATCTAGATTAAGGCCAAGCTTCTTATTTTAAGTATAGTGCAGATCCTGTTGAGGGTTTGGTTGTTTTTGCCAGCTACGACAAGTGGAGACTAGATCTATAGATCTAGGCCATTTCAGTGCTCCTTTTCAGTGGAGTAGGCTTCCACTTCATTGGGAGGACAGTATTGGAGGGATTTGGGCTCATTCTCAGATCTTGGCATCAGGCCAACCTTGTTTTGATCCCTACAATGCAGTTTTATTTCCAAGTCTGCGTTATTTCTGTAGGAGGAGTTCCAGGGTGGTTTAACACACCATTTGGAGAGTTGGTTTTCAAGTGTTGGGGATCTACCCTTCACTTTGGAGATCTATTGGAGGAGGCTATTGTATTGATCATATTAGATCAGACACACTTTCCAGATCTGTATTTTTCATTAGATCTACAGTCTTAGATCTCATATCTACAACTTGTACTTGGTGTTTTGCTGAAAACCCTTGAGGGGTTCTTTAGAGGAGCTTGTATAGTGCATGGATCTGATATATATCTAAATTTTGGAGCACATATCAGCTCTATATCTGATGTATAATCTACTACTATTTTAGAGCCAATAAAATAACGTTGTAAGGGTTTTCCAGCTTTTATATATGGTTGCAGCACCTCCTATTGAGGCATTTTATTCATCGGAGGCTTGTATTTCCTGTTATGCATCTTATGGGCCATATTTTACATGTATTTTGCTATTTTAACAACATATGAAAGGTCTCCATATTGGCCTCTTTCTTGATAAATGATGATATGTGTTATTGTTCCATCATTTTGCACTATATTCCTGCTTTTCCCATTTGGGAATATTATAGTGGTATCAGAGCATAATCTTGGCATAGCCTGTGCATTCTAAAAAACAATATGTCATCTGAAGAAGGAGATCCTCTTACTAATAGAGAGAAGATGTATCAAAGAAGAAGACAAATAAAGTTTTATTATACTGATGAGAAAGAAGACAAGGGTAAAAACCCTATATCTAGAGGTGAAGATGAAGAGAATGAGTTTCCTAAGATCCTTCTTAGAGCCATGCAAGACATTGCTAGAGAGATAAAAGAGATGAGGATGGATAGATTCAAGGAATCCCCTAAAGGATTGCATCATGGAATGATCAACTAGTGCATCAACCACAAGTTTCCCAAAGCTCTACCATGCCTACATTTTTTGCTGTGGGAAATGAAGGGTTTTAGGAGCAAGAATCCCTTGAAGACTAATTTATGGAGTATTAATCTCAAACTCAGAGATTCAAAGATCACTTGAGTTTTTAGGAGTTTTTTCAAATAAAGGAAAATAGGAGACCAAGGAATCATCACAGAAGTGGTGGATTCATTCAGAATCATGATCGACACGATACTATGAGCAGATTGATTTTACCCAACTTTGATGGGTCATCCAAGTGTACTGCCAAATCTTGGGTAGAAAAACTTGACATTTAATTTTAGTCGAACAAGGTTCCAGAAATGGAAGCCATTAATATTGCAATGCTTCACCTTGATGGTGAAGCACATGATTGGTGGTTCCATGGCTTGTCTAAATTAGGTCATGCCAATGTCACTTCTTATTCAGAGTTCACTAGAAGGCTGGCGGAAATATTTGATAGAAGAGATCCAGAAGCACCATTCATGAGCCTTGCGAAGTTGAAACAATCAGGTAATGCAGAAACTTACATCTCTGAATTTTTAAGACTTTCTTTTATGGTTCCTGATTTGTTTGTAGAAAGAAGGGTGTACATGTTCATTGATGGATTAGATGAACCTCTTCATGGGTTGGTTAAGTCTACCAAGCCCACTACCCTACATGCTGCCATTGAAAGGGCTAGAGACCTTCAATATTCCTTGCCAAAAGCAAAGGAAACATTTCACCATAAGCCTTCTTTTTAATCAAAGGGAAAAGAAGAAAACGTTGCTCCTTCTAAGGAGAGTCAATACAAAAAACCTCTTGAAGATGATGTCCAGAGAGATCTAAGAAGAAGGAATATTTGATTCACTTGCCAAGAAGCTTGGGCACCTGGACATAGATGTGCATCTAGAAAAGCACATTACATAGAGGTGTTCTCATATGATGAGGAGGAAGAAGAAGATGAACCAAGAAGAGGTCACAATGTTGACACTCCAGGAGGAGAACCAACACCATTAGGAGATGGGAATGGAGCATTTTATCCTATTGGAGGGGATCTTGAATATTTGAGAGGAGTACCTAAGTACTTTACCTTAAGAGTTGAAGGTTCCATCTTGAATCATAGGGTTTCTATTTTGGTTGATAGTGGGGGTACCCAAAATTTTATTGATGCCCAACTAGTGCAAAGGAGGGCAATACCCACTGATGCTTTTGAGGGATTCTTTGTTTTGGTCCCAGGGGATAGAATAATGCAATGTATGAATTATTTCCCATCATTATCAGTCACCATGGGAACATAGACATTGATTGATCACTTCTTTGTGGTTGACATACCTGACACCAATGTGATATTGGGTGTTCAATGGTTGATTACTTTGGGAAAAGTCACCACTAATTGGGAGGCTTTGAAGATGGAATGGGTGGATAAAAAGAGTGGTAAGACTTAAATGATAAAAAGCATTCATACATATCCCTCACATACAACTTCCACATAGAAATTAGAGATGGATTTGCGCAATGGAATTAAGGACCTTACAGTCCCATCTATTATGCTCATGAGACTGTTGCATGGGACACTATTATCTAGTGGAAAACCACCTGGGAGGCCACCTGATTTAGATTTGGTTAGAGATATCTCATAAAATTATGCTCCAAGCATATATCTAGGAGGTATGGGAGCATTAGAAGGAAATGATACATCGTTGGGAGTCTTGGGTAGGCTCAAAGAGGAGGGAGATATTCTTCCACTATCATCCTTACCCACTCTCATTTCATATTCTGCGCTTTGGGAGGAGAAGCATGAAATGAATGACATTCCAACGTGTACCTTTGGCATGGGGGATGTCAAGAAGGAAAACAACCATATGACAGAAATTCTATTTGATAGATCATCAGTGCTATCACTATGGGAGATTGATCCATATTGGAAATCCCAACTGTTGGTGGATTATTCCAAGGATATTCACACATGCACAAAGAGAATATGAAGAGTTATTTTTCAGCCACACATATTCCATTAGATTCTACAATATCATCATGAGAAGCTACACTTGGAAGGGCTTTGAAGGAGAACTATATCAGCATTTTCAAAGATTCATGAACCGTGTGGAGTTGGGATAGAAAAATAACTCTATAAAGGAGTTAATTCAGCCATCTCTTTCTTATTTTGAGAGAGGAGATAGATCTATGCACCACTCCATTTGTTTGAGGAGAAACTTTGGTGAAAGACATGCTTGTGTACCTACTGTTTTATTTCATGAACATATGCATTTTTTTACTATGTTTATGCAGGCCATAGCTCCAAGGAGAAGCACTATACCATACAAACTTTGTTAGCTATCCTGTGATTTGCAAGATTGGTATACCAAATGACAAGACAAAATGGAACCAATATTTGGAGTCCTAGACCTAGCCTTCCTAGACTCAGAGAGGGATCTCTCGATTTGTTTATAAAGGATATGAAGTTGTTTGCTTTGTAGGATTGATTTTAGGCTAGTTATTAAGTGTGAGGTTTTGTTGTTTGTTTTGGTTGGGTATAATGATCAAGAAGAATAGGTAGAATGAGGAAATATCTAAGTCATTGGGAAATGGAGTCAAATGGAAATCATGATAAGTTCATCAATGGATTGGGGAGCATCATAGGGAAAATCTAACTTGACCACTGGATCTTCAAGTTTAAGGGTAATGAGATGGACATTAATGGTAAGAATGAAAAGTAGGGTAAAGGGTAATTAAGAATCCTTTATCATATGTACTTATCAATAAAGGGACTTAAATATCACAAAACATGAAGAGGCAATCAATAGATAGGGCAAACTATAAATTCTACAATCCACACTTCAGCAAATAATAATTCAAGACAAACATTTCCAATGAAATATAAAAGGCGAGAAACTTAAGACACACATATAACTGTAATCAGAGAAGAGGGAAATCCTAAACATCCTTGATTATGGTTATGATGATATCTAAAACAATTATTTAAGAAATTACAAAGGGTATGATCGAAACAAAACCTCTTTGGCGGACTTTAAATAATGTTACTTTAGAGAAATACTTCAAAAATAGTGTTTATGTGGTAGCAAGTAAGCAGGGGAAACCATAAATAATGCTTGATACCAACTGTATTCAACTATTTATGAAATAAACAAGCTTAGGGGGTCTAGAGAGAAATTAAGAATTCTCTAAAATGTCCTAACAGAGGAAAACATTAAGGCAGTGAAGAATAAACAGAACTAAGGTGCTTTCAAAAGACATTTCTTAGCCTAAAACCTTTATTCTAATGCAACATAGGAAGGTGGAAACATACTGAAAACAGGAAATAACAATAACATATTAGAAGCACTACCAACAACCAAGCTCAGGGATCTAGTGATCTAGCCTCCTCCATCAACAAACAAATCAGAGCATCCACAAGTTCCAAGACATCAATTTCTTTTCAACTTCCAAGAGACTATGTATTACTTCAAAGAGTAATCAAATGCCAACAAGATAATGAGTTCATATGTAGTATTTATGCTACAGATGAGGATGTGAATTTAATCTAGGGTTTGAGTGTTATTTATTATAGAGTTAATGAATTCCTAACCTTGAAGACCATGCAAGGCTCAAGGCAGGAATATCTACAGATATTTCTCTAAATAATAACTTCTATCTTAACTTCCTAAGGAAAAATAGGTGAAATTTTTCTTTAAGTCTTATTCATAACTTTTAAAATAACTTTTTGACAGATAAAAAATATCTCTGACTCGGCCTAATAACTGCTTAGTGCTTTATTGAAGAAAACAAAGCACTAGGTGGAAAAAATATCTTTTGAGGAGAGTAACTGCGACAGGCTGAGTCATTCGAATTTGTCTTGGGTAAATTTGTCCTTTGTTTTACCATTAATCTCTGTCTTAAGCCTTTAAACTCTGTCTTTATGCTTTGATTTTTTTCCTTTTATCATATTTTTTTCAATTTTGTTTGATCTCTGTTTGGTTTATTTAATCATTTATTTTATTTCTTTTGGTCCTTTTTGCCTTTATTTTTTTTGTCTTCGCAGTGTCTTCTTTCTTACCTTGACTTCTTCTTTTCAGGCTAATCCTTTGTTTTATCTTCTGAACTATGATCAGCCCTCTAAACTTTCTGTTCTCTTCCTTTCATTGTGTCTTCAATTGCTTGTGTTATCTGTGTGCATGGGTGGCCTTTCTTCGTGGTAGGAGGGTCATTCCATCCATCGATGACCATGTTTCAACGATGTAAACATTGGCACATAACTACTGGCCATTATTGACCCTTTCTAAGGACCTTGATCATAATTCAGGCCTCAAGTTGATTTAATTTGGCCCTGTGGATTGGAGTTTAATTACCTCCGCCATTTAAAACCTGCAAAAAACATAACTAATTAGTTTTTAAAACCCGCGGGAGGGTTTCATCGCGTTTTCGGGGTTTTGGACCATCGAAGGGTGATTGCAAAGGAAGATAGGGTGCAGGGGGAAGGTTTTCGAATGTGGAACTAGGCGGGAATTCAAATGGAGGTGGGGAAAATCAAATTTTGGCATGGATGGAAAAGGTTTTTTTTGAAAAACACAAGTGAATTATCACGCGGGTAATGGGCGGTAAATGGTTTTGGACTAAACGGACGCGATATGTCTCAGGATGAGACACGTGGTAGGATAATACCGATCATTTCATGTGGGATATAAAAACTTAACGCAATCGCAACTTTATTTGCGACATGCATTATGGGCCATCAGATCTCAGGATGGGAGATCGACATTTGATGCACGTCGGAGGAGTGAAAAGTTGGTTGGGATGGTGGTAGTGGAGGAGAGGTGTTGGGCTATGGTTGGATAGCGGGGTAAAGAGAAGGATGGGGCCCAGATTTAAATAATTTAACGAAATATGCATTAATTTATAAGGTTTTTTAGGAGGGGCTTCGGATATAATGAAAAGCGGGGCCCGCTCTTTAATTTTTCAAAGGTAAAGGGGGTCCTTTTTTAATGTCATCGGGGGGTTAATAAAATAAAGAGCAGAGGCTTAGTGTTGAAAATGCAACAAGATGATGGAGCTTAGTGAAATGAAGTCGCCTTCACTAAGTGGGCCTGCAGGCTATTTTTGGCGCAAAGTCTATTTTTAGACTATGTCTATTTTTAGACATATGGAGCATGGTCTAGGAGTTGCAATATGCTATTCTTGGATGATTGGTAGAGTTGGTAAAAATAGATGGACCTCTATTTTTAGACATACAGGTCGAAGTCTATTTTTAGACTGCCTGTCTAAAAATAGGTCAGTCAAATATTATTAGCCCTTAATAATATTTGGGGCTATCTATCAGTTTATCTTCAAACATGGTTATTCAGGATTATTTTTGTGAACAAGATTATCTTATTTACAAAGGGTTTTAGTGACTCATGTAAGTTAAACTGAGTGGGAGACTCCAAGTGGCGTTTGTTGATGAGTTGATGAAGACGTTGGTGGAGTTATATTATGTAATGGAGTTATATTCTGTTTAACTTAGTTGAACTAGTTTTATTTAGTTTAACTAGCTAATACACTAGAGATGAGTGGAGTGAATTAAATATTATTTAATTCACTAATTATTAACTCATCATTCAACTCAAGAACACATCAGTTGACTGCAGTGCATGGACAGTTCAGTGAAGACCAGTGGAAGAGGTAGATGAAAGGGTGAGTTTGCTATTAGTTGTGACATTAGTTGTGCATGAGATTGGCACAAGCATTGGAGGAGATTGCCAATGAGGATTGCACAGATCAAGCCAGTGGGATTCGAACTTGGATCTCTCATTACACCAACTTGGATTGCTCAGTAGAGGCAGGAAAATAGTGGATGAGTTTTGAACCCGTGACTTGTTCAAAACTAAGCTAGTTTGTGTGTAACTTTTGGAGACAGTACTGAGTACTTGTGCGGAGTATTGTACTGAGATTGTTACATGTTCTTCTATTATAATATAAAAAATAGTTGGGAGTTTTCAGCTATAAGCTTTCCCCATTACATATTGTGTTTATGTGCGCATGCGACTGTTTCTATTTCCGCATATTGATGATCAATTGTAGAAGAGGTTATGTATTGTACAATTAAAGTGTAGTATGACAGACCAAATATAGGTGGATAAATCTTCATTGTTAAGAAAATTCTTACATGTATTATCAAAAAAGCGAATTGATCATCCGGATCTATCACAGTGATTACAATTTTATTTCGGTAGACAGAGTCTGTAACGGGCCAAGTAGCCTCTGGATCCATCCTTTCTTTGAAAGGTGATATATCCAGTAAATGCCCTTACAGTCGATCTCTGTGCTAGAAATAATTTGTTCTCACAGATCCAGAAGCAGTTGAGTTTTGAGCTTGGAATTCGAATTTTGCAGCAGTTTGTTTTCTTGGTGCCGGAGTTGAAATGTCTTTCAACGATTTGCGACTCGAATATGCTCTTGAAGGCAGTTCGAATTATGTTGCATGGAAAGATTGGATGGAGGCTATATTAGAAGATAATGGGCTGAAGGAGTTCATAGATATGGATGTCCAAAAGCCTACTGATCCTGCTGAAGTTGAGGCTTGGCAAAAGAAGATGGCGAAATGTCAAAGGATTCTGTTGGAGGGCATGAAGGATCACATTGTATCCAGCCTGCATGGAAAAGCTTCTCCATATTTAATGTGGAAAGCATTGATAGATCTATTCTAGAGCAAGAGAGACCAAAGGAAGCTGGCGCTCAAAGATAAACTCAGAAACATTAAGATGGAGAAAGAATTTCAATCTCTAGGTAAGATAAACTCAATGTAGATGAAGAAGAATTTCAATCTCTAGGTAAGTTTCTATTTTGTCGTAAATGTAAGAAGATAGGAAATATTGCTTCTTCATGTTCTAAAAATCATGATATTGATCAAGAGTATAGTAATGAGGAAATTTTCAATGTATCTAAAGAAAATTGCATTCCATCAAAAGAAGATTGTGGTCATGCATAATAATTTTTTCCTTTCACGTTAGATGGTGTTATATATTTTGAAGAACAAATATTAGAAAAGGATTTTGATTCCAAAAGGAAACTTGTCTCTGGTTTAGAAAAGATTAAGAGTCTCAAGGATATTTTACAGATATATGAGAATAAGGATTAGGATATCGATGAATTAAATAAGACTATAATATTACTATAAGAAAAAAAAAGTAAAATTTAAAAGGGCCAATGAAAAAATGACTGGAAAACTAATGAAAAGGAAAGGAATTGTGAAAGACTTGAAGCTGAAATCCTCTCTCTAAGGACTAATCTAAAAAATACAAATGAACTTGAAGAACAAAGTATTAAGTTGAAAACCCATTTAGAAGAAGCAAGGAGAATTGAAGAAGTAATTAGCATCTAGTTAAGGAAAGAGAAGGTAATTGTGTGAGTTTATAAGTTGAGGTTTGTTGGCTTGAGGAGTCCTGACCTAGGTTTAGAGTTTATGGATAAACCAAAAAACCCTCCAAATATTAGCCCTTTCGGCAGTGATCTTCTTGCGCAGACCAAAGTCTCACTCGAAGCAATATGGGGGGGTTCTGGAACCAGGTTTCCAGACCCTGAGGGAGAAATTAATGAGTGGTCCTAGGTAAAAACTCAAAGAAAACTTATACAGATGCGCGCACAGAGACTGCACAAAAATTAACAAAATACCACAGGATCTCTATCACTTTGGTGCAGATAAATAGAATGGAAGCCAATCCAAGTCACAACACATAAAAGAATTAAACATGTCTATTATGTATCACCATTTAATCATAAGCTATCCAAAGATCTTGTGCAACAGAACATAGAGATAGTATCACAGAAATAGGGTTTGCTTCAACGCAAACAACAAATCAGAACCAGATCTTGCTCTCACTTAACATAAGTCAATATTCATGCATAAACATATCAATTAGATCTATACATTCATTAGTAAGCAAATAGATAGTGCGATCTCATCAAAACATAACACTACGCATAAAAAACAATTAGACACATAACACAGAGCTTTCACCAAAACTGTTCCTTCTATTAATCCTTTAGATCTATCAATACATCAGATTTTCCTTCAAAAACCATTACAAAACCCTTACTATCTCTTCCACACACATAGCCAGCAGAGTCAGCACATAGCTAGGACTAGGTCTTTGTGCACACAGCTAGCAGGAGCCTTTTACCCAACCCAAAAACCCTTACAGACACATATATTATCCAAATATAAATACCTCATAGCTTAATCAAACTAATTAGCGTATACAAATTATATCTACTTATAATATTCCTAGTGCATAGATACTATGGTCTTAAACCATGGTTTGACACCCATATTTTACATTTAATCTTAAATATATCGCAAAATTTGGGCAAAAATCCCTTTGACTAGTCATGTGTAGCGCGCACATATAAACATACAAAAAAGAGCATTGAAGCTTGTGCCTTAGGGGACCCTGCTCCAACAGGCCCCCAACACAAACATGTGACTCATCTCGAGTCACTGAGGCACTGTAGTTGTATCCTTGGTTTTATCTCGGAGCGCCTTGACAAAAGTTTGGAGAGGGAGAACTAACTCTGGACTTTGCATTGTTGCACCCTGCCCTTGCTAAACCATCTTGTCTATTGTGGGCCTTCAACGGCCATATTCACAATGTAATGGGTCTTCTGGATGATCTTGAGTGTGTTGTATAGTGTCTGTGAGAGTTGCAATGCTTCCTTTTCCCATGGTTTCATTCTTTTTTTGAGCACTTATTCTTTTCGACGTAAATATGAAATTTCATCCTAGAGTCTACAGCCTTCTTGCAGATGAGCGAGTCTCTTCTGAACCACTAACATGGGTGCTACTATGTATATTTCCTCAAACTAATTTTCCTTGGTGCTAAGTGTGTCACACAGCTACTGCACAACTGGATCATTCTAGACAGAGGCCCAAATGTCCATGGCCTCAGCTAGAGACTGGTCACACTAAATGACTGCGTCGGTGATACTTTCTTGGGCCTGCTTCACCTCTACTTCTCTCTTGGCGCGGACCTCTGGTGGTGTCTACAGCTAAAGCTTGGTTTTAAAATCTATGATTTTATGATCATACTCTATGCAAATGGTGTGAGCTTCCATGAGCGCAGCCCTTATTGCAACAACTAGTCTGTCCAACTTCTCTGTAGGTGTAGTGATGGCTGCGACTGCTAGAATATCCTGGAATACTTGATTGATCTTGGCTTCTAGTGCTATGTATTGGGCTTATGTTTCTTGATATGTCGCCTCTTCTTGCCACTGTTGCTCATGTGCTTGTGCATCCTGTTTCTGTGCAACCTGGATCTGTGTCTGTGTGGTTGCTTTGTGGTACCATAGCTCATCAGCAATGACTGAGTGTAGAAGATGAAGCCTTCCTGCAGGAAACACAACAAGATTAATATGCACATCACCTGTACCAGTAAATTGAGTGTTTTGGCTTACATCCATTTGAAATGATAGTAGGGGGATATGGAAAAATTTTCACTCCCCGGATGATGGAAGTGTTACGTTCAAAGGTTGTGCGTTACTAACAAGCACACTAGTCTGGCTTGCTTGAATCATGCTCACCTGGATCTAGCTCACTTTCATTTTTAACTCTTGTAGGCCAACCTAGACAACCTCCAATGTAGATTTATACTGGACTTCCATGTCCATCCAATGATTCTCCTGCGCAATGGTCATTGTGTTTGTGATCTCATTGAGCTCATCCTCCATCAGTGTCAGGACCTCATGTCCTGTTTGCTTCAGATCCTTATGCTTTTTCCTTGACCCAACCTTGGTCTCTGCACTACACTTTATTCCTTTGGATGTGGCTACTTCAATTTCTTTGGGCGCAGAGCCATATTTTTCCGTCTCAGCAGTTTCTCCAGTAGTGGTTGGTGTATGTAATATCCCAAAAGGGAGAATGCAATAATACTTCACACAATATAAGAACTTACAACAAGATAAACAATAAATCTTAAAACAACATCATAATTTACAAAGAATTTGAGCCATTTTATTATATTGGAGAGGAATCAGTTACACCATGTACAAAATATGAGCAGATCTAGCTAAAGAGATGGTCAAGAAGTACCCATAAAACAAGCTACAATAGGTACAACGTAACTGGAGAGCCTCTACAGCAAATAATGCGCTACCTCTTTAGCAGAATATGAACATGTAGTTTCAAGCTGAAAAGGGAAACAAAGATCTACTAAAAAATGGAGCTTAGATGATGCCAAGTTTCAAGATCTAGCCAATGTGATGGATTCCCAAGATAACCCAGAAAGGATTTTCCAAATCTGCAACTTTGGAAAAATCACCTCCCTAGGGTTTGATCCTTGATCTGCTGGGAAATATAGATTTGAAGCTATATTTGACAAATATATGGCTGAAATATGATATCATATCAGATCTATGCTTGAAGGGCTGATCCCTTCTTTAGATCTATGAGCTAGAAGCTCTAGATCTAGCTTCTCAATCCTCCAATGATGATTGCAGCTGCTGCAACACAACTGCCTCTAGAAACTGCGTTGTGAGGGAAAGAGGGGCCTTATGCCTGCTAAAAAATGATGCAATAAGCTTAGGCTGATGGAAATATTTATGGCAATGTGAGGGGATGATCCCTCACAGGATTGCTAGCTGAACTACTAGCAACTTCTCTCCTCCTTTTAGATCTGCAAAATGAATAGCATTATTCTTGAAGGTAATACTGCTTCTAGGAGGTCAATAACTTTTGTCCTAATTCCAGATCTGAAATGAAGCTCCGGGAAGCTGATATTTAAGCCTAAGGTGATAGGAATATTCCCTCACCATTTCTCCAACTAAAGTACTGAACACAACTTCCTCCTTCCAAACTGGTCTTCATAAATTTGCAATTTCTGAATATGAGTGTTCTACAAAAAGTAGGAAAAAAGTTGTGGCACTTAAAGCTTGATGTAGAATGAAGTAAAAAAAATATTTCTAGAGCTACTCTAAGAAAGAGGTGGGATTCCCGACTAGGAACCCCCTGTGCTCAACAACACCTGCAATCTCTGCTAAACAACCCAAGAAAGCAGTGCAATGTCACATGACAATTCCAGATCTGAAAAGATATTACATCAAGAAATAATCAGCGTGCCTTCATCCTTGCCTTCATATTATTTAAATAACATTTGAGCCCTCCCAAGCCTTGGCCCTCATCTAGATTGCACTGTTTGACCAATTCAACCATCATGTCTAGGTGCAATGTACACCTTCCATCAAGTGTGTGTTGTTGGCACAATGTCCTCCATCACTTTATCATAAATTTCCCATGATCTTTGACATCTTCAAGATCTCATTTGACTGAATCATCTCTGTTTAATCCTCTCACGATCTTAGTTGACCAAATGAGACAGGTTCTCCAATTTCATTCACATTAGTAGTTGCTCAACTACCTTGTTATGCAGATCTAGGCTAAATTAATCCACATTCACACACACAAAAGTGGATATTTATTCATATTGAGGATTGTGGATCCCTCCACCATTTTATTTACTTAATTCATTAAGAAAATCAAGGACTCTAATATTCCAAATATAATGTAAAAATTTGGGAATATTACAGTGTAGGCTCTTTGTCACCCGATTTGTCTGTCATCGTCAGTGGTACCGTGTCTTCTGGTTTTTTTTGTGGCCTTCTCTGTGGATTTTACCGTTGGCATGTGCAGCTGTGTTGGTGGATTCAACCACGCTGGTGGCCAGTCTACTATGACCCTTATCAAATCATCCTCAGTCACCAAATAAGGCAACTCGTACAAGACACCCTCCACAGTCATTAGGGGAATTTTGAGGTATAAAATGGGCCTCCTAAGAAAAATGTACAACCAAAATAAACTTTATAAGAACCAATAAGATTCAATATGATGATGTCAATCATGGGGGATGATTCACCATTTTTTAAGTAAAATGGTACAAAGATTAAAAAATAATAAAAAAATAAAACTACTTTTTGAACTCGTATTTTCAACTTATCTCCCAAAGTTTTTACTCAAATTTTGAGCGGGAGTACTCGTTGGATGAAAAATTTAATTCCTCATCCAACGCATACCCATGTTACGTAATTTTGATGGACCCTGCTACATGAAAAGGGGGAAATACATGAAAACACATGATTACAATCACATTTTTCATGTATATTTGATTTTTTGTGTAGCAAGATCCATCAAAAGTATGCAACATGGGTCCTCCTTGGATGAGGAATTAAAATTTTCATCTAAAGAGTACTCCCACTTGAAATTTGAGTAAAAAATTTGGGAGATAAGTTGAAAATACAAGTTGAAAAAGTATTTTTTTCTTTTCTCCCTCTAAATTTTGATGATGTAATCAAATCTTATTTTATTATTTCCACTATTATTCTATAATTTTCTTAGGAGGCCCATTTTAGACCTCAAAATTTTCCTAATGGCCCTTCGTGCAGATGTGGATATTATGGAATGTAGCCTTAAAGTATGCTACCATTTTATACTTCTCATAAAGGGTGGGAGATAAGTGTGGCTTTGACTTTACCACCTGGTATAAGCTCGCATCATATAAGACCCAAAAGATCTTGTTTTATTTTTCTCGCACAGGGTCAGAAGAGTGCCAGAGGCTCACGTAGCATGCAGCTTCGCACATTTGTTCTACAAGTTCTGGGAATTGGGTATCTTTAGGGGTCTTCCACCCAATCAATGCAATTAACAGTAAGAGCCAAGCATACTAAAAATGCTTGCCCTCCTCTTGGACTTCGCACATGTTTTCCAAAAATTATTTACATGGGTATGCACACCAGCTATATAGACTCCTTTTTCACATCTCCCTATGAGCTCAATCACCTGCATGGGCACTTCCTTTGGCCTACACTTGTGCATCATTTTGTAAGCCTATATTACCATGCCAAAATGGACTATTGGGTCACTTATTTCCTCTACCACAAATCCCCAGGATTTGCACGTAACATTATACTTCTTAATTTTTTATGCTAGCTCTTTCTCCTGTGCTTTCCCTCCGAAATCGACCATAGGGTCGGCGCCCTTATTCAGAAATCTTGTGATCCTGTGGATTAGATCTGCATGAATTGGGATGTGCTCTCCCAGCCAGAGTGCATCGTCATGCACGAGTGCCAAAAGTTTCCTAACATAAATATCATTAATGGGGTTGTGCTCAAAATGAGGGATCAACAAAATATTGAGCAGGATTTGCCTTATGCAGACCTAGCATTTATTTCTTAGGTTCAAGGCACACCAGACCTCTTGCATATGGAAATGGATTGAGATAAAGTTCTGGCGCGAGCTCTAGAAATTTTCTCCACATCTGCGATGTTCCAATCATCAAAGCGCAACCGAGGGATTTTGGCAAGCATGTCTCCCTCCATTGGGACATTCTATGGGATTAAGGGTAATTGGATACCTGTGCACACCTTATCTAAGTCTTTTGGAAATTTCACTACTGGTTTGTGCGGAGTAATCTAACGAGGCAGCTACGCGAATGGTGCTACTTTTATGACATCGTCATCCCCTTCTTCGATAGTTTCTTGGAGTTTAGGCATGGGTTTCTTCATCTTCTCTCTAGAAAAATAGCAAGGTTTGGAGATATTTTCTCTCGAGGACTTGTGTATCCCAGAATTTTTTCCCTTCTTTGTTTGATATGGTGCAAGGGTCTCTACCACAAGCACCTCCTGTGTATTAAGGTCCTCTCCGGGTCTGGTGGAAATCATTCTGCTCTGAATCACATATCCTAAACCCACTTAGTGCAAATATTCTTCAAACATGGGATCCAATCTAGACATAGACGCAACAAAAGCAAAGACAAACAAATAGCTCAAAGCATAAAAATCACTTAGAACGCAAAGGGAACTATTGTGACCCCATGATTCATATTTATACATGTGGCACATCTGTAATGGCTCATTAGGCATTAATGAGGTTCCATTACTGACAAAATGGTCACAAATCTGAAAAAATCCCCTCATTAAATGCATCTTGGACACTCCTAAAAATGGTAATAATTCTATCTTATCCAATTTTACTATTCCAACGGCTAGTTTTTGACACCTCTGTGCACCATTCAATCCCCTAGCGCAAATACAGCATGCATGTTGCACCTTACTACGCATGTAATCCATAGCTAAGTATAGCCATTGGCAAACTCCCCCCCCCAACGCAGGCTTATTGACCAGGTAATTCGAATCATATCACTTTTTATCTACCATATCCCTTGGGAACTACAAACTTCTCTGACATTCATCATCCCAATGGAATGTCACACTTCTAAGGAGTAATATGGTCATGGGCTTAGTTACCAATTCATACTGGGGAATGCACTTTCTGTAGTATCTCACATGACTCATCATGGAGCACATTTGTCTTAAGTTTGAGGGGATGGAGGGTCCTGTGAGCGCTCGCTAGTCTTGAACTTCTACTAGTGCCAAGTGTCGATAAGACACAGTCTCCCTGATCATCGCATCAATGATCAAAGCTTCACCAATGATATCGATCCCACTTCCAAAGCTAAATGTAAGAATAAAACTATCTATCAATGTAGACCAGTCGTTAGTGCCTCTGTGCAACTCTGTTTCCAAGTACCATTCAGTTGGCACCTTTCCTAGGGTATGAATAAACATGTGAACCCATTCAGGCCTTGGTTCAACACCCCATACCTGATTTCACTTTCCCATATGTCTATGTGGACTGTCCTTTCCAGAGTATAAGTCTTATTCTTTAACGACTGGACATTCAAATCTTAGCCGCATCATCTGTGCGCATTCCTCCCAATATCCCATATTTTCTTTATGTGTTTCCCACCATCTTGCTGGAGTAGCATGCAAGCCAATATCTAAAGCATGGAAGCTATGTGTTGTTGGAACAGTCCTTTCCAGTTCTCTCAGGAACATGTTTACATTGGTTGAGCCATCATAATGTGGGAAATCGCGTACCTCAGATGTTATACATTGCAGATATCTAGTCACACAATTACAATGCAGTGCAGACACCTCATGCAATCGGTTTTGTAAATTCTCGATTTCCTCATTAGAGTCTAAAAAACAAGAATTTTCCTTCTCCCACTTAAGAGTTCCATCCGTTGTTAGGTTGACCCAATCCTCTTCACACAAGCTCATCTTATATATTTGGTCAATATCATCCCCAACGTGCATAGGCTCTGTATATTGTTGTCCTTCGGTGGGGTCTAGAGGGATGATAACTCAGACTCTGTTATTATCAAACTCCATCCTTCTTTTCTTCAAGTCTATGACACCATCTATTTCAATAGCCCAATCCAATCCCCACAGCGCACGATAGGGATTTGTATCATCCACGATCTCTATTACTTCAAAGTCAACTTTCACATTAACGACCTTAATACTGACTACGACTTGAGGAAACCACCCAAGAGGAATGATCCTCTGTTGATTGGCCATGCACAGTTGGATCATGGACCATTCTAACTTGGGTTCACCCATGCGCTACCATGTCTGTTTTGGTATAACGTTAGCATCTGACCCTAGATCAAGAATTACCTGGTCCATCTCATAAGCTCCTATCTGCATAGTCAGGCGCATCTCTCTACCCATTCTTTTCTTGTTTTTGTAGATTTTATTGGCACCACGCTGCTTTACCATTGGTGGTCCCTTCTCTATGCAGTTATCTATCAGAGCCTGCAGATTTTCCACTGCCTTCTTGTTGCGCAGTAATTTCATACATGCATGTAAGAAGGTTTTAATCTCTTCATCTCCTCCAGTTCCCTCCAACAGTCTACTTGATGTTAATGCACCACCCTTGGTGAATTATTTCTGTGCCTCAATAAAGGTTTCTTTTGCATGCTGAAGATAAAATCCTATTTTATGTTCTAGTGCCTTATGGATCTAGAGACTTGTAGCTGGGTGTTTTCCCTTATCTTCAATGGTATCTATGCCACTCCTTGTTACTACATTCAGACATGGAACCTCCCCACGAGGTTCAGCATGTACCATCTACAGATTTTGTATTGGGTTCTACGTCTTTCTTTCATGCATCTTAGCAATTATGATAGGGAAATCTTCACACACATGATCGAGTGTATAATGGCCAACATCCATGTAATTATAAAAAATGAATTATACTCTTCCTCAACTAGTTGATCCAACTCCTTGACCTCTTCCTCTTCCCAGAGATCCTCCATGGCCAGAAGGGGATGCTGGTGAGAAGGACTCAGCCTATGCCATGTATATTTCAGATTTATCCATCATCATCTCATAGGTGTGACAGTGTTTCTCATCATGCCCTAATGACAAACAAAACCTGCAAAACAACTACTTTAGGTGAATTTGATACTTTCCAATCCTTGGACAGGAATCTCTGTCATGCAAACCAACAACCTGACACATTGTACACCAGATAGGTCTCTTCAAGGGGATAGGACCTCTAGCATTCAAATAATTAGTGAAAATAGGACATTGATCCTTATGGTGCTCGGAAGATTTACATTTTATACACCAGATATCTGCACGTGCTTCATTGCCCTTATTGTTGCGCAAACTTTGAATTTCCAAGTGCATGGCTTCCACTTGATTCTGTATTTTTTGGGTCCCAGGCACAATAGTTGTTGGTGTAGCTTCTAATTTCATTACGACCTCTACATCCTCAGCTGATGTGGCAATATTTTGTTGTCTTAATGGCTAGCACAGATGGGGGAGAAACATAGAAATGACCATTCTTTATGATGAGCATCATAAATGACAAAACCTCCATCCCTGATGACACGCTTCAACCATTGGTCTGCTTCCCATACAGCCTCATTAACCTCCTGGTGGATATCTTTCATCTCAATTACCAACTGTGAGTATGATTTAGGATTTTTGAACTTCTCTTTTAGGGAAGTATTTTTCTGTTGTAAGGTAGCATCAGGTTTATCTTGAACATACCTCATATACTAATCCAATGCTCTATTGTGGAAGGCAGTAGTGAGTTGCACGTTCTTGATATCATTACTGTGAACCTGATGCACCTGCCACATAGCCTCAGTCACAAACCACAAGTGTTCAGTGTCCTCATTCCTAATACCCTTGAAATTAGGTAGCTTGATTGATGTAGCCATTGCTACTTCTGGGAGAGGATGAGGAGATGGACTATGCGGCGGGGTAGGCAGTCTCTGGTGTTGTGACAGAAGTGGAGTGGATGGGGTAGGAAATAGACTTAAAGGTCTCTGCTAGAAAAGTATTTCTTCCTCAGAATCATTTGAGCTAGCGGTTTCTAGTTCAGGCTCACTATCATATCTAAGCTTCAAAGGGATATAAGGGAATTCTTCAGATTCTTCAAGGTAAATTTTTCCATCATGCGTAGGTAAACCCCTCTGATGCATTCAAGAAGTGTGTTCACATAGAAAACCTTTTCCACACAATAGCATATTCAACAAAAATTTCAAAGAGCGCAGGAACTTACCTCTAGGGCCTTTGAAAAATCTTCTCTCTGCTTCAGAGTAAGACACAAACTGATCAATGGAAAATTCAGTAACAAAGTTTCCCAAGAAGTGGTCATTCCAATGATCTACCGTGAGTGATCTTATTATCAAATTTCTCTACCTTTTGGATCAATTCAGAGGTCCACCCATTGATTGGGTCGTCTCTTGCACAATGATGGAATTCAACTAAGCGCGACAATTTCTCTTGAATTTCGTATGTGAAGGAACTGAAGAAAATTTCATGCGCTTCTATAAATATATTTTTCAATCCATTTTTCAGTAGATAGCTTATTTCTCTTATTCTCTTGAAGTGAAAATTCCAGGATCTTTCTATCCATCCAATCTTTTAATTCGTTTCGTGAGAGCTACCACAACATAAAATCTCCCTCAAAATGATGATACTGATCTCGCCTATGGAACCATTTGTTGGCCTTAGGGGTCCTAACCTAGGTTTAGAGTTTATGGATAAACCAACAAACCCTCCAACTACTGGCCCTTTCAGCAGTTATTTGCTTGCGCAAACCAAAGTGTCACCCAAAGCAGTATGGGGGGGTGCTGGAACCAGGTTTTAGAACCCTGAGGGAGAAATTGATGAGGTTCTTGGTAAAAACCCAAAGCAAACTTATAAATATGCATGCACAGACACTGCGCAAAAATTAAAAAAATACCACAGGATTACTATCACTTTGGTGCAGACAAATAGAATAGAATTTGATCCAAGTCACGGCACATCAAAGACTTAAATATATCTATTATGTATCTGCATTTAATCATAAACTATCCAAATATCTTGCGCAACAGAACACGGAGATAGTATCACTGAAATAGGGTTCGCTTTAGTGCAGACAATGGAATCAAAACCAGATCTCGCTCTTACTTAACAGAAGTAAATATTCATGCATAAACATATCAATTAGCTCTGCGCATTCATTGGTAAGAAAAATTTAGTGTGATCTCATCAAAGAGTAACAGTAAGCATAAACAACAATTAGACACATAACACAGATCTTTCGCGAAAACTTTTCCTTCTATTAATCCATTTGATCTATCAATACATCAAGTTTTCCTTCAAAAATCCTTACAAAACCCTTACTATCCCTTCCGTGCACACATCCATTGGAGATTGCACATAGCCAGGACTAGGTCTCGACGCAAACAGCTAGCAGGAGCCTTTTACCCAACCCAAAAACCCTTCTAGATGCAGATGTTATCTGAATATTAATATCTCATAGCTTAATCAAGCTAATTAGTTAGACTAATGATATCTATTTATAATATTCCTAGCACACTGATATTATGGTCTCAAACCATGGTTTGAGACCCATATTTCACGTTTAAGCTTAAATGTATCCCAAAATTGGGGCAAAAATCCCTTTGACTAGTCATGCGCAGTGCGCACATACAAGCATACAAAAAAGAGCATTGAATCTTGTGCCTCAGGGGACATCGCTCCAACAAGGTTGTTTCATTAAAGAGTGATAAATAAGAAAATAACAAACCGTTGAAATTTCCAAATAGTTCCAAGATTATGGATAATATCCTCAGCTACCAAAGGTATCCCGTCATTAAATCGAGCATTGTCTTTTCATGAAACAAATAAGCCATTAAATGGTGCCTTGGCTTTCACAAAATTGTACTTTATTGGCTGTTGATCAGACAAATATATGTAACTATTTCAAACCATATTTTGACTGAAGCTTATCCATTTCAGTCTGAGAGGGCTCTCTCAAATGGGTTTATGTTAGATAATGATAGTACTAGAAGGCTAACTCTATTTGAAAAGTAACTTGATTTTTTTGTATGTAGGTTGAAAATAATGTAGGCTTGCTACCATTGGGCTTATGGAGTCAAAAAATTAGTAGATTCAGTGGCAAGGTTTCTTGACAGGGAAGCTGAGGCAGATAAGAGTCTTTAACAAAGGCAAATAACACATAGAACATAGGGCAGCACATCCATTTCATCAATAAAGGAAGTCAAAGCATAAACATATGAATTTTGATTAATAAAGATGAAATCTACTGCAAGTGGTAAAAATAAAGATATATATCAAAAAGGCATTAAAAACTCCATGAGAATATCAGGTCTTTCAATAAGAAGTCCTCTATATTACTGATATAAGTCAAATTAAATAAAGTAGCAGTATGGTGCAAAAAATCTCCAACCCTTGACTAATTCGATGATTTTCCTTTAAATAGACATTCTTATAGTAGGGATGATCTTCCTCTTGGCTAGATTCATCAAATTATTCCAATGACACCTCATATAACAAAAAAAACATGTCTTTTAACCAGAAAATGGCAGCTATACCCTAAATAAGACCTTTCCTAATAGGACTCAAACTCCTATTTATTACATCAGTCTACCTTATCTTTAAAATAGTTACATATTAGTTAAAACTAAGCATCGCATGTTCAAATAGGCTATGACATAGTTCATCACTAATTGACATATTGAAACCCCCTAGATATGTGGAAAAAAACCCTATTTTTCAGGAATACAAGACCTTTATCTTTAATGAAAGCTTTAACTAATGATTTATCTCCATAATACTTTTCCAAGTCATAAATATTTGATGGTAAGGTCCCTTGACATGTTGGATGTGTCCACCTATCCAAAATTGCCACTGGGATGCTTCAAAAACCTTCAAAAGTAGCTCGCTACGAAAAATAAGATAGTTTCATAGTGAGCTTTCGTAGCGTCCAAAAAATAGCTTTTGCGCCTATAAATTTTTCTCTTTGGCTGTTCCAGGGTGTCAACCAAGACATGACACATCATCACCATAATTCTCCCTCCTTGAAAGCTGCAAAAAATTATTTTAGAGGAAAAAATACAACTACAGAAATTTTCGTAGCATTTTCCTGGCTTTAAGCCTAGGAAACGCTACAAAACTGTGAAAAACTGCATAATTTCCATATTTCAAGATTTTCTCAAAAAAGTGATATCTAGCTATTAAAACTTGATCTTCAGCATGCCATGAACCTTCTAAAACACATTCACATTCAACTTAATACCCCTGTGGTGTTTGCTCTTCATTAATGATCAGATGAGTTATGGGCTCCTCAACCACAGTCATCTTTAAGCCCTTCTTCTCCAGCTCTTCATGAATCAATTCTAACTACACTTGAAGGTCTTGGACTTGGTCCTTCAGTTTCCTATTCTTATATTTCAAGTGCATGTTCATTTTTCTGATATTCTTCACCTCTCCTCTCAATGGTTGAGTCCATTTGATCAATTATTGTGTGTTATCTAAGGTCTTTGACACACTATTAACCTGCTCTTCCCAAATTTATTTCATTTTCTCAAAATCTACCTTCTGAAGCTTGTGCTTCCTTTCCTCTTTCTTCAAGATTGATATTTCATCATTTTCCAGCTTCAACTACTCCTTAAGTACCTCAATCTCTGTTTTTTCAATAATCTTCTCTTTTCCTTTCCTTTGTTTAATGACTAACTCTTCTTTTGAAAGTGAGGAAAGGTCAATGATGCTTGGTGGTGGCTGGATAGTTTCAGTGACCTTTTGAGTTTCTTTACCACTTTCCAAGAGCTTTCTAACATGTCTTGTCATTGGTTTCCTAGCTTGAAAACTGAATCCTACATCCTCACCTTGAAACTCTAACTTCTTACCTATTTTTCCTTTCTTGAGCTTCTTTCCTCCCTCATCCATATCTTCAGCTTGGACTATGGGAATTTCCTCAATATCAATAGCATGCAGAATGTCTTCTAAGTTACCCTTAGCCACTGCTTAGCTTCTTGTAGCTCTCTTACTGCCATGTTTTCTCACTGCGGGCTTTTGTTTTGCAGGTGTAACAATAGGTATATCAACTTTCTGCAAAGGCTCTATCTCCATGATTACTGGTTCATTTTGCTCTGCCACTAAAGGCTCACTTTTCTCTACCACTGAAGGTGAGGGTATACCTCTAGGTTTAGGAGTTCTTTTGGGAGTGATGGAATCTACTTCAAAACCACTGACAAACAGAAGAGATGACCAGTATCTGCCTAATATTTTTAACTCTTCTAATACCAGCAACTTGATTAAACCATGATGAAAAAGTGAGGTTTCATTTCCTTCAGATTTGGCTTGAACTTTATCTGAAATTTTAGCTAATATTATTTATAATTAAAAAGGTAAATCAAGAGACCTCTTACCAAAAAATTGTAGCAGAAACCTGAAATGGTATGAGTAAACCATGTGGTACCTCCCTTCACAAGTGAAGTATTTTTGAATGATTAGTGTTAGTGTTAGTATTTGCATACTTCCACTAGGGATAAAAAAACGTTTTGCATGTGCATCTTAGATGTCCCACTCTAAAGAATTTTTTATCATTCCATTAGGTCATATAAAAACTTGATTCATTGATGGTAGCCCTAGTCATAAAGTCTCACTCTCCCTCACAAATTATCATTTGCTGGCCCACCTTCACGTCTTGATGAACATTAAAAAACACTTTTGAAAATCTTATTTCAATATGTCTTATGTCAGTCAAATTCAACCATGGAGTCAGGTCATTCAAGGTCCCATTAGATCATTAGGTTTCATTGTTCAAAGTCCAAAAATGCACCATTCCATCTCATAAGGTCAAAAAAAGGTGTGAGAGTGATCCCAATAATGTCTCTTTACCATGTAAAGGTGATCTCCAAGATGGTTTCCAAAGTTGTAATTTGATTTCAAGTGTGAGTTTCATTCCAAGATGTAATTTTATTTTTATTCATGTAATTTTATGTCAGTTCAAATGTAATAAGTACTCATTCTAACAAGGCTACCAACTCATATTTCCACATGACAACACATCAACTTTCAAATACAAAAAGTGGCTACTTCAGCAATTGATCAAATTTCAAAGGGAGTTGTCTTTTTCCAAGGTTTCCTAGGTCATCATTTTCCATAAGCACTAACCCTAATTTCCTCTCCCACTGAGCTAGGGTTTTCTATGGAATCAGAGAAATATGAGTAGAGGAGGCATAAGGTAGGTCATATGAGTAAGTATGAGGTCATTCCAAACTCATAAACATCATGTCTCCATCATTTTCCAAGAAATCATTCCAAGATTCAAGCCATTTGCCACTCATAGTGCCAATTTTACTTCAAACTATGTTTCTGACCAAATAGAGATTAATTTGAAAAAAATTAGAGAGTTTTTTGTCCATCATAGGTCCAAGAAGAAAAACCTCCTTCAGGTTTTACACAAGTGTCATGGTTTGGGATAAATGTCAAAAGTACAGGTGCCATAGGAGAGTTGATTCACTCCTGGAGTGACTTTGGAAAAAAAATTATCCTAGCTGGAGTGTCCAAATGACTTTCTTGATAAGTCAAATGACAACTAGACTAGAATAGCTTTCCAATGAGCTATCATGAGCTCCATTTGGAGTTGCGTAAGGCCCCCAAATGTTTCCTGCAAGAGCACGCTTCATTTTTTCACCCTTTTATGCACTTTTTGACTAGTCTTGGGAGAATTGATTTTTGAGGGGCTGTACTTGATCGTTTTCAGTTCTTGATAGGTCCATTATCTAGCCAACAGAAATATATTTCCAATGAGCCATCATGCGCCCAATTTTGACTGGGGAAAGGCCTTCAAAAGTGACCTTCAAGATGGCATTGCACATAGCAATGAGGCGCAACACATAGGAGCAGTGCGTTGTGCATAGAGCAGTTTTCACAGTGTTAAATAACATTGTGCTGCGCACCTAGGTTTGGCACTGCAAACAGGGCCAGACTCCTCCAAATTTCTCTAAAATTACTCAAATTTTCTTCTCCACCTCAAATACAAGTAATTTAACCCCTATATCTCCCTCCATCTTCATTTTTATGCTTGTGTTTTTGTTTCATGTTGGCTAAAATTGCAAGGAAACCCTAGTTTTCCTTTGCCTCTCCCAAAATCCCCATCCCCCTCACAAAGTTCCAAAAACACTCCTTGTCCTAATTGATTGTCCCTAAACCCTAATACATCACCCTATACCTCTAAAGACACTAAACGTACCCCTACATCCTCATCGCTAAGTCCCTACACCCTTTTCCATAAAAGCCCTAATTTCTAGGAATCTCACTATTTTTTCAAGATTTCCCCCTACCTTTGACCTGTAATTGAATTTTCATTTTCATATCCCTTAATATTTTCACCTCACAAGGTTTCATAACCTTTTTACCCATCTCCTTTAATTTTTGTGGCCCTATCCCTATCCCCTAAAGCCCTCATTTCATCATTTCCTTCCCTTCTCCCATTCCCTTCACTCCCTCACTCAGTCTCCCTTTTCTTTCCTCTCCCATAGGGTTTCCAAAGTGCCAAGAAAAAGCATGGAGAGAGATGAAAAAGATTACAGGGAGGAAGAACACAATGATGATTAGTTTGAAGAAGATGAGATTTCACAACAGAGAAGGCCACACAAGGGAGGCCGAAAACATCAGGAAAAGGCCAAAGACAAGAGGCCTCAAAAGAGCATTGGAGAAAGAAAAGCAAGAAGCCCAAAGTCTGATTTTTGACCAACAGTTGGCAAAGGAGATTGAAGATAAAAAAGAAGTGTGGCTTGATACAGTCAACATTCACTTGGAGAAGCTGCTAATGAAGGCTAACAGAGACAATCAGATGCTTAGACACATGGCCCATCACTATCAGACCCAAAACAAAATTTGCAATATTAAGGTCAAACAGATGAAGGATAAACTGAAGGAGATCTGGAAGGGAAAGTAAGGAGGTGACAAACTAAAGATACTTTATGATGCCTCCTTAGCTCAACTTGACATGTGATTGTCGGCCTATCCCACAAAATTTTAACAATTTTGAAAATTTTTGGTAATTTTTGAGTTTTTGGGCAAAGTTTGAAAAACACAGAAATTTCTGCTCTATGCACAACGCCTTGGCACTGCACACTCTTTTGGGGCATCCAATGGACAAATGGAAGATACCAGTGGGTTCATAATGATGAGTAGATGCCCCAAGTACTTTTTCTAAGCATTTGGAGAAAAACTGGTTAGTCAAAAGGGCCAAAAACACTCAAAAAATCATGTTTCTGCCATTTTTCCAGCAGTGCGTTGCACATAGAGGAAGTCTTGGGAGATTGCATTTTTTTAGGGTCAAAATAGCTCCAAATAAGAAATTACAAGAAGATATGGAAGTTATATAGGAAAATATTTCAAATTAGCTATCGTGAGCTCAATTTGGACATCGGGAAGTCCTTTAAAAGTAACCTGTAAGAAGGGATATTTTTTCCTCCTTGGCGTTGTGCATAGGACAAATTTTGCCTGTTTTGGAGTTTTCTCTGATTTTCACGTAAATTTTTAGTTTTACCTCACTAGTTGGGGTTTTTGAATGATGTAATTGATAAACATGAATGTAATTATGATGGGGATTATTTTACTATAGGTAGATTCATTAGCTTGAATCCTCTAGAGGTCAAATGAATCAGTTTCCTCTCTTTCAAAGGCAAGTTGTTGGGTCTTCCTAGTCTTCAGATTCTTGTTCAACATTTGGTGGAAACTGATCCTTACCTCATGGATTCGACCCCTTGAGGCTAGGATGAGTTGTTTTTAGGTATATATCTTGCTCTTCTTTCTCATTAGTAAGGTTTGGACTCAGTTGGATGCTTGGCCTTTGAAGAGACACACTTTGTATCAGTTCTAAGCAGGAATATTAATCAAATTTGCGGCTATTTTTATGGGATCCATGTGGTATGGTGCTTATTTTCAGTTTATCCTTTTGTGCTCATATGTTAGAATATTTTCTTTATTTCATCCATCATTTCATTTCTATTAAGCGAATCTTTTCAAGTTTGATGAAAAAAATCCATAATTTTTATGCTTTGTTTTGGGTAGACATTCACAACTTGTAATTTCTTCACTTTAGAAAGAACTCATGATTTCACCATGCTCTTTCTAGCTCCTCATCTATCTTGATTATCCCACCCATTCAAATCCTAAAGTGCTAAATCATTGTGCCTACCTTGCCGCATAGAACACCCTGCAAATTTTGACCTAATTTCCTTCGCCCTAAACTTATTTTCTCCTTCTAATCCAACACAACCAAATCAAAAAAATCAAAACCCTGAGCTATTATACCTAGCCTAATAATTTCATTATCCAGTCATATTGGCTATGATCCTTATGGAGAGAGCCCTCTCCTTGCCTAGTAGTGCTAGCTACTTGGCTAAGTGTGGTTTGTGGTTACCTCAGAATTCCCTTCTGCAGCCTGAGGTTCAATCCGAGTGATAACATATTGGCGACCATACCGGGGAAGAAAAATATCATATCTTCCCTGGGAAATAATGACAAATTTTATATCTGATTACTGATGGTGGAAAGAAATCAGATGCATATGAAGGCTGAACTCTTCACCTCGCGACTCCAACTTGATGTAAAGACTCCACTGGAGGATCGACCTTGCCAACAGGAAAATGAAAGGATATTACACAAAGGTAAGGTATTCAAAGTGGAATTTTATTCAAGATCTAATATGCTTTCTTGTAAATTAATTCTTTTCTTTTCCTAAAACTATCCTAAAAGTTTTCTGGAGTTTGTTGTATGAAAAAGATGATCAAAATATTGATTCTACCTATTCGAAAATTGTAAATACTGAGTTTTCCTTTGATCTTGGTCCACATCCTTTTTCTGAATCTTATGATTACCATCTTCATATTGATCAGCCTAGAGAGATCAAGACTAATCCTACAACTTATGTACATGCTCCTACACCTTGTAAAATTCCAAATCGATACAAACTACTCATTTTACCTCCTATACTCCATGCTTTCCCTGAAAATCATTACCTATATCTACCGAGGTTTGATGGTGAATATGAAAAAATTACTAGTGAGAGACATATGTAGAAGTTTGAGACTTTCCTAGACCTTTTTGAAGTTGACAAAGAGGATTTCAATATTAGACTATTTGATCTTTCTTTGCAAGGGAAAGTCAAGAGTTGGTTCAAAAACTTGCCTCGCGAGCATATCAGATTTCTCATTGTTCGTCAAAATTTTCTTCGACAGGTGGGTGGTCAAACAAAACCCTTTCCTAATTCTAGAAGAATATGACCAGCTGAAAAGATAGCTAGGGGAGACAGTACAACAATTTTCTGCCAGATTCAATCAAGTCTATTATTTGATACCTGGTGATATAAGACCTCCTCCTGTATCAACTCTCTTACATTACCCAGATGCCTTTGATCCAGAAATGGAGATTCAGTTGAGAGAAAGAAAACTTGTGAACTTGAAGACATACAGCATAGTGTAGTAGATGTAGAGGCTAATCTGTTGATCAGAAGCGCAAAGCTAAAGGAAGAAGAGAAGAAGAACATTGCAGAGCTCCTGAAATATTCAGAGGTAAAGCTCAAAATTTTGGTAAGTACAATAGAGGAAATGATGCAAAGGATCAGCATGAGAGATGTATTTTCCGTTCCAGATTGTCATGATCTAGTTATCTCAGAAAAAGAAGAGATTGCAAGCCCTAAAAATTTTCCTGCTAATCCCAGCCACCATAGATCAGAAAATGGATTTGTAGATCAATCTAAAGGAGAAACGATCTGATAATCTAATGTGTATGGTTTGTGACATTACTTATATTTATGATTTACCAAATTTTGATTAATATGATGATGATTATGTTCTCCAAACATAAGCTAATCTTTGCAGAGCAATCAACAGTTGGTTTGTGGGAGGAAGTTCAGTTTCAGCAACTTGAAAACAATGATCAATAGATGCATATCAGCTATGATAGTGATGAGGAAAGTCTAGAAAATTTGGAAGTAAGTGAAGGATCTTTGCCTCTTTTTTTACTTCATTTTAGTTCATTAGAGATAACTTTCATGCGATTAGAAATGAGAAGTCATTGAGTTTTTATCTTGGCAATCAAGAGGATAATCAAATTTTTTATCAGAGCTCCTTACCCTTGTGTTTCTCCTCTTTTGCAAAAATAAGAGAAAACTATAAACAAGTAGATAAGCGAGTGGTCAAAACTATAAATGTTGAAAATTCTCCTAAATTGGTTGAGAAAATCATTTGCGACATAGAATCCTCCTTAGCTCCATATTCGTAGCCACCGAATGCCATTGAATGTCAGGTTGCATATGAAGGCTTGGAAGTTGAAGCACATGATCAAATGATGCAAGATGATTTTGTACCACTATGTTTTGAATAACTTCAATTTTTAAAGTAAAATTTTCATAATATCTCTAAAGAAAAGGATGAGCAGCCTGTAGAGTGTCATGCAGTCTCATTAAAACCAATGGATATGTTTCAGCAGTATTTTCACCTTTTTCACGAACCAATAGCTGATGTGTTAGATGATATCTGTAGTAAAATTCCTTCTCCATTAGCTGACAGTGAGCCTGAAAATAGTGTTGATTTAAACTCGATCCCACAACCAACTTCATTGTCTTATTTAGTAGGTGTTTCATTACAAATATCATACCAAGATTTGTAGTCATATTAGGAGAGTAATGAGGAAAATTCTTGTTTTTTTAATGATCATCAAGAAAAATTAGTCATTCAAAAGTTTTAGGATCCTTTTTTCAATTTTCTGTAGTCATCAAAGAAATAAAGCGCAGATGTTAGGAAAATTTTAAAACCAAGGTACAAAGACTACCTAGAGCAGAGCCGTAACATATTAGATGGGCTGGAAATCAATATGTATTCATATGAAGATCCTTTTGCAACATTTTTGAGTTCAGTTGGTGTTGATCAACGGTTGTCATTGACGTCAACCCAAGCAGCACCAGGGGCTAGCCCAATATTGCATGGGAATTTTGACCTATCAAATTAATATATTTTGGGTCAATAATTCTTTTGATGGTTTCTACTTGTCGAGATGTTTCCATTGATATATGGCACGCCATGTAATTCTTCACGGTTTGAGAGATATTCATGTTTGAAGTTTGTACCCCCAGTTAGTGGGCTAAAACCCCATTGGGTTGGGGCATGGGTCATTGAAAAGTCATAATTAATATTTTTTATGCTCCTAAAATCCCTCCCACGTTCACTTGTTGAAGCCCCTCTCAACTTAAGCATTCATATAAATTGTGATCTTCATTTCCTCCTTATGCAAGGGATTCGGCCATCTGAAACAGGTCATCTTGGAATTTTCGCTCTAACGTTTTTTCTATGAAGGTTCAGATGTTGAAATTTTTATGAGGCGAAGCTGAAATCCTGAGGAAGCTGCAGTAAAAATTTTAGATTATGTTGCGCAATGTTTTTGGAGATATGATCTATGTAAGTCAGGGTTTTTGCAGGCTCCTGAAATTCATCTCAAAAAAGTAACCTTGGTAAATTCGTCATAACTCTCTCTCTGAGTATCGGATTTAAATTCTATAAAAAGTGACGGATAGTGCATAGTCTGTACTTTAGCTCTATCAATTTCAGAAACAAATGAAGAAACAATGACACGTGGCATGTCGTACAAGTGCGCTCTGCTGAAACAATCCATAATTAGGGCATTGTGAGAGATTGGGTATAAATCTCTCTTCAAGAATCCAAATTGGGTCAGACATGTGGCATTGGAAAGATGACTCAGAGGACTACTACAGGACCAAAAATCATATATTGAGGATCTGAAATGACAGAGATACACCAAATTCAATATCGAGCTCCTAGAAGGCAAGAAAAAGCTAGATCATGTGTTGTCAAGGGTTGCAAAGGACCAGACTTTCTACGGCAGAAAAGAAAAGAAAGGTGCATAAGAGGGTAGCATGACAAGAGCAGCAACCAAGGTGCATAACATCAGCAAGAAGTTCAACATATGAAGTCTTCAAGTGGGCAGCACTGCATACAATCATTGTAAAGGTATCATTGTACTTAGTCATTGTAAATACATTATTGTACAAATTGTACTAGTGTCTATCTGCCAAGGGTTGAAGAGGCGGTGTTGGGAGGTCTAGGATCATCATTAGGTGGTTGTGTCAAAGTTGGGGTTATGGTCTAGTATATCTTCTTCTTCTACATCATTCTATATCATTGTAAAGTGGACCATTTTCCCTGGTACGGGAGTCCATTCTTATTTTATTCTTCTATAGGGTGGTAGGGTGGTGCTACGGTGAGTTGTAGCTCAATGGGTGTTGGGGCATCCGTTCAGTTGACTACTGAAGAATCTCGGGTGTTGGAGCATCCATCCAATGGGAGCTGGAGAAGAATGCTTTTCTAGATTCTAGGAAGTTGGAGCTTTATTTTCAATTGGAGTTGAATATTAAAGAATTATTAGAAAAGCATTAGGTGGTTTTTGTCCCGAAGTGGGTTTCCACCTTAAAAACTGTGTGCATTTGTGTTCCTCTTGTTTACTTCTATCATTGTATAAACACTGATAATAATTGAAGATTAACTAATGCTCTAATTGAAAGGAATACTGATTCACCCCCCCCCTCCTAGTATTTCCAACAATTGGTATCGGAGCTTGGTTCCTTCAATAGCAGTTTAAAAGCTGGAAGGAGGTCATGGAGCATACCAAGAATGGTGTACCTCTATTCAATGAAAATAATTATGCACTCTGGAAAGGAAGAATGGAGGTCTATCTCTTGGCGCAAGGTTACAAAGTATGGGACACTGTTCAAAATGGATTTACATCAACCACAGATGAAAAAGGTAAGAAGAATTTGGTAAATGATGCAAAAGCAAAGAATATTATTATCAGTGGACTTATTGAATCTGCTTATCATAAGGTTTTGGGTTGTAAAACCGCCAAAAATGTATGGGACAAGCTTGAGAATATATATGCAGGTGACTCAAATGTCAAAGAAGCAAAGCTTCAAATCTATAGAGAAAAATTTGAGCAACTCAGAATGAAAGAAGATTGCAACATTGCTGCATACTTCCAATACGTTGATGAAATAACCAATACTATGGAAGGATTGGGAGAGCCAGTTGACGAGACGACTATTATACAGAAGATTCTTAGAATGCTACCAGGGAGATTCAACCCAAAGGTATCGGTCTTAGAATACAGTGCAAATATGGACAAACTCAGCAAGGAAGAATTACATGGAGTTATCATAGAATATGAAATGAGAATTGATGAAGAAAAGGGTACTTCAAATCTAGAAACTACGTTCGTTGCATCTAAGCAAACCAATAAGGACAAACAACCTTCAATTGAAATGACATGCACCTACAAGTGTGAAGAAAAGGGAGATGATGGAGAAGGTATTTCAGATGAAGAATATGCTTACTTTACAAGAAAACTAAAACCTGGTAAGGGAAAATTCAAAGGTAAACTTACATTGATATGTTTTGGTTGTGGTGAGGTTGGGAATTTCATAGCAAAATGTCCAAACAAAAGTGATGTCAACTCAAAAGTAAAGAAAGGCTTTAAGAAATTCAACAAGCAAGGAAAAAATAAAGGATCCAAAAGGAACTTTCTCTCTAAAGAAGATAGCTCCTCATCTGATGAAGAAAGTGATAGCAAAGAAGAAGCCAATGACAAAGTATTGTTTATGGCCAAGCACAATAAACAAGAAGTATCAAACAATGAAGAATAAGGGTTGACCATAGAAGAATTTTATGAGGAGGCAATCAAGCTTATAAAAGAGCTCAATGCTGAGAAGATCCGTTCCAACACTCTTGAAGAACAAGTTCAAGGTCTCAAAATTGAGGTTGAAGAACACAAATGTATTGAAGAGTCACTTCAAAATAAGTTGGAAGAAAGCAACCAAGAAAGGGAAGCATTAGAAGTCGAAGTAGTCTCGTTGCGTAAGGAAGTGAAGAAGGGAAAAACTATCCAAAACTATGCCAAAAACTCAAGGGCATTGGAAGAACTCATCAGCAATCAACGATCTTACAACGACAGAACTGGCCTCGGTTACAAAGAAGAAGAAGCAGGACCTTCTACAACAAAATACAATGAACCTATGAGATCTGACATACATGAAGACTTCATTGGACAAGATTCGCAAGCACATCCTTGGAAGAAGATTCCTCGACGAAGATTTTCATCCAGGTACCAACACATTTTTCATGGCTATTGTTATTCATGTGGAAAATTTGGTCATAAATCTGTAGAATGTCACACGTACCCTATGAACCAATACAATTCCAAGAGATTCTTCAAATATGAACCTCCCAGGGCTCAACGAAACATCAATAGATTTGAAAATTTAAGAAATAATATGGAATGTTACAAATGTCAAAACTTTGGACACATAGCCAGAGACTGCAGACTTGAAAATCCTCCAGAAGAATTTTCGAAGCCACAGAATGAACGAACATGGAAGAAGAAGAAGACTGATAATTGTGCTCTCGCTCTCAAGGCTCAAAAAAAGAAAGATGTGTGGTATGTTGACAGCGATTGCTCAACGCATATGACTGGAGATAGAAGGAAATTTGTATCTCTGAAAGAGAAGAAGGATGGAACCATATCCTTTGGAAATTATGGATCTTCAAATGTTATAGGGTCAGGTACCGTCACCCTCGAAAGTAAAGATGTTATAGCCAAGAATGTTCTATTGGTCGAAAACATGAATCACAATCTGCTCAGTGTTGGACAAATGTGTGATCAAGGACACATAATGCTATTCAACTCCACAAAATGTGAAATCAGGAAAGGCAGGTATGGTAAAATTGTGGCTATAGCAAGTCGAGCTCCAAACGACATATATGTTCTGGATGAAGCAACTAAAGCATGTCTACTAGATAAAGAAGATGAAATTTGGTTATGGCACAAACGAATGGGTCACATAAACTTTGACAATCTTGTCAAGATAAGAAAAAAGGAAGCAGTATGAGAAATGCCAAAAATCTCAAAACCTTCCAACACACTATGTGAGGCATGTCAGCATGGCAAGCAGACAAAAATCCAATTTAAATCAAAAGAACACTTTTCATCACATCCATTGGAATTGATACATACCGATCTATGTGGTCCTGTGAGAACAAAAGGCTTAGACGGAGAATTATATTTCATGTTGATGATAGATGGCTATACTGGGATGACAGCCGTCAGTTTCCTAAAGAAAAAATCTGAAGCATTTGAGTGCTTTAAGATCTACAAGGAGTTGGTTGAAAATGAAACTGATTTGAAAATAAAGTGTTTAAGATCAGATAATGGTGGAGAATTCACTTCCAAATTATTTCAGCAATACTGTGATTAAAATGGAATAAAAAGGCAATTTTCAACAGCACAAACACCTTAGCAAAATGGAGTTGATGAAAGAAAGAATAGAACTGTACAGGAAATGGGTAGAACAATGTTGAAGGACTCAAAATTGGATGAAAAATTATGGGTTCAAGCAATTGATATGGAAGTCTTCATTATTAACCGAAGTCTTCTCAGAAATAATTTCAACGAGACTCCATATGAATTATGGAAAGGAAAACCAGCTAATGTAAAATATTTCAAAATCTTCGAAAGCAAATGTTATATCAAAAGAGAAGATCAAAATTTGGGTAAGTTTGAATTACGTGTTGATGAAGGTATGTTTGTTGGTTACTCATGCAAAAGAAAGGCCTATAATTGCTATAATCTAAGAAGAAAATAGATAGTGGAGAGCATAAATGTTACATTTGACGAAGATGGTGTTCTAGCGAGTAATGATGAGGATCTAGAATCTTTGAAACTTGAGACAGAGGCTAAAAAAGACACAGATAAAATTGTAGAACAAGAAGCAAATATCAACGAGGAAGAAGTAAACAATGATCATCAAGATATACTAGAACAACAACAAGAAGCTCCTCCAAGGAGAACAAAAGAGTGGATTCAAAAGAACCATCCATCAAATCAAATCATTGGTGACATAAATGAAGGTCGACAGCTTCGTTCATTACAACAAGCTCACGTTGCTTTTCTAGCAACCTTTGAGCCTAGTAGTTTTGAGGAAGCCAGCCAAAATGAACATTGGGTAGCAGCTATGAATGAAGAATTGGATCAAATTGAGAAGAATAACACCTGGGAATTAGTTCCACGACCAAAAGATAAAAATTTCATTGGGACTAAATGGGTGTTCAAGAACAAATTGAATGAAGATGGGTAGGTTACTAGAAACAAAGCAAGATTGGTTTGCAAAGGCTATGCACAAGTGGAAGGAATTGATTTCGACGAAACATTTGCAAAAGTTGCCAGAATGGAAGCCATCAGAATGTTTCTCACCTATGCATGTTCAAGAAAAATCAAAGTCTACCAAATGGATGTTAAGTCAGCATTTTTGAATGGAGAATTAGAAGAAGAAGTTTACATCGAACAACCTGAAGGTTTTCTACTATCACAAAAAGAAGACTATGTTTGCAGGTTAAAGAATGCTCTATATGGTCTCAAGCAGGCTCCTAGAGCATGGTATGCTCGTCTTGATGGATCTCTACGTCAACAAGGGTTCAAGAAAGGTATTGTTGATAGCAATATTTATGTACAAATAGATAAAGATAATTTAACAATTGTTGAGGTATATGTGGATGATATAATATTTGGTAGCAATGATGATCGACTAAGTAAGAACTTTTCTACAAAGATGCAAAGTGAGTTTGAGATATCTTTACTTGGTGAGATGACATACTTCTTAGGGCTTCAAATATCTCAGCAAGAGAAAAGAATATTTATATGTCAAGCCAAGTACATCAAGGAAATGCTCAAGAAATTCAAAATGGAAGATTGCAAACCCATCCTTACTCCAATGCTAACAGGTTGCAAATTGAGCATAGACGACTCATCTAAGGATGTGGATCAGAAGTTGTACATATCTATGATTGGTAGTCTTCTATATGTAATAGCCTCTCGGCCAGATGTTATGCAAGCAGTTGGACAAGTAGCAATATTCCAAGCAGCACCAAAAGAATCACATATTATTTCTGTCAAAAGAACTCTTCGATATCTAAAGGAAACAGAAGAATATGGCTTGTGGTATCCCAAGGGTAACAATATCATTATTCAAGCCTTTACAGATGTAGATTGGGCAGGAAGCATTGATGATCATAAGATTACTAGTGGAGCAACATTCTATCTAGGTGTTTGTCTCGTATCATGGTTGAGCAAAAAGCAAACTTCAATCTCGTTATCTATAGCGGAAGCAGAATACATTGCAGCAGCATCATGTTGAACTCAAGTCCTTTGGATGAAAAAAAATTTGCAAGATCTTCAAGTAAAATTCAGTGAGCCTATTCCCATATTTTGTGACAACACTAGTGCCATCAGCATCTCCAAGAATCCTGTCATGCATTAAAAAAAAAAACACATTCCAATCAAATATCATTTTGTTAGAGAACAAGTCGCTGAAAAGAATATCAAACTTGAGTATGTTTGTACAAAAGAACAAATTGCTGATATCTTCACTAAACCTTTACCTCGTGAAGCATTTGAATATCTTTGTCAAAAGCTTGGGATTCTCCCAAGTTCTCTTTAGATTTTCCCTTTTCAAGAATATAAAGCATGAGTGGAAGTGTGTACAGGTCTGCAGGACGATTGTGTGTTAGTGGGAGTGGAAGTGTGTACAGGTCCGCAAGATGGTTGTGTTTCAGGGGGAGTTACCCTTTTCCATTGATGTCAAAGGGGGAGAGAATGTTGAAGGAAGAGGTGCCATGATTTCAGGGCGAGTACTTGTGTTTCCATCAATGCCAAAGGGGGAGATTGTTGATCAGCAGTTGTCATTGATGTCAACCCAAGCTGCACCAGTGACTAACCCAATATTTCATGGAAATTTTGACCTGCCAAATTATATATTCTGGGTCAATAATGCTTTTGATGGTTTCTAATTCTTGAGATGTTTCTGTTGATATATGGCACAACATGTAATTCTTCACGGTTTGAGAGATATTCATGTTTGAAGTTTGTATCCTAGTTAGTGGGCTAAAACCCCATTGGGTTGGAGCATGGGTCATTGAAAAGTCATAATTAATATTTTTTATGCTCCTAAAATCCCTCTCACATTCACTTGTTGAAGCCCCTCTCAACTTAAGCATTCATATATATTGTGATCTTCATTTCATCCTTAGGCAAAGGATTCGGCCATCTGAAACAGCTCATTGTGGCATTTTTTCTCTAACGTTTTTTCTACGAAGGCTCAAAGCTGAAATTTTTATGAGGTGAAGCCTAAATCCTGAGGAAGCTACAGAAAAAATTTCAGATCAAGTTGTGCAATATTTTTGGAGATATGATCTGTGGAAGTAAGGGTTTTTGCAGGCTCCTGAAATTCATCTCAAAGAAGTGACATTGGTAAAATCGTCATAACTATCTCTCTGAGTATCAGATTGGAATGCTGGAAAAAGTGATGGATAGTGCACAGTCTGTAATTTTTTCTCTATCAATTTTAGAAACAAATGAAGAAACAGTGACACGTGGAATTCCGTACAAGTGCGCTCTTATGAAACACTCCATAATTAGGGCATTGTGAGAGATTGGGTATAAATCTCTCTTCAAGAATCCAAATTGGGTCAGACCTATGGCATTGGAAATATGACTCAGAGGACTACTACAGGACTGAAAATCAGATATTGAGGATATGAAATGATAGAGATACACCAGATTCAATATTGATCTCCTAGAAGGCAATAAAAAGCTAGATCATGTGTTGTCAAGGGTTGCAAAGGACCAGACTTTCTACGGTAGAAAAGCAAAGAAAGGTGCAACAAAGGGTAGCATGACAAGAGTAGAAACCAAGGTGCATAACAACAGTAAGAATTTCATCATATGAAGTCTTCAAGTGGGCAGCACTGCATACAATCATTGTAAAGGTATCATTGTACTTAGTCATTGTAAATACATTATTGTACAAATTGTACTAGTATCTATCTACCAAGGGCTGAAGAGGCAGTGTTGGGAGGTATAGGATCATCATTAGGTGGTTGTGTCAAAGTTGGGGTTATGGTCTAGTATATCTTCTTCTTCTACATCATTCTATATCATTGTAAAGTGGACCATTTTCCCTGGTACGGGAGTACATTCTTCTTTTATTCTTCTATAGGGTGGTAGGGTGGTGCTAGGGTGAGTTGTAGCTCATTGGGTGTGGGGGCATCCATTCAGTTGAATACTGAAGAATCTTGGGCATTGGAGCGTCCATCCGGTGGGAGCTGGAGAAGAATGCTTTCTAGATTCTAGGAAGTTGGAGCTTTATTTTAAATTGAAGTTGAATATTAAAGAATTATTAGAAAAGCATTAGGTGGTTTTTGTCCCGAAGTGGGTTTCCCCCTTAAAAACTGTGTGCATTTGTGTTCCTCTTGTTTACTGATATCATTGTACAAACACTGATAATAATTGAAGATTAAATAATGCTCTAATTGAAAGGAATACTGATTCACCCCCCCTCCCCTCTCAGTATTTCCAACAATCTGGTGGGCTCATGCTTTGAAATTTCATCAAGATTCAATCTGTTGACAATTTTTCATGGGAGTTTCCTTTTAGTAATTCTTTCTTCTTGCTCATAAGCAAGAATTTGCAGAGAATTCAAACGACAGATAGAATGCTTACATGGATGCATTGGTTGTTCCATTTCACTTGATCAAGTGATGAATGGATCAGTTAGAGTAGATTTTGTTGAATAAGCTCAATTCTGAGCATCTTTTTCAGTAAGTCTTGAGTTAGTCTTAAGTCAGTTTATTGAGTCAAGTTTTCAGTATTCAGTTAGTCTTTAGCTTTTGACTCCATACCCAATGGATAGGCACTTGCTATACGATGTTCTTGGCACCTCCAAAGGAGCTACCATCCCCAGCTGGAGCCAATGTTATTGTCAGTATTTGCATACTTCCACCAGGGATCAAAACACTTTTTGCATGTGCATCTTAGATGTCCCACTCTAAAGAATTTTTTATCATTCCATTAGTTCATGTAAAAAATTGATCCACTGATGGTATCCCTAGTCATAAAGTCTCACACTCCCTCAAAAATTATCATTTGTTAACCCACCTTCATGTCTTGCTGAACATAAAAAACACTTTTAAAAATCTTATTTCATTATGTCTTATGTCAGTCAAAGTCAACCATGGAGTCAGGTCATTCAAGGTCCCATTAGGTCATTAGGTTTCATTGCTCAAAGTCCAAAAATGCACCATTCCATCTCATAAGGTCAAAAAAAGGTGTGAGAGTGATCCCAATAATGTCTCTTTACCATGTAAATATGATCTCTAAGATGGTTTCCAAAGTTGTAATTTGATTTCAAGCGTGAGTTTCATTCCAAGATGTAATTTTACTTTTATTCATGTAATTTTATATCAGTTCAAATGTAATAAGTGCTCAGTCTCCCAAGGCTTCCAACTTAGAGTTCCACATTCCAACACATCAAGCTTCAAATAAAAAAAATTTCGACTTCAGAAATTGATCAAATGTCAAAGGGAGTTGTCTTTTTCCAAGGTTTCCTAATTCATATTTTTCCACAAGCACTAAACCCTAATTTCCTATCCCACTGAGATGGGGTTTGCTATGGAATCAGAGACATATGAGAAGAGGAGGCATAAGGTAGGTAATATCAATAAGTATGAGGCCATTCCAAACTCATAAACATCATGTCTCCATCATTTTCCAGGAAATCATTCCAAGAGTCAAGCCATTTGCCACTCATAGGGCCAGTTTTACTTCAAACTGTGTTTCTGACCAAACAAAGATGAATTTGACAAAAGTGAGAGAAGGTTTTGTCCATCATAGGTCCAAGAAGAGAAACCTACATCATTATTTACACAGGTGTCATGTTTTGGGATAAATTTCAAAAATACAGGTGCCATAGGATAGTTGCTTCACTCCTAGAGTGACCTTGGAAAAACAAATTTCTCATATTTGGAGTGTCCAAATGATTTGGTTGATAATTCAAATGACAACTAGACTAGAATATCTTTCCAATGAGCTATCATGAGCTTCATTTGGATTTTAGCAAGGCCTCCACAAGTTTCCTGCAAGAGAAAACATTATTTTTGCACCCCCATTTTGCACTTTTTGACCAGTCTTGGGAGAATTTATTTTTTAGGGGCTATAATTTCTCATTTTCAATGTTTGATAGGTCCATTTTTTAGCCACGAGAATTATATTTCCAATGAGCCATCATGCATTGAATTTGGACTCCAAGAAGGCCTTCAAAAGTGGCCTTCAAGATGGCATGGTGCATAGTGGTGAGGTGCTACGCATAGGAGTAGTGCGTTGTGCATAGAGTAGTTTTCACAGTGTTAAATAACACTGCGCTGAGCACCTGGGTTTGGTGCTACACACAGGACCAGACTCCAAATTTCTCTAAAACTCCTCAAATTTTCTTCTCCACCTCAAATACAAGTAAGTTAACCCTTATATCTCTCTCCATCTTCATTATTATGCTTGTGTTTGTGTTTCATGTTGGCTAAAATTGCAAGGAAACCTTGGTTTTCCTTTGCCTCTCCCAAAATCCCCATCACCCTCACAAAATTCTGTAATGTTCCCATTTTATCACATGGCTAAATGGAACATTAAAATTTTTCTTTTATCACATTGCAGCTAAATAAAAGGGTAAAGGGACCCATTCTTATTAAAGGCATGAATAAAATCCCTCATGATGTGAAAGGGATCATCAAAGTAGCTTCATTTTGCACCCTCAAGTGTGAAAAGGCGGGCAAATGCATGAAGACAAGGTCATGCTTGACCAAGTCAACAACGCTGCCATAGGAGGAGTGGATCACTTTATGAGACAGTTCAGTGTGAATGAGGAAGAGGATATTTGGTGGAGGAAATCCTAATGGATGGGACCCATGGAGAGAGAGCTTTCACTTGTTTAAAAGGAGGGAAAGGCAACCATTGTTTCTCATGCTTGTATTGTTCATCTCAATTGTCAAGTGAGAAAATTGTGCATTCTTTGTTGCTTAGCAAGAATTGCCAAGAGGAATTCCTGTTTAGGATTCTTTCACCTTCTTGAGAGGCCTCTTAAGGGATTGCTCAGATTTTCCTCACATCCAGGCTTGAGGCCAAGCATCCTCCATCAAGAAAACGTTATTTCAGTAGTAGAGTAATGTTGTGTTGCTGGGTGTTGCAGTGAGGGTTCACTACATCACTTCCATCAGCTATTTTCAGAGGAGGAGTCTCTCTTCCCTTTGAGATATCATATTGGAGATATTTCGGAGCTTATTGTAGACTTTGGCATCAAGGCCAAGCATTTATCTTCACTAACAGCGTAGTCCCTTCTCTAGACTGCATTATTTCTGAGTGTGTTTGTAGTGGAGACTTGCTCCACATGTTTGGAGGGTGAGATCTTAGGTGAGAGGAATAGCCTTTCATTATAGAGGTCCATTGAAGGAGATCTTGTCATTGATTGCAGCATCTTTAGTCTTCTCCATTTATTTCCAGTTCTTGAGTTGCTGCAACTACCCAGCAATTCCAACATTTCTGCAGATTTGCCATTTTTTGTATATTTCAGCCAATCCCTTTGAGGATTGTGTATTGTATGTTTTCATGGGTTGAGATCTTGCTCCCCCTTCTTTATTTGAGCCATTATTGTCACATTTATGTATTATTGACATTTTGCAGCAGTTCCTCCTCAAGGATCGCGCAGTCATAGCCAGGGCCTCTTTTATATAGAAGTATTTCTCCATATTTCATGTACATGTTTCATTGAGGGTGCATTACCTAGCTTGAGATATCATTTCCTCAAGATCTTGTATACATTGGTTGCTGCTATAATCTAATGTAATGGTTATGTGGATCTTCTGGCATTTTGATTTTAATGCATTCACTACTATTTCTAGCTCATGTTTATGATTTGTTGAGCTCCACATTGGTAATATCTTGAGATATTCCCAATAGTGTAGCTGTTCCTAATTTGGAACATTACAGTGGTATCAAAGCATGATCTCTGGCTCAGCCTGTGAGTCTTAGGCAAAGAAGATCAAGATGATGAAAAAGATGAGTTTACTCTCATCTATTTTCAGATCTAGAGAGAACCTCTCCAAGGAGGTCAAGAAGAATGAAGAAGGAGAAGTGGAAGGACCATGCACTTCCTATTCTCACTGAAAGAAAGGCATGAAGCATGAAGAACACTTGGAATTTGAAATTCTAGGTGAATATCTGGCTAAATACCGAGCAAACCCTAGAACTTTAGCTTTGCCACAATTTATTCAGCAGAAATAAGAAAGAAGACCCCACAGCTTCGGGATGATGAGAGGCAATAGATTTCTATTGTCCACATTTGATGGATCACTCACATGTGCAGCAGAGGTTTGGGTGAAGAAACTAGAGGCTTTCTTCCTGCAACATCCTGTAGTAGACAGAGAGGCTGTATAAATTACAGTGCTGCACCTTGAAGGTGAAGCAAAGAATTGGTGGATTAGCCATTTAAGCCATACAAGGGTTTCTACTCTTGTGGGGTTTTCTCAAAGATTGATCGGGAGGTTTGGCAAAAGGAGGGAGGAGCCCTCACCACCAGTTAATGAGGCATGTACCAGCACTGTTGAGACCATGGAGTATCCCTCATCTTTAGCAGTTTGGGAGGCAAACACTTATGAGGAGGAAACTCTTGCAGCTTTGCAAGGAGCTTCCAATTTTCACCAAGGTATGATTGAAAATCCATCTCTTGTCACTTCAGCAAACACTTTGGATGGGTCTATATCATTGCATGTAGTTTATCCAGAGCAACAGAATAGAACTGCGCTGAGCAATGATGGAGAAAGGAGGAATCATTCCTCATGTGAGCATTCAAAGAGCAGCTTCATTCAGGAAGCCATGAAGGAAGCAGTGAGAAGGGGTAGACATCTGGAGATAAGAAAATATTTCTCCTCTCTAGATGACATTCTCTCAATGAGCATGCCACAACTCAAAGAGAGACTTCTACTTGCAGCAGATCCAAGGCCTCTTTGGTTTTGGAAGTACATGCATGAGGAGGAGATCTCTTAGAGAGATTTAAGTAGAGGTGCACTCCCACACTTCATAAAGTGCAATATTCTTCATCAGTTTGAGGAGGTTCTTCCCTTCTCTCAGGAACAGATAATAGATGGAGGACATCTTTGGATGGATAACATCTCTCATGAATGTGTTGGAAATTCCTTGAGCCATGCACATCATGATGGGAGGTTTTTTCCTACCACCTATTTGGATCCTCATAGGGTCAAATTGATCCTCATGAAGTTTGCATTTCAAGATCCCATGAAGTGCAGCAATCCGATTTGGGATGATGGTAGCTCTCATTTGAGGAGTACCAAGATGGAGGGTGGAAGAAGACATCCACAATTGGTTGAGTGGATGTGGATGGTGAGAAATAAGCTGGTAAGATACTTGCAGATTTATGATACTGGGCAGCAAGAGGCTTTGCTGCGCTGGTTGCTATTGAAGGAGTTTGGCCATCACTTGGCATACTCTCTTTCCAAGGGTATGAGGATGGAAGGGATGTGGCAGGATGCTAGCATAATGGAGTAGAAAATATTATGGGTGCATAGTGATGATACAACACTCATATCATTCACAATGTCTTCATCACATATCTTTCATGATGAGAGCATGAGGAAGCAACAAGGACATTTGTTGCTGGGGTTATTCCTGGGAGAGCAAGAGCAGATTTTCTCTCATTTCTTGTATGATGTTCTAGGAGTAGGAGATGGCACTATCATGGTGCAAAGGGGATACTGCTTGACCTTTGATGATGAGGAATCACTTCCACCTTGGGAGAGATTCCATATTTGCAGCAACATTGTTGGAGGGTTGCCCATCTGTGTTGAGGAAGCTGAGGGCAATAGCGTTGTGCTACTTAGAGATTATCTAGTGCCTCATGCAGAGTGTTATCACTCAGTAATTTCTCTAGGTTCAATATAAATAGTCTGAGGTAACCACAAACCAAATTTTAGGTATAGAATCTAGCCAATCTGTATCCAGAGAGGGCTCTCTCTTTAAGTTTTAGCTTTGTTTTTGAAAGATATTAGGCTAGTTATGAAATTTTAGGAATTTTGATTGTGTTTGGGTGATGGAATTCAATAACAGAGGAGTAGGACTGAATAATTTAGGCCATTGGGCTAATGGAGTCAAAGAAGATGGTTTAACTGGATTTAGTTTCTTAACAAGGGATGGTTTCACAGGGCAAAGTAATCAAATAGGGAACAAATAAATATTTAAATTGAATGGAATGGATTCAAAATGGGTGAAGGGAAATTAAGAATCATTCAACATATTCGAAAGAGGGAACTTGAATGATTATTAATAAATATCAATTAAGAATTCTTTATCAACTAATCAAAATGAACAAACTAGGAAACAGGAGCAATTAAGAATTCACTGTCCATACTAGTTCAAAGGAAAACATTAAGAATAAAAACGATTGAAAACAGATTGCATTTAAGCACTTTCTGAATTATTATTTTTCATTTATCATTAATATATGAAACACAAATGGTATAATAAACAAGTACAAAACTTTAAAACCAAAGAGATAGAAGACTTATTAATCCGTTTTCTGACTCAAGAATCCTGTGAAAAGTCCTTTGCATCAATTCTTTGTCTAGCTAGCCATGTGAAATTTTTCCAACAACACTTTATTCCAAAATAATCAGTATTACAGAAAATTCTAAGAATCCACCCCCCAAATACTTCCAAGAGTGAAGTATTTATACAAATTCTAAACTAAAATATCTTGAAAAAATATCAAGATTAGTTCTCAAATCTCTCCAACTGTTTTACATAAATATAACTTAATTAAAGGACACTCAAACTAATGCATATATTTGGCACTATTTTTTATGGATAGGTGATGACAAATAGGATAATTCAAATTTTATCCAACTCTTAGTTGATGATGAGGCATCCAAGTCACTAACAACTTCCTTTCTTTGCACATTCTACTCAAACAATTCTACAAACTTGGGGTCCAATGATATCTTTTTCTTTCTCAATCCGTAATATATATGTAAAAATTGAAAGAGGTTATTTTGGATTAATATGTTTTTGAGATAAACCTCTTTTATTTTCCTAAAATTCCTCTCCAGCTATGCACAATCGGGTCTGGAAAAATATGTGTAAAACAGAGTTTTAAAGAGTCTGAAAAATAGGCTGTAAAGATTTGCATGTATCTCTTGTTCTGTAACACCTGTGAGAAAAGTGAGATAGGTTTTTGTAGATGGGTCTTTTAGAAACAAAAAACTCCTTCAGTGTTGTAAAATTTACTTCTTATTTTCCACAATATTCTCTGTAAAATGATTACTTAATAGGAATTTTCTGCAACAAGTGTTTTTCAACATTATTTAATATTTCCAAAACCATAATAGCTGTTAGAAAAGTGAGAGAGGTTTTTGTAGCTGGACATCGTATGAACATAAAAATCCTTCAGTTTTGCAAAATTCATCTTGGATTGATCACAATAGTTTCTGCAAAAAAAATTACTAAAACATGAAATTTCTGCAAAAATGTTCCTTCTTGTTGTGTTTTTCATCTTTTCACTTTTTTCTTCTTTTGACTATTTTACTTTCACTTTAGACAAACTTCAATTTTGGTGAAAATATTTTCATTTATTTTTACCATTTTACTGCCTCTATATTTACTTTTACTGTTTACCTTTGACTGCTTTGTAAATTCATTTTAACTTTCACTCTGACTTTTACCTTATACACTTTAACCACTGATACTCTTTAACTGTTATGCTCTCTTTTTATTTTCTGTTTATCCTTTTTACCATTACTTACTGTAATAAATAACCAAAATTCATCCAAGGATATTTTTTATAAAAGGTCCAACATATCTTCCCACCATTGTGCTTCTGGTATTCTGGTTCTTCTAGATTCAGAAAGGAATTTGGGTTTTCAGCGGAAAAATGGGAAAAATTACAAGTCTGGGAACTTATGGGGTGAAACAAAGACTGAATTGTACTATGTTTTAGTATTTTTTTGTGGAAATAAAGTAAAAGCCAAGAATTTCAGGGTTCGATGGAAATTGGATAAATACCTGTTTCGGAAAGTGAATAGTGAGGAAACAGGTGCAGGCAATCGCTGACTGGTTCAACTGAAAATCGTTTGGCAAAGTGGCGGTTTGGAAATTTTCAACAACTGATTTTGACTTTTTTTGCATGGGAGCACTGGTCACAGGATAAAATGATGAAAATAATGTGCATTTGTTTGTTTTATTCACAAAGTCAAGGTTGGCAGGGGTTTTTTTATTTTGGATGGATGATGTATGCGGGAAATGACAATTTGTCGTATGCGTAGAGAAGTAAACGGTATGTATCACACCGCTTTTTGGGATGGGTGGTATTTAGCCGGGAGCCAGTGATTCCATACATCTTGTGACGCGTGGTGAGGCACTGTTCGCAAAACCACTCCACGATCGCATGTTATCATTCAGTCGTGGAGGGCGATGCGATATGGATGACAGCCATTAGATGTGGAGGGGTTGATCAGACGGCTATTGGGGAGGCAAGATGAGGGGAGATTAACAAGGGCGGGCCCAACATAATTAAATATTATTTAGTCATATCGGGAGCAATATGATTGGTCGGGTAAGTTATTAATTAACCGTGGGGGTTAATTAATCCTTATTCAATGTGGCGGGGAGTCGGGGCTCTTAATTAGTTACAGATCTAACTAATTAATCCCAGTTAACACGGTATTATGGTTATATTTTAACCCGGGGTGGGATATGTAATACTTGGGGAATTTTATATGGCTATAATAATATGGGAATGGGTTGATTTATATAGGGAATTAATTAATATAAGTTAAAAGTTAATATGTCAAAATGAATGAAAAGCGCTAAGTATAAAAACATTAGGATTATGTATTTAACTTATGCTTGAATGAAAAAAGGGTTTTTATGAGATATTGTGTAATTTTTCTAAGTAAAATAGGATTTTACTTAGGAAAAAGACTTATGGAAGTAAATGAATGACTTATGGATGGTTTTAAGTACTTAGTATTTTTTAAATTATTGGGCCGAGGGTCCGATCCCTCCAAAATTCAAGGAAATGCCTTGAGCCCCTCTAATTTTCAAATGCCTTAGTACTTAGGAGAAATTAGTGAAATTTTTTAGGGAAAAATGAGAAGGGGAGTTAATCATTTGACCTTGTTTTGCTTGAAATTCTTCCAGTGTAATGTCTACCTTGCATTTGTGATGAAAGTAAGGATTAACACATTTAGAGTCATTATCCATCACATGTAATTCTGCAACATCATCTACCTACCCTACCTACTTTAACCTAGAATTTTTTCTTCTTTATTAGGGTGCATTTAAACTGGCAAACCCTTATCACACTTTCTTTTCTTTTATATGTAGAAATCTATCTAAGTCTAATATTATTACATCTAAGGGCTCAGATTAAGCTATTGAGCTCCTTTTATTTACTCTACCTATCTACTTATCTGCCAAGATTAAATAGTTTGGTCAGATTTTATCCTCTATCTCTAAAACATAAAATTTAAACATGAACAAGCCAAGCTTAAGATATTTGATTGTTGATCAATTGTGGCATAATTTACAAGTTGCACACAATTTGTTTATTACATAAGAGAAAAAAGTAGTGGCATTTAGACTTGCACACTTTCCTTGGCCTTTCTTTTGGTGGGGTTCATTTTCTTTTACTTTTTTGGCCATTTTTATTCTTTTCACCCTTTGATTTTTCTTTTAGGGTATACCCGCTTTACATTTTTTAATTTTTTTGATTTTTTTGTTGACAATATGGAAAACCTTTGCAACAAGGAAAGGTATGAACATATTACATAGCCCATCAAGTCAATCATGATATATGACACCTATTGGTATAGGAGCATAACACTGGCTCCACTTGGGGATGGCTTTTCCTGGTGAAAAGTCGAGAACAGCAGGTTAGTTGTCCTCAGACATTGGGCCAATCCCAAACATGCATTTGTTGTGGCTAAAAATCTGGAATTGAGTATAGTCATTTTTCTGCAACTTGAAATCTGATCTGAAATTAAAACAACACACAAAAATTTTCAAACCAACTTAATGAAAAACTAGCTGAAAATTCAAAACTAAAAAAATTGCTCAAAATTCTGAGCTTATTGGCACTCATCTACCTACTCAATCTATTGTTCAACTGCTAGTTAGGTAAAATGAAATAGCCAATGCAACCATCAATCATTATGTACTTTGATAAATTTTGTTGCATTTTCTTGTTGATTATCAAAACTGTACTTCTGCAACCTATTAGAAACTTGTCAACAAATGAGAGGATAAGGAAACACTTGATTTATTTTGTTGACTCTAGAAACTATACAAAAGGATCTTCCAAAATATATACATTGATGTTTAACTGATCTAAACAGCTGTACATCTGTTCTGGATGGCCTTCATGCCATGAATCTAAAATTTTATTTTCGTCTTTATCTCCCTGCAAACTTTCAGATAAGATTTGAGATGATATTTTTCCTGATTGTAATGTTCGATTGTCGAAACCTTTATCATATTTATTCTGAAAATCATAGTTAGTTCATAGAGGAATGCTTTTAATGCCTTCAATATTCAACGTATCTACTATTGAATCCTGAAAAACTTGGGAAAATTGCTGGAACCTATGACATATAAGATTCCATGGGACTTCATAAAATTCAACAATTTTCCCATCCTTTTCTTTAAATATGTTATACCATATTTCCTTTAAACGCTAAAATGATTCAAAAAATAGTGGTATGGAACTTTCTTATGTCATTTGATCATTTATTTCAATGGGAACTGATAACTGAAATTGTGAAACTAAAAAATCTTGATCAATAGTTTCATTATCTTCTTTGTTGTCAATCACAATTCCTAAAGATTGTTGATTATTTATGGCATGATAGTTGTCTCTAATGAACTTAAATGAAGCAAAACAAAGAGGTAAAGAACCTTCACTTATTTCCACATTTTCTCCTCTTTCTTCCACACTCTCGTTGTTTATCTGTATTGGTTGATCACTATCTTCAATCTGCTGAAACTGAGTTTCTTCATCCCACAAACTAGCTTTTGATTGCTCTTTAAAGTTAGCTTGGGTTTGGAGAACATAACTATCATTATAATGATCATACTTAGGCAAATCATCAAAATAAAGAATGTCATCAAACATACACATTAGATCAACAAGTTCCTCTTCCTCATATTGATCTGTAATTTCATTTTCTGATCTATGATAATTGGGATTAGCAGGAATTTTTTCATGGCTATCAACCTCTTCTATTTCTTCATGGTGATTTTGAATAAAAAATTCATCTTTCATGGTGATCTCCTGTGTTATTTCATCTAGTTTTATTACCAAAAGGTTGAGTTTTACCTCTGCAATGTTTTTCTTTTCCTCTTCTTCCGCTTTCAACTTTTCCTGTCTGATTTGCAGATTAACTTCTACATCAACTGCAATGTTCTGCATTTGTACAAGTGTTTTTGGATCTCTTTCTCTTAACCGAAATTCTATTTCTGGATCAAAGGCACTTGGATAATGCAAGAGAGCTGAATCATGAGGAGGTCTAATATTTTCTGGCATTGAATAATAAACTTGATTAAATCTGTCAGAAAATTGTTGTATTGTTTCATTTGGATGTCTTTTTAACTAATTATATTCTTCCATAATCACAAAAGGATTAAATTTTATTATCCATCTATCAAGGAAAATTTTGATAAACTGCCGAAAATTTGAGATGCTAGCATTAGGCAGATTCTTGAACCAACTCTTTATTATATTTTGCAAAGAAAGAGAAAAAAGTCTGATTTTAACATCATCTTCATCAATCTCAAATAAATCCAAATAATTCTCAAAACCTTTAATATGTTTTTGGGCAGTCATACCATTATCTCCATCAAATCTAGGAAGATACTTGTAGTATTTTTTAGGAAAATCGTGGAGTATAGGAGGTAAAAGAAGGGGCTTATATCTATCTGGAACTTTATATGGCACAGGGTATGTACAGGGATTATAAGATCAGTCTTGATTATTTGAAGCTTCTTAATTAGAAAAATATCATCATTAGATTCATAAGAAAGCTGCTCAAAGGGATTAGGACAATTATTACTTACAATCTTCGAAGGAAAATAATTAAAAACTAATCTAAGATCTTCTATAAAATACAATATACATTGAAAAACTTTCTTAATGAGAAAGAACATAATGTCTTGGATTAAGATCCAAGTTGAAAGCCTAATCTTTCCATATTGTTCTTTGAGGTTCATTCCTCCAGTGGAGTCTTGATTGTGAAATTGATTTGGAGTCGCCAGGTGGATGATGTTAACCTTTGTGTGTCTGATCACTATCCACCATCATAGATCAGATTGAACCTATAAAATATTTCTGAAGAAAAAGGTTAGTCTTCCCCAGCGGAGTCGCCACTATGTTATCACTCAGTAATTTCTCCAGGTTCAATAGAAATAGTCCGAGGTAACCACAAACCAACTTTTAGGTACAAAATCTAGCCAATCTGTATCCAGAGAGGGCTCTCTCTTTAAGTTTTAGCTTTGTTTTTGAAAGATATTAGGCTAGTTATGAAAGTTTAGGAATTTTGATTGTGTTTGGGTGATGGAATTCAATAATAGAGGAGTAGGACTGAATAATTTATTCCATTAGGCTAATGGAGTCAAAGAAGATGGTTTAACTGGATTTAGTTTCTTAACAAGGGATGGTTTCACAGGGAAAAGTAATCAAATAGGGAACAAATAAATATTTAAATTGAATGGAATGGACTCAAAATGGGTGAAGGGAAATTAAGAATCCTTCAACATATTCGAAAGAGGGAACTTGAATTATTATTAATAAAGAGAAATTAAGAATTCTTTATCAAATAATCAAAATGAACAAACTAGGAAACAGGAGCAATTAAGAATTCACTTTCCATACTAGTTCAGAGGAAAACATTAAGAATAACAACGACTGAAAATAGATTGCACTTAAGCACTTTCTGAATTATTCTTTTTCATTTATCATTCAGATATAAAACACAGATGGTATAATAAACAAGTATAAAACTTTAAAACCAAAGAGATAGAAGACTTATTGATCCGTTTGTTGACTCAAGAATCCTATGAAAAGTCCTTTGCATCAATTCTTTGTCCTACTAGCCATGTGAAATTTGTCCAATAGCAATTTATTCCAAAATAATCAGTATTACAGCAAAGCCTAAGAATCCACCCCCCAAATACTTCCAAGAGTGAAGTATTAATACAAATTCTAAACTAAAATATCTTGAAAAAATATCAAGATTAGTTCACAAATCTCTCCAACTGTTTTACATAAATAGAACTTAAGTAAAAGACACTCAAACTAATGCATCTATTTGGAACTATTTTTTATGGATAGGTGATGACAAAGAGGAGAATTCGAATTTGATCCAACTCTTAGTTGATGATGAGGCATCCAAGTCACTAACTGCTTCATTTCTTTGTGCATTCTGCTCCACAATTCTGCAAAATTGGGGTCCAATGATATCTTTGTATTTCTCAATCCGTAACAGATATGTAAAAAGTGGAAGATTGGATTGTGGATTAATATTTTTTTGAGATAAACCTCTTTCAGTTTCCTAAACTTCCTCTCCAGCTATGCACAATAGGCTCTGCAAAAATATGTGTAAAAAAGAGTTTTACAGAGTCTGAAAAATAGGCTGTAAAGATTCGCATGTATCTCTTGTTCTGTAACACTTGTGAGAAAAGTGAGATAGGTTTTTGTAGATGGGTCTTTTAGGAACAAAAAACTCTTTCAATTTTGTAAAATGTACTTCTTACTTGCCACAATATTCTCTGTAAAATGATTAATTAACAGGAATTTTCTGCTCCCAGATGCGGGTGCTCCAACAGATGGTTGATTCGATGGGACAAAGGTGCGGCGAGATGGATTGCCACCTGCCCATCCCGGACAACGAAGATCTCAGTTTGATTTTCTATGGATGTTTGCATTTAAATCTCGCAGATACCAAAGGATCCACTTCATATGGTGTTGTACCTCACCTCATGCCCACAGGACTGGCCTCTGCTATTACTCGCTTCTGTGAGGATCTCTTCAATGCATCAGTTATTATGGGGGATTACCAACACGTGTGCAGGTAGATTAAGAGGTGGAATCATGTTAAGGCCATGGAGCCAAGGTCTTATACACATAGAACTTACCTCCTTCTCATATATGGTATCAATTCAACTCCCAATCTGCGTGGAATCATCATCGTCAATCTAGCCATCCTGAGTAGCCTGAAGGGGATTCTTCTCTTGAAGTAGAGTTCCAGTTCGAATGCAGTGCTACCTCTTTGATCATTTGGCTTTTGTCTCAGGTCACTGTTGTCGTTTAGAGTTTTCACTCCCCTGCTATTGTGGCTGCTTGGATTCATTTGGTTTTCGCAATGCCTCGTTTGCGCCACAGGCTTCGGAGTCATCGTGGAAGCTCAAGGGACCGTCCCGTCCTGCAAGAGACCACTCCAGCCCATCTTCAATCTCGACCTCTCTCTCCAGCGGTACTTTGCCCGGCCATTACCCTCGTACATGCAGTGGAAGGGGGCGCTATCTTGACACCCATCATGGCTGAAGCTCCCCTGCTCCTCGTCCCCCTGCTACCTCGCCTCCTCCAACAACTGGCTCTACGCATTTTACCTTCTCCAGCTCCCTGATTCGCCTAAGAATCACTGTGCTCTTCACGGTGGTTTTTCATGAGGAGTCTAGTGCCCTTCTTGCTAGCCCTGAGATGGATCCTACCCAGACTTCGAATTTTCAGATGGGGGAGGGCAGTGCATCGTTGTAGGTGTCAGAGGTTCCTTCCAGCAGCGTTCCTGATGTGCCTATGGCTCCAGTTGATCCCGGTCCCTCTGAATCTGAGGAAGCTCTGGCCAGAGACTTGATGGCTTCAGGTTGGTGTCGCATTGTAGAAGAGCCTCCTGATGATTAGTATGCATTCTGCTTGTTTTTCTTATGTTCCTACTACCGATGCTATTGGGCTTGTCTTTGTTCGAGCGGTTCTCAGGTTTTCCAGCTTATTTTTGTATAAGTTTGATCCTATGTACACTCAGGAAATTCACAACTAGCTCCCCTGCGTCGGTTTTTGCTATTTTTGTCTAACTGGTTTCCCTATCAAAGGGCAGTCTACATACCTGGTTTACATGACATTCCTGCCTCCAAGGCAGTAGTTCTTGACTGCGGTCTCGTTGTATTTTTATCACTCTGTTAATAGATTACTCTTACTTAGGAAAAAAAAAAAAAAAACAGGAATTTTCTGCAAAAAGTGTTTTTCAACATTATTTAATATTTCCAAAACCATAATAGCTGTTAGAAAAGTGAGAGAGGTTTTTGTAGCTGGACATCTTATGAACATAAAACTCCTTCAATTTTGAAAAATTCATTTTGTATTGATCACAATATTTTCTGCAAAAAAATTACTAAAACATGAAATCTTTGTAAAAATGTTCCTTCTTGTTGTGTTTTTCATCTTTTCACTTTTTTGTTCTTTTGACTATTTTACTTTCACTTTAGACAAACTTCAATTTTGGTGAAAGTATTTTAATTTCTTTTTACTATTTTACTGCCTCTATATTTACTTTTACTATTTACCTTTGACTGCTCTGTAACTTCATTTTAACTTTCACTCTGACTTTTACCTTATACACTTTAACCACTGATACTCTTTAACTGTTATGCTCTCTGTTTATTTTCTATTTATCCTTTTTACCATTACTTACTGTAATAAATAACCAAAATTCATCCAAGGATATTTTTTATAAAAGGTCCAACATATCTTCCCACCATTGTGCTTCTGGTATTCTAGATCTTCTAGATTCAGAAAGGAATTTGGATTTTCAGTGGAAAAATGGGCAAAATTACAAGTTTGGGAACTTATGGGGTGAAACAAAGACTGAATTGTACTGTTTTTTAGTCTTTTTCTGTGGAAATAAAGTAAAATCCAAGACTTTCAGGGTTTGACAGAAATTGGATAAATACCTGTTTCGGAAAGTGAATAGTGAGGAAACAGATGCAGGTAATAGCTGACTGGTTCAGCTGAAAATCGTTTGGAAAAGTGGCGGTTTGGAAATTTTCAACAACTGATTTTGACGTTTTTTTCATGGGAGCATTGGTCACAAGATAAAATGATGAAAATAACGTGCATTTTTTTGTTTTATTCACAAAGTCAAGGTTGGCAGGGGTTTTGTTATTTCGGATGGATGACGTACGCAGGAAATGACAGTTTGTCATATGCGGAGAGCAGTAAATGGTATGTATCACACCGCTTTTGGGGATGGGTGGTATTCAGCCGGAGCCAGCGATTCCATACATCTTGTGACGCGTGGCGAGGCACTTTTCGCAAAACCACTCCACGATCACACGTTATCGTTCGGTTGTGGAGGGTGATGTGATATGGATGACAGCCATTGGATGTGGAGGGGTTGATCAGACGGCTATCAGGGAGGCAAGATGAGGGGAGGTTAACAAGGGCGGGCCCAACATAATTAAAGATTATTTAATCATATCGGGAGCAATATGATTTCTCGGGTAAGTTATTAATTAACCGTGGGGGTTAATTAATCCTTATTCAATGTGGTGGGGAGTCGGGGCTCTTAATTAGTTACATATTTAACTAATTAATCCCAATTAACACAGTATTATGGTTATATTTTAACCTTGGGCGGGATATGTAATACTTGGGGAATTTTATATGGCTATAATAATACGGGAATGGGTTGATTTATATAGGGAATTAATTAATATAAGTTAAAAGTTAATATGTCAAAATTAATGAAAATCGCTAAGTATAAAATCATTAGGATTATGTATTTAACTTATGCTTGAATGAAAAAAGGGTTTTTATGGGATATTATGTAATTTTTCTAAGTAAAATAGGATTTTACTTAGGAAAAATACTTATGGAAGTAAATGAATGACTTATGGATGATTTTAAGTACTTAGGCCTTTTTTAAATTATTGGTCCGAGGGTCCGATCCCTCCAAAAGTCAAGGAAATGCATTGAGCCCCTCTAATTTTCAAATGCCTTAGTACTTAGGGGAAATTAGTGAAGTTTTTTAGGGAAAAATGAGAAGGGGAGTTAATCATTTGACCTTGTTTTTCTTGAAATTCTTCCAGTGTAATGTCTTCCTTGCATTTGTGATGAAAGTAAGGATTAACACATTTAGAGTTATTATCCGTCACATGTAATTCTGCAACATCATCTACCTACCCTACCTACTTTAACCTAGAATTTTTTCCTCTTTATTAGGGTGCATTTAGACTAGCAAACCCTTATCACACTTTCCTTTCTTTTACATGTAGAAATCTATCTAAGTCTAATCTTATTACATCCAAGGGCTCAGATTAAGTTGTTGAGCTCCTTTTATTTACTCTACCTATCTACTTATCTGCCAAGATTAAATAGTTTGGTCAGATTTTATTCTCTATCTCTAAAACATAAAATTCAAACATGAACAAGCCAAGCTTAAGCTGTTTGATTGTTCATAAATTGTGGCATAAGTTACAAGTTGCACACAATTTGTTTATTACATAAGAGCAAAAAGTAGTGGCATTTAGACTTGCACACTTTCCTTGGCCTTTCTTTTGGTGGGGTTCATTTTCTTTTACTTTTTTGGCCATTTTTATTCTTTTCACCTTTTGATTTTTCTTTTAGGGTATACCCTCTTTACATTTTTTAAATTTTTTGATTTTTATGTTAACAATATGGAAAACCTTTGCAACAGGGAAAGGTATGAACATATTACATAGCCCATCAAGTTAATCATGATATATGACACCTATTGGTATAGGAGCATAACAGAGAGGAAGGAGAAGCTCTTGCTCCAAATAGAGGGATTCTTTCATCTTGGCAAGGAAGTTCCTAGGATCTCATGGAGGGAGATCAAGGCACAATTCATGTTTCTATCTGTGCCATTGTTGAGGAGGTGTAAAACCAGGGAGACACAAGGAGGAAGTATGGAGAAGAAATAGCATCATGAGATGAGGAGTACACATTCCTATTCATTTCTAGAGGTTGATGCACCTAGGGAGGTGATTTGATTGCGCAGTGGAATCATGGACAAATTCGTTCATTCATATATGCAGTCACCACTTAATGATGATGTCTCATTTCTTGGAGACATTTTGCCGGGGAGACCACTAGATCAGCAGATGATGAGAGATGCTTCACATGTTGAGGCACCATTCATTGATTTCAGAGGATTCGAGACCTTGGGGGATAGCTTCACAGTGCTGCGATTCTTGAGAAGACTCAAGGAGGAGAGAACCTTTCTTTCAACATCATTTGTACCCACTCTCATTTCAGATTCTGCGTTGTGGCAGAAGCAGCAGAGGAAGGATAGCAACCTTCCAACTTGCATCTTTGGCATGGGAGATGTCAAAGAAGGAGATGACCATATGACAAACGTCCTTCATGAGGAACCATCAGCGCTATCACTATGGAATATAGATCCATGTTGGAACTCTGGGTTGTTGGTGGAGTATTCCCAAGATCATCTTGCTTGCATGATATTGACAGATCAACATATGAGGAGATGCATAGATCATGTGCAGATGGAGGAGATACATAACTATTTGGAGGAGTTAGCACAACCACTTATTTTCTCTTTGAGGAAGAGAGGAGACTCATTTTTTAGCCACTCCATTTTCATGAGCAAAACTTATGGTGAGGGTATAGTTTATTTGCATGATGATTTGTATATTCATCCCTTAACCATATTTGTACAAGATGTTGCTCCAAGGAGGAGCATTCTTTCTTCTAGACCCCATGGTCTACTTGAGGCCATGATTACTGTTGGTGACCACTCCCTAGGAGGACTTGGGGAGGAAATGTATTTTGGAGGACATACTCACCTTGCACCATACATCAGTCATTTTCTTCATACATTTGAGGAGAGTGGGACAACAAACGAGTGGTTGAGAGGCCACACTTTTTGTCACACTCTTTTACAATTGAGGGTAAAACTGCATTGGTTACAATTGTGGGACCATTGTCCTTCTCCCTTGCTACACATGACAGCAAGCATGGTTCTAATTATGGTTCATTATGTTGTTGTTGTCTTTATGTTTTTTGATAGCATGATTGGGGGAATGACACATTGGTTGGATGTGTCCCTTAAGGGAGAGATCTCCCACATTATTTGCATTGCATGTTCTAATGGGAGCATGAGAGCACATGTGGCCACTACAAAAAAATATTTGTTTCCATTTGATGTGACCCATATGATTGGTTGGATGCCATATGTTGGTGACTTCCAACTCATCACATATGAGATGATTTTGGAAAAATGTTTCATAATGCTGAAGAAGGGATCCTTGGAGGTCTAGTCTTCATTTTGCCACTTGAGGGAAACATTATTGCAGCTCAATATTAGCATATACTCTACACTTATCCTAATTGGAGACGATGACAGCGTGGGGTAGGCTATTTTTTCTACCAAGATTAGATTTTCAGCCCACCTATATTGCAGGAGCGAAAGGTGGAAGGTGATTGTCAGGAGTTTTCATGTTGGGAGACAACTCACTTTGTATGGATGATTGCCTGGGGGATGGAGGATATACATGAGGGAGATGTTCCTCAACATATTTCCAACTCCATGCCTTGGTTGGAGATTCTATAGTTCTATCCTTGCAGTTGCTTGAGGACAAGCAACATTTGGGAGGGGAGGACTGTAATTTTCCCATTTTAGCACATGGCTCAATGGAACATTAAAATTTTGCTTATATCACATTGCAACTAAATAAATGGGTAAAGAGACCCATTCTTATTAAAGGCATGAATAAAATCCCTCATGATGTGAAAGGGATCATCAGAGTAGCTTCATTTTTCACCCTCAAGTGTGAAAAGGGGGGCAAATGCATGAAGACAAGGTCATGTTTGACCAAGTCAACAACGTTGTCATAGGAGGAGTGGATCACTTTATGAGACATCGCAGTGTGAATGAGGAAGAGGATACTTGGTGGAGGAAACCCTAATGGATGGGGCCCATGGAGAGAGATCTTTCACTTGTTTAAAAGGAGGGAAAGGCAACCATTGTTTCTCATGCTTGTATTTTTCATCTCAATTGTCAAGTGAGACAATTGTGCATTCTTTGCTGCTTAACAATAATTGCCGGGAGGAATTCCTGTTTAGGATTCTTTCACCTTCTTGAGAGGCCTCTTGAGGGATTGCTCAGATTTTCCTCACATCCAAGCTTGAGGCCAAGCATCCTCCATCAAGACAGTGTTATTTCTGTAGCAAAATAATGTTGTGTTGTTGGGTGTTGCAGTGAGGGTTCACTACATCACCTCCATCAGCTATTTTGAGAGGAGGAGTCTCTCTTCCCTTTGAGATATCATATTGGAGATATTCTGGAGCTTATTGAAAACTTTGGCATCAAGGCCAAGCATTTCTCTTCACCAACAACACATTCCCTTCTCTAGACTGCATTATTTATGAGTGTGTTTGCAGTGGAGACTTGCTCCACATGTTTGGAGGGTGAGATCTCAGGTGAGAGGATCAACCTTTCATTCTAGAGATCCATTGGAGGATATGTTGTCATTGATTGCAACATCTTCAGTCTTCTCCATTTATTTTCAATTCTTAAGTTGTTGCAGCTACCCAGCAACTCCGGCATTTCTGCAGATTTTCCATTTTGTGTATATTTTAGCCAATCCCTTTGAGGATTGTGTATTGTATGTGTTATTGCCTAAATCTACCTCAAGCTGAAAGAAGGCAGAGTTCAGGGTAACATCAAACCACGCTTAGTTTGGTAGCTAGCCCTACCAGAACAGGAGAGGGCTCTCTCCGGGTCAATCTCAACAAAAATAATCAATGAGGCTTGAGATGACTTGAAATAAAAGCTGATTTTAGACTAGGTATATAAGTAAAAGGATTTGATTTGATTTTTAGGGTTTTTGTTGGATCAAAGGGAAATGTAGTTTTGGGTCCGGGGATGAGGCTAGTTTTTGCAGAGTTCTGAATGGGGCAAGGAAGGCAATTGTTTTGATGCTTTGAATTGAATGAATGGATATTTGAGACCAGTGAGGAGCTGAAGAGGGCAAGAGGCTTTCAAGAATCCTCTTCAAACAGATGAAAACATGGAAAATTAAACAAAACTGAAGGCAGAGCAAAGCAATCTAATGAATTCCACCTTTATCACTCATTTGTTTAATTTAAGAAGAAAGGAGAAGGGAAATGATACACATAAAACATCAGTGAAATTAAAATCACAGAGAGAAATAAACCATCAAAACATAGAGCCACATGGATCCCAAAGAGTGCTGCAAACCCTGGTCTATTCCTTTGCCAAAATTGCAGAGATGAAATGTACAATGAAGTGCCAAGCAATCCCAAGTGTCCAACCCTGAAAATGACTGATGAATTACATGATATAGACAATACTAACTCATCCCCATGCCTCTAGGGGTCGAGCTCACCATTCTAGGAGCTATTTCAACCATATCTAAACTAAGAACTAGAATAAAGGCAATGAAACAACTTGCCTCTATATGATAGGAAACTGATTCATTCACTTACATTTCACTTTTTGGTGAATGAATCTACTAGAATGAGTAAAAATGTGCCAAAATTACATCAAATTCATGAATTTACATCAAGTTACATCAAGAGTTACATGAAAAAGTCAAACTAGCCAAAACTAGGCGAAAAACTAAGCTGCTGAGTGAAAAATAGGCCAAATTTCCCAAGGAGCCGCGCCTGAAATATCTATGCATAGCACAACTTTGAGGCTGATTTTGAGGGCCTTCACGAAGTCCAAATTGAGTACAGGATAGCTCGTTGGAAATCCCTACCTGTCTTCTTTCCAGCCCAAGTGGAATTTATAGATTTTGTTGCCATTTACCCCTCCAAAAATCAAATCTCCCAACACTGCTTCCTGTGTGTCCAAAAAGTGGCAGAAAGGTCATTTTTGAGGTGTTTTTGACCCTTTAGGCAACCCAAAACTTGTCAAAATCCTTAGGTAATGGGTAGGCATGCATAAATTTTGATGAAAAATCCATAAATACAAATTTTTCCTCCAAAGGAGCTACCAATTATAAGCGCGCGCCAAGTGGCGCTACGCGTCGGGCAGGAAAATATGTGTTTAGGCCAAAAAATTCAAAATTGACAAAAAATTTCCCAAATTTCTTGAAATTTGGGCTGAATGTCCACCATAAAGCACTATGTTGGGCCAAAGAAGCTTCGGCCAAAATTTGGATTCTATCATGCCTTTTACAACGCTTTAGTGCCCTCCTTAGCCTTGCTTTCAGAATCTTTATTCTCGCTTTGCAAACATGATTTCGTGCCCAATAATGGTTCTTCATGTGCCTGAGCATATTCTTTTCCTTGTTTTCCTTCTCCAACAACTTCTCAATATGAATATTGAACCTCTCAAGCCAAGTCTCTCTATCAGCCTCAATCTCTCGCTCAATGGGTGTCATCTCAGTTTGGCTTCTTCGGGCAGCTTGTCGGTTCTCACGGATGTTTTGCAACTCCATGATTGTTTTCTAATCTTCTAACTATTTTTTCCACTTCTCCAGGTAATTTATGATCCATTGGGCTCTCTGCAACTTGACGGTCAAGGTATCTATTTCCGCCTTCTGGTCCTGAATGGTCTCTCTCAAATTTGAGCTTGGAGAGCTCAAATCCTCATCAATCAATATGAAATCAGTATCCTAGCCTCATAAAGGGTCCTCATCATGCATAGGCCTCTTACCTCTGTCCTGTACCTATACCTGTGCTGCTGATGACGGCAACGAGACCCCTTCCACCATGGGTGGAGATAGTACTCGCCGGGCTGCTGCAAATAATACTCTGGTGCCTCTCTGATAAGTAACAAACACTGACACACTGATAGGCTCTGTCTCGTGACCTTCATACTGATGTGAAGGTTCACCCGCATCATGGAAAACCTCCGGAGGAACCTAAGGGGCTGTGAAGAAGTCACGGGAAATGAAATCCTCCCATAAAATACCCTGCAATCCAAGCTGATGTACAACCACGATCTTGATGAGTGCATAATGATAAATATTGTTGTACTGTTGCACGGGAATTTTCTTCTGCATAAGAGTGGTCATCCTCTCGATATTCCGGCACATAAAATAAGGTATGTTCATCATCCTCACTCTGGTGAAATGCGTCAATAACCTGATGTGGTAGGCATAGAGGCGTGAAAAATGACCCTCACAACTGAAATATCTGATAATGAGTTTCATCAGAGGCGCATAGGATTCCTTTAGGAACTGGAATGGGAACACCCTGCTGAGCTGCCTCAAAAAGCTAGGCCTAATGTATGGTTCATAATGCACTCTATCCACATGTTGTCTTTTGTTCCATTTTTCACCCACATTCGGTATTCCGGTTGCTTGAGAGATGGTTTCCGGTGCCAAAGTGAAATTTACACCAGCAAGAGTTACCTGACCATCATGTAAATGCAATACAAACAAACGAGCTAACTCCTGATGATGATGAATCCTAGAAATCATCTCACAATACTGATAGCATGACTACTCTCGAAAACATGCCATGGAAAGTGGGCAAGCTTGCAATTGATTCAATGAGGTGGGCTCTTCTCTCACATGTTTGCCACCTTTACGAGGCCTTCTCGGTGCATGTAGCTCAGTGGTAGAATCACTATCTCTCTCATATGATGTGTCAGTATCTGTCTCCATGATGTCCATACAAGGTGTATGTTGGCTTGTATGAAATGAAAATGAGAATTCGGTGTTTTATTTCAACTGCCAAATATATGTCAAAGGGGAGGGACTGTAGGAGAAATAGGGCAGTGAGGACAATGGGGTTTAATCAAGTGATAATTTGCCTTTTGGAATTTTGACAAATGTAGGGACAATGGACAACCACTTGACTGTTTGGGACACTTTGGGTTTAGGAATTTTTATAAGTGAGATGGGAAAGGGAGAGTGATAGGAAATGAAATGACTTAGGGATAGGGATGATGGGAATGAGAAGGTATGAGTGGGCTTTAGGGATGTAAGGGAATAGGGGATGGACTGTAATGATAATATTAACAATGAGAGGGAGGAATAAATAGTGAGGAATGAACAAGTTTGCCACCAAAACAAATTTTAAAACTTCAACTTTCAAAACCCTAAGAAGGCACTTCAACAAGATGATAGGGTTTATAGTTTTGGCATTCAAATTCTCCAAAATCCATTTTCAAATACTTGTAAATGACAACTACAGTCTCACATGAACTTACTTGGACAAATTAGATAGAGCGATTTGGAATTTTTTTGGAGGCAATGAAAAAAATTGGGTGTCGGCCCTGTGCACCGCGACTGTTGTATGCGCCACGCTAGAACAAAAATGCACAGTGGTGAGAAGCCCTATGCGTCGCGCTCAAACAGTGCGTCGCGCCCAACGCCCAGTGCGCTGTGACACTGAACTTCACCACAATTTCGGCCTTCAAACACTACGTCGCTCTCCACGATTTGTCTTGGCTCAATGATGTCTCTTGGTATGCAAATGGATTGTTGAATATGAAAATATCTATATATACAAAGGATTTGAAAAACCCACTTTGTAAAGTCTGCAAACTTTGGCACTTTCACATAAACTCTGTTTTTTGTTTCCTTTTGATTTTTTGGACTGAATGATGAATCTCTTATCTATATTTACAGGGATAGCTGGCATGGGGTTTTGGCAAAGGTGACTAGGGCTGCACCTGAAGAACTTTACAACTGAAAAAAATTTGAAAATTACATTTCATTTATTACAAACGGATAAAATAGACAATTTTTCTTCAAAACAGAGTTTTGAAGAAAAATCATTATCAAGCATTATGACGATGAAATTTTTGCACTGATACCTTATTTAAGGCTTCCTTATGTGCCTTCTAACATTATTAGACATTCTAAAGACTAAATTAACGAAACCCTAGACCTAATGAGACTAAAAACCCTAAAATGACTCTTTGTTGATCAAGAGACCAAACATGACTGTAAATGACTTTAAATGATTTCGATGAACTTTGATGAACATACCTAGGCCAGCAGGTACATGACATGAGGGATATGAGTGACAAGACCCTTCCGTCAGATGATCCATGCTCCTAATGGAATGCACTTGACTGAACTGAATGAGACACCTAAAATGAAATGCAACAAGAGAAATTTTGATCTCTAACGGAGGGATGAAGATACCGACTCTAACAGTATGTTTTTAGGGGTTGAGATCTTTCTCCCCCTTATTTATTTGAGCCATTATTGTCACATTTATGTATTATTGACATTTTGCAGCAGTTCCTCCTCAAGGATTGCGCAGTCATAGTCAGGGCCTCTTTTATATAGCAGTATTTCTCCATATTTCATGTACATGTTTCATTGAGGCTGCATTGCCTAGCTTGAGAGATCATTTCCTCAAGATCTTGTATAAATTGGTTGCTGATATAATCTAATGTAATGGTTATGTGGATCTTATTTCATTTTGGTTTTAATGTATTCACTACTATTTTCAGCTCATCTTTACGATTTGTTGAGCTCCACATTGGTAATATCTTGAGATATTCCCAATAGTGTAGCTGTTCGTAATTTGGAACATTACAAATTCCCAAAACCCTCCTTGTCCCAATTGATTGTCCCTAAACCCTACTAAATCACCCTATACCTCTAAAGACACTAAAAATACCCCTAAATCCTCCTCCCTAAGTCCCTACACCCTTTTCCATAAAAGCCCGAATTTCTAGGAATCTCACTATTTTTCCTAGATTTCCCCCTTCCTTTGACCTATAATTGAATTTTCATTTTCATCTCCCTTAATGATTTCACCTCCCATCACCTCACAAGGTTTCATAACCTTTCTCCCCATCCCCCTTAATTTTTGTGGCCCTATCCCTATCCCCTAACGCCCTCATTTCATCATTTCCTTCCCTGCTCCCATTCCCTTCACTCCCTCACTCACTCTCCTTTTTCTTTTCTCTCCCCTAGGGTTTCCAAAGTGCCAAGAACAAGCATGGAGAGCGGGTACAATGATTATAGGGAGGAAGCACACAGTGATCATGAGTTTGAGGAGGATGAGATTTCACAATAGAGAATGCCACACAAGGGAGGCTGAAAACATCAGGAAAAGGCCAAAGACAAGAGGCCTCAAAAGAGCATTGGAGAGAGAAAAGCAAGAAGCCCAAAGTCTGAGTTTTGACCAGCAATTGGAAAAGGAGATTGAAGATAATAGAGAAGTGTGGCTTGAGAGAGTTAAAATTCACTTGTATAAGATGCTTATGAAGGCCAACAGAGACAATCAGATGCTCAGGCACATGGCCCATCACTATCAAACCCGGAACAAAATTTGCAATATCAAGGTCAAACAAATGAAGGATAAATTGAAGGAGATTCAAAAGGGAAAGAAAGGAGGTGACAAACTCAAGATATGCTTTTATGCCTCCTTAGCTGAAATTTTCATGTTATTTTGCGCCTATCCCACAATCTTTGAACAATTTTGAAATTTTTTGGAAATTTTTGAGTTTTTGGGCAAATTTTGAAAAACACAGAAATTTTTGCTCAAGTTGTTGCGCACTCTTTTGGGGCATCCAATGGAAAAATGGAAGAAATAAATGGGTTCATAATGATGAGGAAATGGCCCCTGTACTTTTTCTAAGAATTTGGAGCAATACTGGTCAGTCAAAAGGGCCAAAAACACTCAAAAAATCATGTTTCTGCCATTTTTCAGCAGTGCGCTGCGCATAAAGGAAGTCTTGGGAGATTGCAGTCTTGGAGGGTCGAAACAGCTCCAAATCAGAAAATACAAGAAGATATAGAAATTAGACAGGACAATCTTTCCATTGAAATATCATGAGCTCAATTTGGACATCGGGAATTCCTTCAAAAGTGACCTACAAGAAGGGATATGTTTTCCTCATTGGCGCTGCACATAGGACAAATTCTGCTTGTTTTGGAGTTTTCTCTGTTTTTCACGTAATTTTTTAGTTTTACCTCACTAGTTGGGGTTTTCAATGATGTAATTGATAAATATGAATGTAATTATGATGGGGATTAGTTTACTATAGGTAGATTTTTTAGCTTGAGTCCTCTAGAGGGCAAATGAATCGGTTTCCTCTCTTTTAGAGGCAAGTTGTTGGGTCTTCCTAGTCTTCAGATTTTTGTTCAGCATTTGGTGGAAACTGATCCTCATCTTATGGATTCGGCTCCCTGAGGCTAGGATGAGTTTTTTTGAGGTCTATATCTTCTTCTTCTTTCTCATTAGTAAGGGTTGGACTCAGTTGGATGCTTGGCCTTTGAAGAGACACACTTTGTATTAGTTCCAAGCAGGAATATTAATCAAATTTGCAGCTATTTTTATGGGATCCTTGTGGTATGGTGTTTAGTTTAAGTTTCTCCTTTTTTTCTCATATGTAAGAATATTTTCTTTATTTCATCCATCATTTCATTGCTATTATTTGAATGTTTTCAAGTTTGATGAACATAATCCATAATTTTTATGCTTTGTTTCGGGTAGACATTCACAGCCTGTAATTTCTTCAGTTTAGAAAGAACACGTGATTTGACCATGCTCTTTATAGCTCCTCACCTGTCTTGATTATCCCACCCATTGAAATCCTAAAGTGCTAAATCACAGTGCCTACCTTGCCCCATAGAACACCCTACAAATTTTGACCTAACTTCCTTTTCCCTAAACTATTTTTCTCCTTTTGATCCAACACAACCAAATCAAAACAAGCAAAACCCTAAGCTACTATACCTAGCCTAATACTTTCATTATCCAGTAATATTGGCTATGACCCTTACAAAGAGAGCCCTCTCCTTGCCTAGTAGGGTTAGCTACTTGGCTAAGCATGTTTTGTGGTTACCTCGGAATTCCCTTCTTCAGCCTGAGGTTCAATCCAAGTGATAACATATTGGTGACCATATTGGGGAAGAAAAGGATTATATCCTCCCTAGGAAAGAATGACAAATTTTAGATCTGATTGTTAATGGAGGATAATAATTAGATGCATATAAACGCTGAACTCTTCACTTGGTGACTCCAACTTGATGTAAAGACTCCACTGGAGGATCGACCTTGCCAGTAGGAAAATGGAAGGATCCTACACAAAGGTCAGGTATTAAAAGTGGAATTGTATTAAAGATCTAATCTACTTTCTTGTAAATTACTTCTTTTATTTTCCTGAAACTATCCTGAAATATTTTTGGAGTTTTTTGTATGACAAAGATGATCAAAATCTTGATTATACCTATTTGAAAAGTGTAAATGCCGAGTTTTCCTTTGATCTTGGTCCACATCCTTTTTCTAAATCTTATGATGACCATCTTCAAATTGATGAGACTAAAGAGATCAATACTGATCCTACAACTTCTGTACATACTCCTACACCTTGTAAAATTCCAAATCGATACAAACCACTCATCTTACCTCCTATACTCCATGCTTTCCCTAAAAATAATTACATAAATCTGCGGAGGTTTGATGGTGATATGAAAACATCAATATTGAGAGATATATGTAGAATTTTGAGACTTTCCTAGACCTTTTTGAAGTTGACAAAGAGGATGTCAATATCAAGCTATTTTCTCTTTCTTTGCAAGGAAAAGTCAAGAGTTGGCTCAAAAACTTGCCTGCCCCAAGCATCTCAGATTTCCCTCAATTCCTAAAAATTTTCCTCGATAGGTGGGTGGTCAAACAAAAACCTTTCCTAATTCTAAAAGAGTATGACCAGCTAAAAAGACAGCTAGGGGAGACAGTACAACAATTTTCTGCCAGATTCAATCAAGTCTATTATTTGATACCTGCTGATATAATACCCCCTCATGGCTCAACTCTTTTACATTACCTGGATGCCTTTGATCTAAAAATGGAGTTTCAACTAAGAGAAAGGAGCCTTACAACACTTGAAGAGATGCAGAATAGTGCAGTATTTGTAGAGGCTAATCTGTTGATCAGAAGGGAAAAGTTGAAGGAAGAAGAGAAGAAGAACATTGCAGAGCACCTAACATCTTCAAAGGTAAAGCTAGAAATTTTGGTAAGTACAATAGAGGAAATGATGCAAAATATCACCATGAGAGATGTATTTTCCATTCAAGATCATCATGACCCACTTATCCCAGAAAAAGAAGAGATTGCAAGCCCTAAAAATTTTCCTACTAATCCCAGCCACCATAGATCCGAAAATGGATTTGTAGATCAATCCGAGGAGAAACAATCTGATAATCTAGTGTGTATGATTGGTGACATTACTTATATTGATGTTTGACAAAGTTTGATCAGTATGATGATGATTATGTTCTCCAAACAAAAGCTAATCTTGCAAAGTAATCAGCAGTTGGTTTGTGGGAGGAAGTTCATTTTCAGCAGCTCAAAAACAGTGATCAGCCAATGCATATCAGTTATGAAAGTGATGAGGAAAGTCTAGAAAATTTGGAAGTAAGTGAAGGATATTTGAATCTTTGTTTTACTTCATTTCAGTTCATCAGATATAACGTTCATGCGATCAGAAATCAACACTCATTGAGTTTTGATCTTGACAATCAAGAGGATAATAATTTTTTTTATCAAAGTTACTTACCCTTGTGTTTCTCCTCATTTGCAAAAATAAGAGAAAAATATAAGCAAGAAGATAAGCGAGTGGTCAACACTATAAATGATGAGCATTATTCTAAATTGGTTGAGAAAATCATTTGCGACATAGAATCCTTCTTAGCTCCAGATTTGCAGCCACCGAATGCCATTGAATGTCAGGTTGCAGATGAAGGCTTGGAACTTGAAACACATGATAAAATGATGTGAGATGATTATGTACCACTATTTTTTGAAGCATTTCAATTTTTAAAGAAAATTTTCATAATATCTCTAAAGAAAAGGATTAGCAGCCTGTGGAGTGTCATGCAGTCTCACTAAAACTGATGGATACATTTCAGTATTATTTTCAAGTTTTTCATGACCCAATAGTTGATGTGTTAGATGATATCTGCAGTAAAATTCCTTCTCCATTAGCTAACTATCAGCCTGAAAAGAGTGTTGATATAAACTTGATCCGACAGCCAAATTCATTGTTTTGTTCAGCAGGTGTTTCATTACAAAGCTCATACCAAGATTTGTAGTCATATCAGGAGAGTAATGAAGAAAATTCTTGTTTTGTTGATGATCATCAAGAAAAATTAGTCATTCACAAGTTTCAGGATCCTTTTGTCAACTTTTTGTAGTCATCAAATAAAGAAGGCACAGATGTTAGTAAAATTTTAAAACCAAGGTACGAAGACTACCTAGAGTAGAGTAGTAACGTATTAGATGGGCTGGAAATCAATATGTATTCCTATGAATATCCTTTCGCAACATTCTTGAGGTCAGACAGTGGGCTCTTGCTTTGAAATTTCATCAAGATTCAATATATTGACAAGTTTTCATGGGAGTTTCCTTTTAGTAGTTCTTTCTTCTTTCTCATAAGCAAGCACTTGCAGAGAATTCAAACAGCAACTATAATTCTTACATGGTTGCATTGGTTGTTCCATTTCACTTGATCAAGTGATGAATGGATCAGTTTGAGTAGGTTTTGTTGAATAAGCTCAATTTCGAGCATGTTTTTCAGTCAGTCTTGAGTTAGTCTTGACTGAGTTTATTGAGTCAAGTTTTTAGTATTTAGTTAGTCTTTAGCTTTTGACTCCATACCCAATGGATAAGCACTTGGTCTACGGTGTTCTTGGCACCTCCCAAGGAGCTACCATCCCCAGCTGGAGCCAATGTCAGTGTCAGTATTTGCATACTTCCACCAGGGATCAAAACACATTTTGCATGTGCATCTTAGATGTCCCACTCTAAATAACTTGTTATCATTCCATTAGGTCATGTAAAAACTTGATTCACTGATGGTAGCCCTAGTCATAAAGTCTCACTCTCCCTCACAAATTATCATTTGTTGGCCCACCTTCATGTCTTTCTGAACATTAAAAACACCTTTGAAAAGCATATTTCACTATGTCTTATGTCAGTCAAAGTCAACCATGGAGTCAAGTCATTCAAGGTCCCATTAGGTCGTTTGGTTTCATTGTTCAAAGTCCAAAAATGCACCATTCCATCTCATAAGGTCAGAAAAAGGTGTGAGAGTGATCCCAATAATGTCTCTTTACCATGTAAATATGATCTCCAAGATGGTTTCCAAAGTTGTAATTTGATTTCAAGTGTGAGGTTCATTCCAGGATGTAATTTTATTTTTATTCATGTAATTTTATGTCAGTTCAAATGTAATAAGTGCTCAGTCTCCCAAGGCTACAAACTCAGAGTTCCACATGCAAACACATCAATTTTCAAATACAAAAAGTGTCTACTTCAGCAAATGATCAAATGTCAAAGGGAGTTGTCTTTTTCCAAGGTTGCCTGAGTCATCTTTTTCCACAAGCACTAAACCCTAATTTCCTATCCCACTGAGATAGGGTTTTCTATGGAATCAGAGATATATGAGTAGAGGAGGAATAAGGTAGGTAATATCAGTAATTATGAGGCCATTCCAAACTCATAAACATCATGTCTCCATCATTTCCAGGAAATCATTTCAAGAGTCAAGCCATTTGCCACTCATAGGGCCAGTTTTACTTCAAACTGTGTTTATGACCAAACAATGATGAAATTAACAAAAGTAAGAGAGGTTTTTGTCCATAATAGGTCAAAGAAAAAAAAAATCCTTCATTTTTTACACAGGTGTCATTTTTTTGGATAAATTTAAAAAATGCAGGTGCCATAGGAGAGTTGCTTCACTCCCGGAGTGACCTTGGGAAAAACAATTTTTCTCCTAGCTGGATTGTCTGAATGACTTGCTTGATAATTCAAATGACAACTTTACTAGAATATATTTCCAATGAGCTATTATGAGCTCCATTTGGAGTTTTGGAAGGCCTCCAAAAGTTTCTTGCAAGAGAAAATTTCATGTTTGCACCCCCATTCTGCACGTTTTGGCTAGTCTTGTGAGAATTGATTTTCTAGGGGCTATACTTGATGATTTTCAGTGCTTGATAGGTCCAATGTGTAGCCAAGATAAATATCTTTCCAATGAGCCATCATCCGCCCAGTTTGGACTCTGAAAAGGCTTTCAAAAGTGGCCTTCAATATGGCACTGCGTATAGCAGTGATGCACTGCGCATAGGAGAAGTGCGCTATGCATAGAGCAGTTTTCACAGTGTTAAATAACACTATGCTACACATTTGGGTTTGGCACTGTGCACAGGGCGAAAATCTTCCAAATTTCTCTAAAAATCCTCAAATTTTCTTCTCCACCTCAAATACAAGTAAGTTAACCCTTATATCTCCCTCCATCTTCATTTTTATGCTTGTGTTTGTGTTTCATGTTGGATAAAATTGCAAGGTGTTAGCCATCAGTAAATTTTTTGTCATAGAAAATGATGGCTAAAATAAGTTTTGAGCCTTCAAGAGATTATTTTCATAGAAAATTTCTCATTCTTGAAGCCTTTTTATGCTTTCTAATTCAAATAATAATCTTCATTGTTGTTTCCTTCAAAGAAATCTCCAAGTAACCTTGTTGAGGTCAAAAAGAAATTGTTTACAAGGCCTAAATTTCCACCATTTCATGCCTCCAAAAAATCCTTCATTTCATTCACTATCATTCATTTCAATAACCTGTCTCCTTTGCTAATATTTCCATTTTCTCCCTTTAAATTAACTTTCATTTCGTCAAAAATCCCTTTTTAAAGCTATAAAACCCCTTTTTATGGATTAAAAACCCTTCCTTTTAAATATCGAAACTTGGAAAAACCACGAAAACCCACAAAAAACTCATAAAAAACTTTGAAAAACCTCTTAAGCCCCTTTGGCTTAAACCCCCTTACTTGTTTCCTCCATAAAACCCTGCGTTGTGACTAAGCGCCTTTACCCCAAGCCCCCATCGCATCAACATTTCCTTTAAAAGCCCACATTTTTCTTTGTAAACTTCCCACCCCGCTAGCAATACTCCAATGAGATATACACCGTAGATCCATAAGATCCGATGGTTCTTATTTAATCTGCCAATCATCCCATCCTCTCCATTTCCTTAAACCCCTTTCTCCTCCGCCCTCGGTCCCCTACTCCTCCACAGGACTGCACTTCAACTTTACCCCTAGCCCCCTTCCCTCACCTTTTATTTTCCCCGCTCCCCTTAAAAAATGCCTTCTCCTTTATATTTTCTCCACCACATTTGTAAAAACCCCACCTAAATCCTAGCCGTAGATCTATATGATCCAATGGCGCTGATTCATCCCCCCCTTCTCCTTTTGCCCTTAGACCACATTCCTCCATTCCTTTTCTCCCTGCCTTATTACTCCACGAAACAATCTTGAACGTCGATCTATAAAGATCAACGGTCATTACACTGCCCCTCTTTCCCTTCATCCTCTCGACTATTATATATCCTTTCACCCCCATAAATAAATCCTCACCATTGATTCATTTGATCCGAAAGTTCTCCTTTAACCCGATCAAATGACCCCGCCGGTCAACCAAACTCGCTAGGTGAAAAAAAGGTTACGTCACCATTATGGCCCACCCACCATTATCCAACTGCTCGTCCAATCACTGGCTAACACCTAGCTCCCACTTCCATCTTCGCTCAAGAAAATTTTTCCCATCGCGCTCCTCCCCAACTGTTGGATATCCACCCCCAAATCCAATGGCTCACGATCAATTTCACGTAGATTTTGTCGTCAGGGTTTAACCACTCAAACTCACGTGAAACCACCAATTTTTTGGGGGACGCGTGTCGTGCAATGTATGGAATCATGTTCAATTGAGCGTAAACCACTTACCACTCATTTGTCACGCGAAAACCGTCAACGGTTTTCACAAAACCATTTTTCCATTCCGCGCCATAATTTGATTTTTAAACCATTCCTTTCATATTTCTGCCTCTCCCCATGCATTTTTCCTACCGCCTCATTTCTCTTTCCGCCTCCTTCTAATCTCTGTAAGAAGTTTTTCCAACGCCGCAGGATTTTATAATGTTATTTTGATTGTTTTTTTGCAGGTTCTATGGTGGTTTTAGGGCCGAAAGCTCCCCTACAGTCTATAAAAGGACAAGGCCTGAAGGTGATCACCCTTCCAAACAGAGGAAAAATCATGAAAAAGGGGGAGTTACCAGGGTTTGTTTTCATGATTTGACCAGTGCTCCATGAGTGTTAGTTATATTATGAAAACCCCCCTGCTCCGATGAAAACCTCATGACCACAGCAAAGGAAAAAGACAATGAAGCTTGAAGATAAAGGTTAAAGTCAAAAATCCTAGAGATTAAATGACTTAACCAAAGATTTAAAGATTAATGCAGAGGATTAAAGGGAAATTCAGCGAATAATCAAAGTGAAAAGGGTTAATTCATAAGATTGAAGGATTAAAGGTTTTATCCTACAATTTTAAGGTAAAAACACAGTTTAAAGGTAAATGTAGCCAGCAAAAAGGGTTTAAAGGCTCCGAAGATGATTATAAAGGCCCAAAAGCAATGTCAAGGCCTAATCAGGGTTTAAAAGTGACAAATTATGACATATCAGCAGGAGGAAGGCTTTAAATGCCAAAATCATCAAAGAAATTACTCCTCCAAAGATTAGAAATGCCACCTACCAGCTGATTTCACCTAGAAATAATACAAATTGAATGCACAGTCAGAGATTTTTTCCAAAGATAGCTCAGAATAAATTACAAGCCTACCAAAGCCCCCAAAGTCAACAAAAGTGACTGAAGTTGATGAAATTTAATGTAATAATCAATTAGCAGAGTTAAAACATTTGAAAACTTCTCCATTTGGCCTCCAAAGGCCGAGAAGCATTTACTCTGTATTAATTGAACAACTAAACCTTCCTTTCACTCCACCTCGTCAATTCATCTATAAATACCATATGAGGAGCCTAGTATTATGTTTGGTTGCATACTTGTTGAATGTAAATAGCTTTTGAGGCTGCTGAAGCTCTGTTTGTAATTGAAGAAAGATAGGCTGAGATGAGAGATTTGAAGCTGTAAAAGACCCACTGGACTTGAAGATTGTAACTGGTTTGAAGATCAAATACAAAAGCTAATTTATGGGATCTTGGTCTATGTCAATGGTGATGTTTTCCTTACTGTAATTTTTATTTTTCTTATGTTTTCCATACTGTCCACTTTCTCTGATAAACAACAACAAATATAGATTAGGATTTACTATAAAGTACCATAAATCTCACTGATAAGCTTTATCTTTATGTTTTCTACTAATTGTGTATTTGGGAATGATTTCAATAGAGTGTAACCAGTCAAGGAATGTTGGTGGGCCCATGTCTTGCTGAGTAAAACTTGAGATTCTATTCTTGAATGTTCTTGAAAAGTATGCTAAGTAAATTTGAACTAGGGAAGTCTATGGTTAGCCCTGTCCTCTAGTTTATCTCCAACAATTACTTTGAAAAGTTCCCTTAAGAGTATGTAAAAAGCAGGCTAGGTTAAAAGTCCTTACTTGATCTTAGACTACTTTTTATGTTTATCTTGAATGTTTTCCCGTTGAATATGCTGAAAACAAGCTAGGTTAAAAGTCCTTACTTGATGTTATGCTATTTTTTGTTTAACTTGAATGTTTCCTTTTGGGAATATGCTGAAAGCAAGCTAGATTAAAATTTCTTACTTGATCTTAAGATATTCTTTGTTTTCCTTTGAGTATGCTGAAACAAGGCTAGGTTAAAAGTCCTAACTTGATCTTAAGTTGCCCTTTGTTTTCTTATATGTTTTCTTCTTTCACCACCTTTTAATGTTCCACACCATAAATCAACTTAAAGAGATCTTTTGACATAGATTACTTGCCCCATAGATCACACTTGAGACTTGTTGTGCAATTAAATCCTTTTGTGACTCCATAGCCCAATGGATTGATACTGTTTCTTACTTATCCTATCAGCTAAACCATTTTCTACCTACTCACACCTTTACCCCTCATAAGACTTTCTTCATTTTAATGATATTAATCCCAACCAAAACAAACAAAACCCTTGTACTTTATAACGAGCCTAAAATCATATCATAAGCCTTAAAGATCATATCTTTGAAAACACTTATATAGAGAGATCCCTTTCTGAATCTAGGAGGGCTAGATCCTAAGATTCCAAAGTGGTTTTGATGTAGGCTCTGCAGCATTTTTTCTTTCCAATCTTGCAAACTACGGAGACCTAACACAAGGAAACCCTATTTTTCCTTTGCCTCTCCCAAAATCCCCATCCCCCTCACAAAATTCCCAAAACCCTCCTTGTACCAATTGATTTTCCCTAAACCCTACTACATCACCCTATACCTCTAAAGACACTAAACCTACCCTACATCATCATCCCTAAGTCCCTACACCCTTTTCCATAAAAGCCCTAATTTCTAGGAATCTCACTATTTTTCCTAGATCCCCCCCCTACTTTTCACTTGTAATTGAAATTTCATTTTCATCTCCCTTAATATTTTCACCTCCCATCACATCACAAGGTTTCATAAAATTTTTCCCCATCTCCCTTAATTTTTTTGGCCCTATCCCTATTCCATAAAGCCCTCATTTCTTCATTTCCTTCCCTGATCCCATTGCCTTCACTCCCTCACTCACTCTCCCTTTTCTTTCCTCTCCCCTAGGATTTCAAAAGTGCCAATAACAAGCATGGAGAGAGAGGAAAATGATTACAGGGAGGAAGAACATAGTGATGATGATTTTGAGGAAGATTATATTTTACAACAGAGAAGGCCACACAAGGGAGGCTGAAAACATCAGGAAAATGGCAAAGACAAGAGGCCTCAAAAGAGCATTGGAGAAAGAAAAGCAAGAAGCCCAAAGTCTAAGTTTTGACCAGCAGTTGGCAAAGGAGATTGAAGATAATGGAGAGGTGTGGCTTGAGAGAGTAAACATTCACTTGGAGAAACTACTAATGAAGGCCAACAGAGACAATCAAATGCTCAGGCACATGGCCCATCACTATAAGACTCGAAACAAAATTTTCAATATCAAGGTTAAACAGATGAAGGATAAACTGAAGGAGAACTGGAAGGGAAAGAAAGGAGGTGACAAACTAAAGATACTTTTTGATGCCTCCTTAGTTCAACTTGAAATGTGATTGTGGGTCTATCCCACAAACTTTGAACAATTTTGAAATTTTTTGGAAATTTTTGAGTTTTTGGGCAAATTTTGAAAAAAATAGAAATTTCTTCTATATGCACAGCACCTTGGCACTGTGCACACTTTTGGGGTATCCAATGGACAAATGGGATACATCAATGGGTTCATATTGATAAGGACATGCCCAATGTAATTTTTCTAAGAATTTGGAGAAAAATTGGTCAATCCAAAGGGCCAAAAACACTCAAAATATCATGTTTCTGCCATTTTTTCAGCAGTGCACTACACATAGAGGTAGTCTTGGGAGATTACAGTTTTTGAGGGTCCATACAGCTCCAAATAAGAAATGACAATAAGATATAGAAATAATATAGGACAATCTTTCCAATGAGCTATCTGAGCTCAATTTGGACATCAAGAAGTCCTTCAAAATTTACCTGCAAGAAAGGATATCGTTTAATCCTTGGCGCTGCGCATAGGACAAATTCTACCTGTTGTGGAGTTTTCTCTATTTTTCACGTATTTTTTAAGTTTTACCTCACTACTTCGGGTTTTCACTGATTTAATTGATAAATATGAATGTAATTATGATGGGGATTAGTTTAATATAGGTAGATTCATTAGCTTAAGTCCTCTAGAGGTCAAATGAATTAGTTTCCTCTCTTTTAGAGGCAAGTTGTTGGGTCTTCCTAGTCTTGAGATTGTTGTTCAACATTTTGTGGAAACTGATCCTCATCTCATGGATTTGACCCCCTAAGGCTAGGATGATTTTTTTCTAGGTCTATATCTTCTTCTTCTTTCTCATTAGTAAGGGTTGGACTCAGTTGGATTCTTGGCCTTTGAAGAGACACACTTTGTATCATTTCTGAGCATGAATATTAATCAAATTTGCAGCTATTTTTATGGGATCCCTATGGTATGGTGTTTAGTTTCAGTTTATCCTTTTGCTCTAATATGTTAGAATGTTTTATTTATTTCATTCATCATTCCATTTCTATTAAGTGAATGTTTTCAAGTTTGATTAACATAATCCATAATTTTTATGCTCTGTTTTGGGTATACATTCACAGCCTTTAATTTCTTCAGTTTAGAAAGAGCCCATGATTTCACCATGATCTTTCTATCTCCTCACCTGTCTTGATTCTCCCACCCATTGAAATCATAAAGTGCTAAATCATTGTGCCTACCTTGCCCCATATAACACCATGCAAATTTTGACCTAATTTCCTTTTCCCTAAACTATTTTGGTCCTTCTAATCGAGCACAACCAAATCAAAACAATCAAAACCCTAAGCTACTATACTTAGCCTAATAATTTCATTATCCAATCATATTGGCTATGATTCTTACATAGATAGCCCTCTCCTTGCCTAGTAGGGCTAGCTACTTGGCTAAGCGTGGTTTGTGGTTACCTCGGAATTCCCTTCTTCAACTTGAGGTTCAATCCAAGTGATAACAATTAGCAGCAGCTTTGAGAAGTTGTCTTTCATGTAGCTTCTTGGGATGGAATTTGTGAGATCAATCTCACTATGCTCTGTCTTGATAAATTCCTTACATTCATGCATAGTGAACTTGGAACCTTTGACCATTCTTCTCCTCCTCTAGGAATTCATGTTGCTGCTACATTGGTTTCTAGTTTTACTGTGAGGTTCAACATCCCCACCTTTGAAACTGTCCCATTGAAACTGATTGCAAAATCCTTAGAAACTTGCACATGACACCCTTGCAATATTTGGCAAAACCGCAAACACCTTGTTCTTATGAAAACTTCTAAGGAATTTGGGTCTTCATTCAACAAATTCATATCTGATGGTTCATATCTGAGATAGTGGCCTCCTTTGTTGGTTTTCCTCTTTGCAGCCATGGTGCTTTCATACCATCTCTACCTCGCTTGATCAATGACACCTGCAATTGCTTGAAAATTCCAACAACCATCTTGGCTTGGTGAAATAGCTCTCCTGAACTTAGTGGCATGCAATGATGGAGCGAAGAATGATATAAGACTCAATTGGGAAAGATTTAAAAGTTTATATGATAGCTCATGGCTTAATCATGACTCATACATGCTAAAAACAGTAATAATGACCTCAGCCATGATCATTGTACCTTGATTTAACCCTAATTGACTCGAATGACACCCACTGTAACACTTCTAATCACTGACTAACACCTAGCACCGAATTTGAAAAGACAAATAGAAAAACCCCTTTTCATAGCGTAGTTAGTTCATTTCTGGGCAGTTTCACTACGAAAGTATTACAATTTTCATAGCGAAAAATACCTTTTTATTGTGTAATTCACTACGAAAACAAGAAATCTTGGCTAAATCGACCTTTTCGGATTTATAAGCTTGGGAAATGGAATATGTCAAGAAATAATGACTGATGTGACATGAAAAGACTTGAATGGGAGTGGGTTTGGACCTTAGGATAGGCTAATATGAAAAAAAATTAAATTTTTCCTTTACCAACTAATGACAAATGAACTCTATGACAATAAATTTGACAAATGAACCTCTAAGACTATGTCAATTGATGTTTCACTTTTTCTGAATGATAACAGCTTAATCAAACTACTTAGCTTAGGCGAATGATATCTACTTATAATATGCCTAGCACACAGATACTATGGTCTCAAACCATGGTTTGAGACCCATAGTTTACATTTAAGCTTAAATATATCCCAAAATCGGGGCAAAAATCCCTTTGACTACTCATGTGCAGCGCGCACATACAAACATACAAAAAAGAGAATTGAAGCTTGTGCCTCAAGGGACCCCGCTCCAACAAGGTTTTTTCATTAAAGAGTGATACAGAAGAAAATAACAAACAGTTGAAATTTCCAGATAGTTCCAAGATTATGGATAATCTCCTCAACTACCAAAGGTATCCTGCCATTAAATCAAGCCTTGGCTTTCATGAAACAAATAAGGGATAATCCAGCTCTCACGCATGTACAGGAAGACTATAAGACAATAAGGCAACATCTGAAAACCCTGGTAAAGAAAATAGTTGCAATAGAATACATAAATAAAGTAATGTGATCAACAATAAAGGAAGCAATGAGAAGAATCAACAACAAAGAAAAGTGACTTTTTGAGGAATACCATTTTTTTCCCAAGGATGAGTATGTCAAAAATAAAACCTTCCAAAGGAGGATCAACAATTATTTGTAACCATTGATGACTGATGTTGAGTCCTTTATTTGCCATAACTTTTGACATGTTACAACTAAGTAGAACCATATTGTTCAAGCCTTACAATCAAATTATGTTGTAGAATAATATTCCTCAAGCAAGCAGTCAAGGAAGAATACTCCCCACATGAATGTCATAAGTTCCTAAGTATACACATTTTTTTCATGGCTACTATTTTCTTGTAATTTATTTGGCCATAAGGATATAGACTGCAAATCATATGGAAATGAAAGGAATATGTGGAAAAAACCATATATATTTACAATGGTTTTATAAGGCACGATTGTTTTCCCCCTTCTCTTGTCACATGATATGTTATGCATTCAATAAGCGGGTACACATTGAAAAGGATTGCAGGAGTAGGTTAATACAATCCAAACAGTTGAAAGAATTTAATTAGAATGGGAAGTTGAACAAGAAATCAAAGGAAGATCCATTTAACAACGTTAATCATACTAAATCATGGAAGAGAAAGGAAGAGAATAAAGAGACATATAGTCTTACTCTATATTCTTAGGATGAGGAAAAATCCTAGTACATAGATAGTGGATGATCTAATCATATGACTAGTGATAAGAACATATTCCTCTCTCTGAGTAAAACTATGGGTAGAAATGTTTTTCTAGGAGAAGTTTAATCATCCAAAGTGATAGGAAAAGGTAAATTCAACCTTGAAAGAAATAATAAATATACAATCAATTTTCTATTTCTTGAATGGCTAAAGAAAAACATCCTGAGTGTGGGTCAAATAACTGATAGAGGACATGAATTCATATTCAATTCAAGAGGATGTAGAATTATAGAAGGATATGTTGGAAATGTAATAGAATAAGGAACAATAACTCCAAATAAGGTATATGTGTTGAAGAGAAGTAAAATAAGAAATAAGAGATTGAAGTAAATATATTCATCATATACTAAATAAAGGAAATAAGGGTCATTTGTAGTCCATATTTCTAAATATATTGTTAGGTCCCATATTACTAGTGTAGTCCCTTATTGTTATTAGTGTAGCCCCCTTATTTTTATTATTGTACCTCTGTAACCCCCATATTGTTATTATTGTTCACTTACATTTTATTGTTAGGTCGGCTAGGATTATATTGTGACCCCATGGACCCCTATATATAGAAGGAGGTTTTTTCATTTGTATCATCCAAGAATTATTCATTTATGTAATGTATTGGAGGTTTTCCCCTCGAAGTGGTTGATTTCTAAGGCATTGATCTATCTTTTCTTCTATTTTTGGAGTTAGTTTCATAACATTTGGTATCAGATAGGGTTTCGCTGCTCCAAACAGGTCATCATGAAATTTTCACTATAAATTTTTTTCTACGAAGGTTCAGAAGCTGACATTTGTAAAGCACAAAGCTGAAATCCTAAGGAATGGCATGGAAAAATTTCAGATCTTGGTTCGCAATATTTTCGGAGATATGATCTGTGGAAGTTAGGGCTTTTTTCAGGTTCCTAAATTTAACCTAAGCAAGTCATCATCGAATGTTTGCTATAAATTTTTTTCTATGAGGGTTCAGAAGCTAAAATTGTTACAAAGTGAAAAAAAAATCCTGAGGAACTTTGTGGAAAAATTTCAGAGCTTGGTACACCATATTTTCAGAGATATAATCTGTGGAAATTAGCTATTTTTCATGCTCCCGAATTTCATCTCAAATAGGTGACCGTGGGAAAATCGCCATAACTCTCTCCTTGAGCATCGGATTGGAATTATGTCAAAAGTGGCCATGAGTACATGAACTTTAGTTTCCTTTGTAACATTTTCAGAGCTGAAGGAGGAAATAGTGACACATGGCATGTTGTACAATTTGGCTCCACTAAACTAATCCATAATTAGGTTACTGTGGGAGATTGGGCATAACTTTAACTTGAAGATTCCAAATCAGGTCAAACCTGTGGAATTTGAAAGAAGCTTCAGAGGGATACTACATGGCCTAATTTTAGATATTGAGGATCTAAAATCACAGAAATAATTTAGTTTCAATATCAAGCTCCTCAAAATCGAGAAAAAGGTGTGTATTTTTTTCGAATTGCATAAGTCTTGTGTGAAAATTCAACTTGAATTGATTCCAAGGGCATATTGTAGAATAGATATTAGTATTTGGTTACAAATTTCCCCCTAAAAATAATCCAACACCCATTAAGCCTTTAGAAGGATCTACTATGAATCATGAATATGAAGAATTGCAACATGATCTATCAAAATTACAAGAGCAAGTACACCAAATTTTTCTCTCGCTAAAAACAACAAAAAATGAAATGGAAGTTTTGAAGAAAGGTGTGGAAGCGAAGATGGATGGTTTGAAGAAAGGCATGGAAGCTAATATGGATGGCATGGAAGCTGACATGGAAGCTAAGATGGATGACATGGAAGAAAAAATTAAATACAACATGGAAAACATGAAGAATGATATAAAAGTAGACATAGAGGGTTTGACAAAGTTGATACAAGAAATGTTTCCTAATGGAAAAAAGATAGTAGAGGAAACTCATGATGAGAACAAAATAAATTTTAATCGTTATTTCATAAACTCTAATGTTGGGTGGAAGAACCACCATATTCCAAAGATGGATATGATGAAGTTTGATGGCAAGGATCCTGTAACATGGATACTATAGATGGAGCAAAATTTTGATCTCAATAATGTGAAAAACACACAAAAGGTATGCATTGCAACTTTACATTTAGAAAAAAATACATTTGTATGGTATCGATGGCTTTTCTCCCATAAAAAAATTGTCACTTGGTCAATTTTTATGAAGGAAATGATAGCACATTATGAGGATACAAACAGGCAACACCTTCATCAGTGGTAAATCTCAACCAAGGTTAGGTGGTGGAGCACATTGAAGACTTTAAAAATTGAATATGAGGTAACTAATATTCTAGAGGAACACAAGATTGATGTTTTCCTTAGGGACTTTCAGAGATAACATCCAACATGAGGTTCGCCTTTGGGAACCTGATTCAATGGAGAAGATGTTTAGGTTGGCAAGAAAAATTAAATGTAAAATTATGGCGACAAGAAAGCCTACCACTCACATCTATAAATATGGAAGTGTTGCTACTCCTAGACTTCCACAACCTACAAGGTTGACACCACAACAATTGGAAGAAAAAAGAGCAAAAGGGATTTGCTACAGTTGTGATAACAAATACACTAAAGGTCATAAGTGTGCTGAAAAGAAATTATTTTACATAGATTGTGAAGAAGAAGAAGAAAATGAACAAGAAGAGGATATACACCAGGAACCAAGCCTAGAAGAATAATAAATGAGCCCAACCATATCGTGTAATGCATTGGAAGGAATTAGCACTCAAACTCTCAAGATAGAAGGACATGTCAAGAAGAAAAGGGTAATAGTGTTGATTGATTCGGGTAGTACCCATAATTTAATTCATTGTAAGGTAGCTAAGGAATTGAATTTTTCATATACCCAACACCAGATTGTCAAGTGATGGCTGCAAATGGAGGAACTATAAATTTCTCTAAAAAATGCCACAATATCAAGCTAACCATAGGGGAATATGTATTGAATAGTCCAATGCTTTCCATTAAAATGGGATGTGATGACTTTGTACTAGGAGTACAATGGTTATAATCTTTGGGGACGGTAGCTTTTACTTTTCAAGAACTTTTATTAAAAAAAAAATTGGAAGGAAAGGAAATCAAATTATGGGGTATCGCAGGGAAGCCAGGAAAGATAATAAGCTCTAATGTCATGACAAAACTTCTGAAGAAATAAAAACAAGGCTTAATTGCACAATTATACTCCCTAGAAGTTCCAACATCAAAATCATCTATTTTTCCAGATCTCCAAAAAGTCTTTGACAATCATTCCAAGGTGTTTGAAACTCCCAAAGGAATCCCACCTATTCGTGATCATGATCATGTTATTCATTTGATTCCAGGAAGTGTTCCTCCAAACATCATGCCTTATATATATCCTTATGTCCCAAAAGGCGAGAATTGAACATATGATTGCGAAACAAACCAAGTGCGATATAATTCAACCAAGTCAAATTTCTTTGCTGCTCCGGTAGTATTGGTACAAAATAAGGATGGATCATGGCGCATGTGTCCGGATTATAGGGAGGTCAATAAGCTCACCATGAAAGATAAATTTCCCATTCCCATGATTGATCACTTATTGGATGAATCACATGAAGCAATTTATTTTACGAGGTTGGATCTTCGTTCAGGATATCATCAAATTAGAATGAATACTGAAGATATTCGAAAAAAAACATTTTGAACTCATGAGAGTCATTATGAATTTTTGGTCATGCTTTTTGGCCTTACCAATGCATTTTCTACATTTCAAGGGTTGATGAATTCCATTTTCAAACCTTTCCTTCAAAAATTTGTGCTAGTATTTTTTGATGACATACTATTCTACAACAGGTCTTGGAAGGATCATGTTCAACATGTTGACATGATGCTCAAACTATTGGAGGAGAAACAATTATATGCAAAAACATCCAATTGTTTCTTTGGAGTACAAGAGGCGGATATCTGGGTCATATTGTATCTCACGAAGGTGTTAAGGTAGACCCTAACAAAATTAAGGCCACTAAGGAATGGAAAGTCCCCACAACCATAAAGCGGTTGCGTGGATTTCTTGAGTTAACGGTATTATCGTAAGTTTGTTAAGAATTATGGGAGAATGACGGCACCTTTAACATCAACATTATTGAAGAAAGATGCATTTTCATGGACTCCTGAAGCAACTAAGGCCTTTGAACATCTTAAAGAGGAAATGTGCCTAGCACCAGTCTTATCTATGCCAGACTTCACAAAAAATTTTATTGTGGAATGTGATGCCTCAGGAAATGGAATTGGTGTTGTTTTAATGCAAGAAGGAAGACCCATTGCTTTTGAAGGTTGTCCAATCAAAGGAAATTATTTAAAAAAATCTATTTATGAGAAAGAAATGTTGGCAATACTACATGTACTAAAGAAATAGCGACCTTACCTAATGGGAATGCACTTCAAGGTAAAAACTAATCATGATAGTATTAAACCCTTTTTGGAACAAATACTATCTTCATAAGAGCAGTAAAAATGGGTCACAAAGATGTTGGGTTATGACTTTGAAATCATCTACAAAAAAGGGAAGATAAATGTTGTTGCAGATGCACTCTCAAGAAAGGATGAAGAGGTGGAAGCATTGCTTTGTGTGATTTCTGTTACCCAACCAAATTGGATAATCAAAGAAAGGGATGAATGTAAGAAGGACGAAGAAGTGTGGACACTAATTCAAAAGTTGAAGCAAGATTCTAGTACATCTGATACATTTAGTTGGAAAAATGATTCCTTATGGTACAAAGATTGCTTATATCTTTGTAAGAATTCCCAACTAAAACAAAATATTCTTTTGGAATTGCACCCTTCTCCTTTAGGAGGACACTCAAGATTTTTAAAAAACTTACCAAAGGTTGAAGAAAGAATTTTTTGGGATGGCCTTAAATTTGATATTCAAAAGTTTGTGGCAGAATGTTTTGTTTGCCAACAAAACAAAGTTGAGACAATTAATACCCTGGGTCTTCTACAATCTTTATCCATTCCAAATCAATGTTGGGAGGAGATTTCAATGGATTTTATCATAGGTTTACCTAAGTCTGAAGGAAAGAGTGTCATCATGGTGGTAGTTGATAGACTTACCAAGTATGCACACTTTTGTGCATTATCTCATCCATTTAAAGCAAGTGCAGTTGCTACTGCATTTATGGAAATAATTCAAAAGCTACATGGAAACCCTAATATTATGGTAAGTGAAAGATATCTCATTTTTACTGGAAATTTTTGGATGAAATTATTTTCTTGTTTGGGTACTCAACTAGCTCATAGCTCATCTTATCATCTCAATCTGATGGTAAAACTGAGATAGTGAACCAATTTTTGGAAGGATATCTTCGTTGTTTTGTATCTTATAAACAAACACAATGGGTAAAGTGGTTACCTATAGTTGAATGGTGGTATAACACTTCCTTCCATACTGCAGCAAAAATGACTGCATTTATGGCACTTTATGGATATAATCCACCGTCCATCACATCATCTTTAAGAGAAAATTCTAATGTGCAAGCAATGGAGGATCACATCGAGCATCAATATAAAGTTCTCCAACTCTTAAAGTATAACCTAAATTTGGCACAAAATCGAATGAAACAACAGGAAGATCAACATCGCAGTGAGAGAAGTTTTGATGTAGGAGACTAGGTATTTTTACAGCTACAACTATACAAACAAATGTCCCTCAAGCAAGCTAAGAAGGATAATAAATTATTGCCAAAATATTATGGTCCTTACAAGGGGTTGCAAAATATTGGTACGATGGCATACAAATTGGAGCTTCCTACATCTTCACGAGTGCATCCAGTTTTCCATGTTTCATGCTTAAAGAAGGTTATAGGTGAAAAAATTTTAGTTCAAACAATATTTCCAAAACTTGATGAGGAAGGAAAAATCATATTAGAACCTAAAGCAGTCACAAAAAAAAGAACTTGACAGCTACGAAATCGATCAATTTCAGAGTATCTCATCAAGTGGAAGAACTTACCCACTGAAGATTCTACATGGGAGGATGATAATTTTATATAGAAGCATCCAGAGATACTCAAGAATTGAGGACAATACTTTTTTGAAGGAGAGGGGCATGTTAGGACCCCATATTAATAGTGTAGTCCATTATTGTTATTAGTGTAGTCCCTTATTGTTATTATTGTAGCCCCCTTATTGTTATTATTGTACCTCTGTAACCCCCATATTATTATTATTGTTCACTTACATTATTATTGTTAGGTCAGCTAGGATTATATTGTGACCCCATGGACCCCTATATATAGAAGGAGGTTTTTTCATTTGTATCATCCAAGAATTATTGATTTATGTAATGTATTGGAGGTTTCCCCCTCGAAGTGGCTGATTTCTAAGGCGTTGATCTCAATTTTCTTCTATTTTTGGAGTTGGTTTCATAACATATATAAACAAGGAGTGCTATAGATGAAAGAGAGAATAAATATTGGCATAAATATCAAGGTATATGAGGAAGAGAATAACTATTGAGGATAAATATAAAACATAAGAGTGATATGTGTAGAAAATTCCAAATGTTTAGGTCCACAAGAATAGCTCTCAAAAAGTCCCGGATGCGGGTGACACACTTGACGCAGGTGGACAGCGATTCCCAACTCACATGGACTGCAGAGATATCCAATGCAATTCCCCACTTGCAGTGGATCTAATCACTGTTATCTCCTCACATGATCCTCGCAGAAACATAGATCATGTAGAATGGACAAGCCTGGTGTCACCTGACCTGGACCATTACCTCACCCTTACCTCCATTAATGACCATGATGCATAATTAGCAATACAACCACACTTACCCCTCTACGCCTACCCAACTACTTGAGCTCCACATGAATATCACTCATTTCCTCTCTGAAATTCCTCATCTGCAATCCTATATATCCTCCCATTCTCGGCCCCTTCCCTCCCTCATTTGCCCTCCGCTACATTTAGCTCTTCTGTTATGGATGCTCGCTGATACCAATTAGCTCAAAGTCTATGTCCTAGAGTGGAGTTATGCATCCCCCCTCTACCTAGTGCATTGCATCTTGCACACCTATCCCCCAACCTATGCATCTTCTTCTACCCCTATGTTTCCCCTGCCACCCCTCCCAAGTGTGCAATGGCACCCAGGCTACACCAACACACAATTCGTGGTGGACAGCGAGGGGCTCTCCCAAGCCGCTACCATCACGGAGAGGAAAACTAGCTTGAATGGATTGAAGGCTCCTCATCAAACTCCCCAACTAGCCATCATTCAGTTCTTAAGCAGTGAGCAGACTCCTCCAGGAGCCACACACAAAGAGGAAGTTGTGGCGTGAGGAGGTCCACCTCCACCCCTAGAGATCCCTCTCTGTAGAGCATCTGGCACCCCCGAATAGTCCTCCGCAAGCCGATAAAGACACGAATATTATGATCATGGATTCCAATGGCGTTTGGACGAAGGTTCCTGAAGGAGTAGATCTAAACTCCCCCATCCTCAAATGCTCCTTCAATTCCCCCCAAACGCACTGTTGCTGAAGTGGAAACTTCAATGGAAGCATCTGTCACGCAGGCCCCTGCCTGTACCATCTTCAAGGAAACTCCCTACCGTAGTGATGATGAGGATTAATGATGTATGTGTTGTTTTTTAGTCTTATTTTGTTTTTTGACATATGTGCCCACAGGGCTTTAATGTCATGACCTACTCCTATGATCCTAAATGTATCAGCGCAACTACACATAAAGTAATTCTTGCTCAAAATTTTTATCTGGGCCAGCCCGCTCCCCCATGGCAACCCAAAAACAGTGTAATAAAGGCAAGGACTGGTTAAGCATAGCTTACCAACCCTGCCTGCAAACTATGTACTTTTATGTTTTCAAAATTAATATATCAGCACAACTTACCAAAAAAAAAAGAATAGCTCTCAAAAGGAAGAAAAGAAGGTAGATGTCGGGAAACATGAAGGTTAGTGCATAAGCTCACAGGAAGTTGCACAAGGGTTGATACTCAAGAAAGTAAGAGAATAAATATTAGTCATACATTTATCAGAGCATACCACTTTGAATGAAACCTTTAAGGAAATAGGAACCTAAGTAATGGATATTGTGTCTTTGATTATGTTAGCTAGCATTGACAACCACATGATGAAAAGAACCGGATAAATTGTTAAGAAAGATAGCATATCAAATGTACCTTACAAAAGAATGGATCAGTAATGATAGAAGGGCAATGTTTTGGCATTATTTTAAATTAATGTCACATTTATTTATAGGAACCACAAGAGTTAGCTACAAGAATTATTTCTTCTTTGCATGTGTGTCACATGCTCAAGGGGAGTGATTGTTTTGGTTAGTATCCATTGATATCCCCTATCATTGGTGGAGCAAAGGGAATTTGTGTCGCATAAAATAGCAATAGGAGGAGTAGCCACATGTAATATTAGGAAAATGATTTAACATATGTTATTTTTATATGAGCTTGATACTTGAAGTGTTAGAAAATTATATATTATAAAGCAATGCAACACATAAAATATGTGGAAAACACATAAAACCAAAGAGACACATATATATGTGGTTCACCCAGTTTGGGCTACATCCACCCTGAACAGCCAGTCCATCCTTTTTATTATCCAGCAAAATGAAGAGACACAACCTACAACAGATCCACTATAATATCCTCTATTCTCTCTCACAGTCTCCCTATCTGTTTCTCGCTCTGACAATACTCATACAATGCACAGCCGTAATACAATACCATCATACAAAGCGATTGGTTTCCTTCTAGGGAAAAAAAACCTAAACTAAAAATAACTTCTACCGTCAGATCATCCACCTAATGAATGACCCAGATTGCTTCGAAATTACTATACTTTTACAAGGAAATTTTACATCTATTTTTAGCTTCGGGGGCACTACCCCCGAAACCCCCACTGGGGGACTGCTGGCCCCTAGACCCCCAAGCTAGGGGGGTCAGCCCCCCTGGACCCCCCAGCTGGGGGGGTCAACCCCCCCGGACCCCGCGGGGGGGACAAGTCCCCCTCGCAACCCCCCCCCCCCCCCCACTGCTGCAGGGGTGTATAGTTTTCTTGGGGTATACATCTGGCTAAAACAAGGATCTCTGAATCAGGATGAAAATTAGGCTTCACACCCAACAATCTCCCACTCAGAGACTGATTGTACCAACTCCACTATTGCTTCATTTGTTGGACAATGACTACTCTTTGGACCTGGTTGTTTCTCATCTTTATTTTCATCCTTGAAGACCAATTGAAACTGAGCATATTCTCAGTTTCTCCCTAGTTACAACTTAAGTTAGCATATCTACAGGATTCTGGCTAGTGTGTATCTTTTCCAACTTCAACTATCTATCTTCCAATACTGACCGTATGATATGGAACTTGAGATGTATGTTTTTAGTCCTGGAATGAAATGATGAGTTCTTCGTAAGATGAATGGAACTTTGGCTATCGCTGTATAACGTGCCCATATCATGATTCTTACCTAATTCATCCATAAACCTTTGTAACCAAATCATTTCTTTACTAGCCTCTGTAACAGCAACATACTCTACTTCTATTGTTGAAAGTGCAACAACACTTTGAATTTTTGAAACCCAACTGACAGATGTTCCACCTACAGTAAATACATATCCTGTAGTGCTCTTGTTATCTCTGTCACCTGCCATATCTGCATCAACATATCCCTATAGAGAAATGTTTGAACCACCAAAGCATAATGCTTGATTTGTGGTACCTCTAAAATATCTAAGAATCCATTTTACTGCCCTCCAATGTTCTTTTCATGGATTTTTCACGTACCTGCTTACAACTCCCACTGCATGTGCAATATCAGTCCTTGTGCAGACCATTGCATACATTAAGCTTCCAACTGCTATTGCATATGGAACTTTAGACATATAGTCCATTTCTTCTTGGGTCTTGGGGCACATCTCCTTACTAAGTTTGAAATGGCTAGCAAAAGGTGTACTAACTGGTTTTGAATTCTACATATTAAATCTTTTCAACACCTTTTGTATGTACTCATTCTGAGATAGTGTTAATTTGCGATTTTTCCTGTCTCTAATTATTCTCATACCAAGGATTTGTTTTGCAGCTCCAAAATACTTCATTGCAAATGAATTTGCCAATTTTCTTTTGAGCACATTTATTTCCTTCATGTTAGACCCTGCAACAAGCATGTCATATACATACAATAACAATATAATATAGTTGCCATCATTTTTCTTTTTCAGATAAACACAATGATCAGAGTGACATCTAGTATGACCTTGTTCATACATAAACCTGTCAAATTTTAGATACCACTACCTTGGAGCCTATTTTAACCCATACAAGCTCTTCTTTAACCTACACACTAATTTTTCTTTCCCTTTGACCTCGTATTCTTCTGGTTGATCCATATAGATCTCTTCCTCCAAATCTCCATGGAGAAATGTTGTCTTTACATCTAACTGTTCAAGATGTAAAACTTCTACTGCTACAAGACTTAAAATAGTTCTAATTGAAGTCATATTAACAACAAGAGAAAATATTTCATAAAAATCAATACCATACCTTTCTTTTGTGCAAACCCCTTCACCACAATTCTAACTTTGTACCTTTGTTTTCCTCCCTCTTCTTCCTTTAGCCTGTAAACCCATTTATTCTGCAATGTATTTTTACCTACAGGCAACTTGACTAAGTCCCAAGTCTGGTTATGCATTAAGGAGTCCATCTTTTCTTCCACGGCTAGCTCCCACTTCTTCCTTATTTCAACTTGCATTTCTTCTTCATAACATTCGGGTTCACCAGAATCAGTCAAAAATAAATAATATAATGAAGGAGAGTATCATTTAGGGGGTCTACTTATCCTGGTGGATCTTATGACACCACTTTCAGGTGTTTGAGGTGCTTGTTGCTGTTGTGGTGGTTGTTGTTGCTGTGGTTGTTGATTATTATTATTTTCAAGCACATTTACTTTTTCCGTGATCTCATCAAGAACTGTGTATTCTTTATTTTCCTTTTCCCGTTTCTTTTCCTGCAACTGATTCTTATACAATACCTTTTCATTGAATATTACATCTCTGCTCCTAGTTATTTTGTGATTTTCATAATCATATAAGCGATAACCAAAGGCATTAACACCATATCCAATAAAGGTACATTTCTTTAATTTTGCCTCAAGCTTTGTTCTATTTTCTTTATTAATATGGAAAAAGACCTCACAACAAAAGGCTTTAAAGAGGTTTTACCACTCCATGCTTTCTTGAATAACACCATCCATGAATTGAAGGCTCCCTATTTATTAGATAAATAATAATATTCTAAATATCTGCCAAATTGTAAAGTATCTCTGCATAATCATGTAATCTAAAGGCTCATGATTATGTTCATGTTTCATTCTTTTCTTAACATGTTCATTTTTCTTAGTTTTGAACTGTTTTCTCTATGACACTCATGCTCTGGCATAGTATCATCAACTTCTTTTCACTAATATTCACTCTACCATCTGATTTGAGACATCAATTTCTTTCCTGTCCCAATCTCTAACCAGCATTTATTTTCTTTGAAAGTATTTCACACTTCCTGGATGACTCTAATAAGCAACAAATCTAAGTTTTTTTCTAGTTTCACTTATCAATAAAAGCATAATAATGAGAACCATCAGAGAGACTCTGCTGTGTCTCATACACCAGATGCAACACTTTCTTTTTTCAGTTCTTCTTTTCTTTCCCAACTCTGAGAAATCTGACTCTCTTTTGTTTTCCATAAATGCAATTTTCACAGAAATCCAAATCAACATTCTTCAAACCTGGCAACAAATTTCTTGAGTGAAGAATCTTCATTCCCTTCTCACTCATGTGTCCGAGCCTATGATGCCATAATGCTACATCTGCTCCTTGGGAAGTTAAAGCATTAACAGAGTTAGAAATACCATTGCATAAATACAATGTACCAACCTTTTCGCCTTTTTTGTGCAAGGCTACTTCAGTAATTTATGACTCTGCTTAGTCTATGATAATTTCACATAACCCTCATCGTTTAATCGCTCTTTTGTTAATATTTTTCTTCAGATCTATAACATGCCTTACCTCCTTTAGTAGCCATTGGTTTCCATTCTGTTGTTTTACAAGAACTTTACCCATTCCAACAATTTTACAGGGTTTATCATCACCCAAACGAACTTGTCCAAAATCTCCTTGAACATAGTCATGAAATTATTTCTTATCAGGTGTGGCATGGAATGAAGCCCCTGAATCTACAACCCAAGAATCAGTGACATTTTCGAAAGAAAGAATCAAAGCATCTTGTAACACATCACTTGTCACATTTGCTTCATGATTGTTTTCACAGTTTCCTCTTCCCTCTGAGATCTGGCACCTTCTTCATGTGTCCTCTTTCCGCATTTCTAAGACAATGCATCCACTCTGGATATGCTTTCTGATTTACTCTATCTCCGAGCTCTTCCTTTTCAATTTTTTCCTTCCCCTAGACTCACCTAAAGCATTACCTGATGTCTCACCGGAGCTTTTCCCTCGCATTTCCTCTCTAAGGATAGCACCAACAACATCATCAACCTTTAAAGTACTAGATCCAGAGACAGAGTTACTAATGGCCATTACTAAACCATTCCAACTCTCTGGCAATGAGCACAAGAATAACAGAGCTCTAACTTCATCATCAAAGTTTACCCCTACAGAACTTAGCTAACTAGTAACTGTATTAAATTCATTTAAATGGTCTGCAACAGATCCACCTTCCGACATCTTCATATTAAATAGTCGTTTCATAAGAAATACCTTGTTGTTGAGGGCTAGTTTTTCATATAGTCTTTGCCAATGCTCAATGTAAAACTCTCTATTGTTCTCTTTCCTTCAACATTACACACCAGTGCTCTAGTAAGGCATAATGATATACCTGCTCCCAGTGCCTTCCTCAGGAATTCTACTCCCGTGTCTCATTATAGCCATCGACCTTTTGAGTTTTCCGTTTCAATGGTAGCAGATTATGTAATCTTTCCATTTTCATTTCCAATGGGAAGCTGGCCATTAAATTTTTTGACCCTAAAATTACCATCTTCTGCCATTGCTCCCACTTGAACCAGGAACCCTTCTTTCCTGCAAGATTATCAGCCAAATAGACCTTCGGCTCTGATACCAGTTGTTAGAAAATTATATATTACAAAGAAATGCAACACATAAATTATGTGGAAAACACAAGCACACAAAACACATAAAACCAGAGAAACACAGATATACGTGGTGCACCTAGTTTGGGCTACATCCACCCCAAACAGCCAGTCCTTCCTTTATATTATCCAGCAGAATGAAGAGACACAACCTATAGAAGATTCGTTCTCATATCATTTCTTCTCTCTCACAGTCTCCCTATCTGTTTCTCACTCTGAGAATACTCATACAATGCACAGCTGCAATACAATACCCTCATACAAAGCGAGGGGTTGCCTTCTAGGGAAAAAAACCCTAAACTAAACATAACTTCTACCGTCAGATCATCCACCTAATGAATGGCCCAGATTGACTAGAAATTACTATACTTTTACAAGGAAAATTTACATTTGTTTTTAGCTTCGGGGGCGCTGCCCCCGAAACCCCCGTCGAGGGACAGCTGGCCCCCAGACCCCCCAACTGGGGGGGTCAGCCCCCTCGGACCCCGTAGGGGGGAAAAGTCCCCCCCACACCCCCCCGCTGCAAGGGTGTATAGTTTTCCTAGGATATACATCTGGCTAAAACAAGGATCTATGAATCAGGATGAAAATCAGGCTCCACACCCAACATTAATTTTACATTAATGTCAAATTTCTTTGTAGGAACCACAAGAGTTAGCCACAAGAATTATTTCTTCTTTGCATGTGTGTCACATGCTCAAGGGGAGTGATTGTTTTGGTTAGTATCCATTGATATCCCCTATCATCGGTGGAACAAAGGGAATTTGTGCTGCATAAAATAGCAATAGGAGGAGTAGCCACATGTAATATTAGGAAAAGGATTTATCATATGTTACTTTTAGATGAGATTGATACTTGAAGGTGTACTAGGATTGTAGTATAAGACTCCAATATGGTTTCCCTTTGTCATTGATTTCAACCCACCCACAAGTATGGTCTTATTAGATGATGAGGTAGTTTGTAGTTGTTGTCAATGTCAAAGGGATAGATTGTTAGCATTATTGGGATTGATGTCAATAGTGGCATGGTTTGGTTAGGACCTGATCTGATGTTTTGATGCAGTATGCATTTTGAATTTTTTTTTACTAGGAGCATCTACATTGGCTAGTGTTGTCAAGTCTGCATAAGTTATGTTGAATTCCCTTTCAAAGATTGAGTAAATTACGATTTATATCTTTTATAAGCCTACATGGATGTTTCCTAGCATGAAAAACAAGTTTTTGCATCTAGTGCTTCAAAAACCATGGATTATCCATTGGTATTACCTCATGGTTTTGAGTCAACTCAATTACCATTGACTTTTCCCATGGTAAATGCCCAATTTTTTTTATGGTCAGCTTGTTTTGGTCAAATCCTGAACATATATAAATATAATTACAAATTTTAATTGAGGCATCAATCAGATAGTGTTTCATGTTGGTGGGTGACCAGTGAAACATTTCAAGGGAGTTAGTGCTTCCTATTGATTAATTTTAATTACTTTTTATATTTTAAAAGTTGATATAAAATTATGTTAATTCACATGGAAATCAAAATTTTATTTATGACTGAGAGTAATAGTGAAATATTTTCACATATCCTTCATATTTCATTTTAATATTAGAAATGAACTGCGCAACAGTAGGATTGTCGATGAGTTATAATGCTTTTAATTAAAGCTTACCACACACACACACACACACACACACATATATATATATATATATATATATATATATATATATATATATATATATATATATATATATATATATATATATATATATATATATATATATATATATATATATATATACATATATATACATATATATACATACATATATATACATATATATACATATATATATATATATATATATATATTATTTTTTGATTATCGTAAACATTTTTTTATATTCATAGAATATTTTAATTTAATTTTAAAATACAAGTTTCAACTCAAGGTTGAGCACATAATAAATTACGCATGTCCCTCATACTATGTTGTAGAATGTGCCTCTTGGTGTAATAACGATCTTACCATTAAGCCTCACAAGTCACACTAGAAGAAGCAAGCAATATTTTTTAATTAATAGAAAAGTGGGAGAAGAGGAAAGCTTTAGGTACTCGAAAAATGGAGAAAGATGGCATAGAGGAACTCCATCTACTTGAGGATCGTTCAACATAGATCATATAGGAACTCCACTTACTTGAGGATTGTTCAACATAGAAGGCATGTGTTCACAGTGGTTTATTTAATGATAGACAGGGTTTGTTACCTATGTTCTTAAAATAATTCCCTCAACAAAATACAGTAGGTAGAGTTACTTACCTATGTTCTTAAAATAATTCCCTAAAAAAAATAAAAACTCAATGGAAATGGAATAAAACACCTCTGGACATGAAATTTTTTTTAATTAAATTGAAAATAAAAAAGGGCATAACTACCAAGATCAAGGTTTTAGATAAATCTCAACCAGGGAAAATTTTAAGGATGGACATTGATCTAAAAGTTTAGAAACCTTGATGAATCTTATTCATGCCTAATATGCAATATTTTTGTGACAATATTCAACTTTATAAGGATTTTATATATTCTATATAAAATTTTGACGATTTTAAGGTAAAATAATTGTATACAATAAAATTTGGTCAAATCATTTTTTTTTAAATGGAAATTAAAGAAATTTGTTATGTAAAAATTATTAATTATTATTAAATTTAATTATATTAGGTTGTATTAGGAAAAAGGGCATGATCAAAGATCATGCCCCTTCACCAAGAGACACCACAAGGTTGTATTTAAGCCATGGTATCTCCCATTTTGTAAGCATCTTATCAATCATCAATAAATATATTTTTCTTCTGTCTATTATTGGGATTTTGTGCTCCATTTGGTATTAGAGTGACTTCCAATCCTCGGATTCCCATGTCAACGTGCTTCTTCCCCTGCTCCTATTCACATCTATGTCTGAATTCTTATTCAAAACCCCATCATCCACCATCCTTTCCTCTGCGGTCAGTCTGCATATTCCTCGTTCTCAACTTCCCTCTACTATTCCACTGCTCCGGTGCCACTCTTTCCATTGCCCCCATTCCTGTCCTATACACCTAATCTGATTCCGTCTTCACATAACCTTTCACGCCATGACAGCGCCAATCCGACTCCACAATTCCGCTACCTCGTTAGAGTCGTGCGCTACTCCTACACCTTGATTTAGTCCGCGTCGTGTCATTGATGTGCCCTTCACACGTCGTCCTTTGCTGCCACATTCTGCCCCACCTTCCATCGCCACCCTCGCTGCATTAATATAATCTGCACACCTTCCGCCTCTCTCTTCCCTTATCCGCGATCGTACTCACCGCCTCATGTCCCCTCTATCACCGTTCCACCGCGTTGTCTCCCCACCCATCGCAACCCCACTTATTCTCATCGGTCCACTCCGTCGGACTCCTCCGTCCCACATCCAACCACGCTCCTACACTATTCCACCTCCATGTCACTCCATCCACCATCCGTCAACAATATTCTCCACCTATCTTCTGCATACCCTGAATATCCATCCCTGACTCCCATGCACTTTCACTCCACACCAATGCCTCCCTGAATCAACTATCTCTCTGCCTCGTCGCGTAGCCTTATTCACCAGCAAAGTCATGTCCCGTCGTGGGAAAAAATTGACTTATTTTTACGATTGAAAATTACACATTATTATATAACACACACACACACATATAATAACTATAGTTATAACTTAAATGAAATTTAATTCATTTTTACATAAAATTATTTAATTTTAATTAATTTTTATATAAGACTCGATTAAATTCTACTTTACTTTTAAAAAAAGGACCAAGTTAACAAAAAGTGTTAAACTGTAAAATAAATACACACCCCTTCAAACTCGTTCAATGTCATCAATGACAATGACCGATTTCAACAAAAAATTGGTTGATCTTGAGAATAAAATTACTAACCATTCTAATGAGTTAAAAAAAAAATAGTTGATCTCGAGGGTAAGGTTACCGGACATTCTGGCAATATCAAGAAACTTCAACACACGACAAATCAGATAGAAAGACAAATTGGGAAAAACCATAGAGATTCCATAGATAATTATAATGAAGAAATGTTAAGGCTAACTGATATTTGTGATGGGATGAAGTTGTCACTGGAACAAATATTCCAAAATATTGAGCATAATCAATAGAAAAATTCAGTAGATTCAGGAAATTCAATAGATCATCATGAAAATACTGACTCTCCAAACGCATCATCCTTGCACCATCAAGAAAATAGTAACGCAAATTTTCAAAATAAGTAGCTCTAGAATACATTCACTAATCAATACCCTCTTTTTGCTCCACAGGATATCAATGAAGAGAAAAAATCGAGCTACCCAAGTTCAACGATAACGAAAAAGGCAGTGTTGTGTGGCTTAATAAAGCCAAAGAATATTTCTAGATTTACGACATCGAAAGTGATGATTAAAAGATTAAGCATGCTTCCATGAAAATGGAAGGAGAAGCATATAATTGGTATATGTGGTGGAAAAAGACGACACTTGCTATCAGTTGGAGAAAATTTAAGGATGTGTTCTTTAAAATATTCCAAGGTATCAAGGAAGAAGAATTATTTTCATCACTTATCAAATTGTGTCAAAAAGAAGATGTGGATGAATACACTCGAGAATGGGAGACCTTAGTGACATGAGTACCCGCATTATTAGAATTTCGTCTAGTCTAATGTTTCATTTTGGGACTTAAATCCCATCTACAATTAGAGATCAAGCTTCATGAAATTACATCGATAGAAGTAGCAAGACAAAAAGAAAAATTTGTTGAAAAGAAATTTGAAAATATATTTTGGTCAAAGCCGGAAAGGGTATATTCAAGACGAATATTTCCTCAATCTGCAGATACAGATAACACAAAATATGCCCCACCACATCTTCGTGAAGGATAAAAATCTAACGTGGAAATACAAAGGATAAAAGAGGGCAAGTGCAAACGTTTTTGCAAAAAATGGGACCCTAAGCATAGGTGTGCTAAAGGAAAAGAGAAAAATAATTTGTATAACTATGAAGCTTCTAATGAGTCTAACAGTGATGAATCAGATGTAGAAGGAATTGAAGACACCCCAGATTTCTCTCCAAAACTAGATTACAAAATCATTCTGCAAGTGTCATTATCAGCTATGATAGGTATATCACAACCCCAAACACTAAAATTAAAAGGACATATTAATAAGAACAATGTGATGGTTCTTATCCACTCCGGAAACACCCACAATGTTTTAGATTCTACCATGGCCAAAAGACTCAACATCTTTACATTTCCCATGCCCAATATGAAGGTAATGGTAGCAGAGGGTAAGAAGATTGAGAAGGTAGGGAAATGCCATAAGGTCACATCGCCTATTCAATACTTTAATTTAGAATATCCATTCTACTCCATACCACTAGGAGGAGTAGATGTGGTCTTAGGTATCCAATGGCTACAAACCTTAGGTACTTATTCTTCCAACCATCAAAAGCACAAGTTATATGGATTCCAAGCACCAGAAAATAAAATTGTGTCCTCATTTGAGATGATGAAAATGATTCGAAAAGTAGCGCCAACCTATATAGTACAATGTCACCAATTAGAAATGTTATCGGCAAAAATGATCAATGAAGGGTCACCAAAAGTACAAGGGCTAATTCAGAAGCAAGAAAATTATTCCAAGACCTGCCCATGAAAATTCCTCCTAATAGGGAAATTTAACATACAATAAAATCCAAAGAAGGATCAGACCCTGTCAACATCTAGCCATATCTCTATCTGCATCACCAAAAGACTGAAATTGAGAAGATAATCCAAGATCTTTTAAAATGTGGGGTCATCTCAAAAAGTAAGATTACGTATATTGCTCCAGTTGTTTTGGTAAGAAATAAGGATGGATCGTTCAGGCTATGCATTGAATAAAGAGGATTAAACAAAATAATGATTAAAAATAAGTTCTCAATTCCCTTTATCGATGAAATGTTGGATGAACTACATGGTGCAAAATACTTCTCAACATTGGACTTAAGGTCAGGCTATACCAAATCAGAATCAGGTTGGAAGACATACCAAAAAAAATATTCTAAAAACACGAAGGTCACTAGGAATTTAAAGTAATGCCCCTTGGGCTAACAAATGCACCAGAAACATTCTAGGCTACTATGAACGAGTTATTTCACCCATGTCTTAGGAATTTCGTACTAGTGTTCTTTGATGATATTTTAATTTATAGTAAAACTTGGAAGGAGCACCTGCAACATTTAAATAAAGTTCCTGTGCTACTGGAAGATCATCAGTTCTATGCTAAGAAATCCAAATGCATCTTGGGAAGGAAGAAGTAGAATATATCGGACACGTAATATCCCATGAAGGAGTAAAAGTGAACCCTAATAAAATCAAGGCTATAAAATAATGGACCAAACCAATTAATATATCCAAGCTAAGAGGGTTCTTAGGATTAAAAAGATATTGCTGAAGATTTATTAAAAAATATGCACACATAACTGCACCCTTAACAAATATTTTAAAGAAGAATTCATTTCAATGGAATGAGGAAGAAGGAAGGTGTTTTGAAGAATTGAAGGAAGTTATGTCCAATGCCCCAGTATTGGAAACTCCAAATTTATCTAAACCTTTTATCATCGAATATGATTCTTATGGATTCAGTATAGATGCAATATTAATGAAAGAAGGGCATCCAATAGCTTTTGAAATCAGGAAACTCAATAAATGAGAGCGCCTTAAATCCACGTACAACAAGGAGATGCTCACTATTATGCATGCACTGGCCAAGTGGAGACAATACATGTTGGGAAGTAAGTTCTCCATTCGAATAGATCATAATAGTCTTCAACACCTCCTCCAACAAAAAACACTTTCTGAAGAACAACAAAAATGGATTGAAAATATTTCCGCCTTTGACATGGAGATGTTACACAAAAGGGGAAAAGACAATGTAGTAGCAGATGCCCTATCTAAAAATAACGAAGAACCTACACTACTTGCAATCTTGGTTGTTGTTCTTGAATGGATTAATTATTTTTGAAGTGCATACGCCAAGGATCCAGAAATAACTGCTATGATCAATAACCTCCCGGGAAACTCAAAATTTGAATGGAAGAACGATATTCTATGGTACAAGGGAAGAATCTATCTGAATTCTGTAATATTCCCAATTAGCCCAAGCTAATGGGAATATACAATTTTGTTTTATTTTCCTGGTGCATGAATAAATGTGTAAAGGAGGACAAGAAAAACTCCAAAAATCAGTGAATAAATCAATGCCCCATGTGAACAAGGCTAAATATGGGCTAACTTAATAAAACACCCTTATGTGTGAAAGGGATTGAGACATTTGATTGGGTCAATAGGACGAAATCAATAGCGTTATCTAGATGCAGTGAACCTCCTTGATGCACAACGCAGTTTTAGTTGGAGGTGGTACATGTGAAAGGAGATAAATCATTGAGATGGTTTAGGGTTTTGTAAGACTTATGTCTTATAAAAGGAAGAGGAAGATAGTAGAATAAGGTTGTTGATGTGATTACATTTTCTAAATATATTTTCTTTTTATACATATATCATTCTCTTGTTTTTTAGCTAAGAATAGTGTTGTTTAGCATTGGGTGTTCCTGATCGGGAATCTCGCCTCTTTCCTTGAGAGGCCTCTTGGAAAAGTCTTGCTAATCTTGTCCACTATCATGCATTTGGACAAGCTTCACCTTCCAACTACAATGAAAATCCTATTGAGGGTTTGGTTGTCCTTGTAAGATGCAACAAGTGGAGGCTAGATCTACTCAGATCTAGGCGAATCTAATGCCACTTTTCAGTGAGAAAGTCTTCTATCCCATTGACAAGAGTGTATTGGATCATTGGAGCTTCAGATCGACATCTTGGCATCAGGCCAAACTGATCTTGAACCCTACAGTGCAGTCCATCTTCCAGATCTGTGTTTTTCTGTAGGTGCTATTGTGAGGGCTTTTGGCATAACTTTGGAGGAGTGATCTCCAGTCATAGGAATATGCCTTTCACTGTGGTGATCCATGGATTTCAGATCTAATCCATGTTATCCTCAGATCTGATCTAGATCCTCCTGTAATTACTGCATATTTTCTGAATATTTCTGCATATCTGCAGGTTTAGATCTCAGATCTACTCTTTGTGCTTCATGTATTGCTGAAAACCCAAGGGCTATGTAAAGTAGAGACTCTATAGTGTATGGATCAGTCATAGATCTGACTTTTCATGCATTATTTTTCTCTAGATCTAAATTGTAATCTATAGATGTTGCAGCCTAATGAAAATAATGTTGTCAAGCCTTTTGTAGTGATTATATGTGATTGCTGCACCTCTTTTTGAGGATTTCTTCATGTTTAAGTCTTCTATTTCCTGTTATACATTGTATGGGCCTCATTGTAAATCTTATTTTCTAATATAAATCTTATTTTGGAGCCTCCATATTGGCATCTTGCACTTAATTTTCTGAACTGCATTATTTCTGAAGCAGTATTGTTGAATATTGTTGTTGTTCCCATTCTAGGATATTATAGTGGTATCGGAGCAATCATCTTGGCACAACCTGTGCTTTGATTTCTTAAGAAGCCAATATGTCTTTAGAACAAGATGAGCCTCTTACTGGCAGAGAGAAGAGGTATCTAAGAAGAAGACAGAAGAAATTTGATTACACAAATGATGATCAAGACAAGGGTAAAGCCCCTGAATCTGGAAGTGATGTAGAAGGAAAGGACTTTGTAAATATCCTTTTGAAAGCCATGCAAGATATTACTAGAGAGATCAAAGAGATGAGAATGGACAGAATCAAGGAATCTCCTAAGATATTTAATCTTGGAGAAAGCTTTGGCATGTCTCATCACTGGAATGATCAACTAGTGAACCAGCCACAATCTCCACAATGCTCTACCATGTCTACTTTTTTGGCTGTGGAAAATGAAGGGCCTCAAGAGAAAGCATCCCTTGAAGACTACTTTGAAGTACATGAGTCTCAGAATCAGAGATTCGAAGATCACTTGAGTTTTCAAGATTTTTGTCACCTCAAGGACAAAAGAAGACCAAGGCATCAGCATAGAGATGGTGTATGCACTCAGAATCATGATTGACATCACTCTATGGGAAGATTATTTTTTCCCAAATTTGATGGGTCATCCACTTGTTCTACCAAAGCATGGGTAGAAAAACTTGACATCTACTTTTAGTTGAACAAGGTCCCTAAGATAGAAGCTATCAAGATTGCAGCGCTGCACTTTGAAGGTGAAGCACACAACTGGTGGTTCCATGGCTTGTCTACATTGGGTCAAGCCAATGTGAATACTTATTCTAATTTCACTAGAAGGCTAGTGGAAAGGTTTGATAGAAAATATCCAGAGGCACCTTTCATGAGCCTTGAAAAGTTGAAGCAATCAGGTAATACAGAGTCTTACATTTCTGAATTTTTGAGATTATCTGTTATGATTCCTAACTTTTCTGCATCAAGAAGGGTGTACATGTTCATCAATGGCTTAGATGAACCTCTTCATGGGTTGGTAAAGTTTATCAAGCGCACTACCTTCGATGATGCCATTGAGAGGGCTAGAGACCTTCAAGATGCCTTGCCCAAATCAAAGGCAAATTTTCAGAACAAACCCTCTTTTTCTTCTAAAGGAAAGGAAGAGAAAGATGCTCCTTCAAAGGATAGCTCATTCAAGAAGCCTCTTGATATTGAAGTCCGAAGAGATCTAAGGAGAAAGAAGCTATGTTTCACTTGCCAAGAACCATGGGTACCTGAACATAGATATACTACGGGTAAAGCACATTACATAGAGGTCTTCTCAGATCTTGAAGAATATGAAGATGATGAACCAATAAGGGGTCACAGCGTTGACAATGTTGAAGGAATTCAAACACCATCGGGAGATGGGAATGGAGCATTTTCTCCTATTGGAGGAACTCTTGAATCTTTGAGAGGAGTACCTAAGTACTTGACCTTAAGATTTCAAGGTTCAATCATGAATCAAAGGGTTTCTGTGTTGATTGACAGTGGGGCCACCCACAAATTTATTGATGCCCATCTTGTGTAGAAGAGGGCAATACCCACTAATACTTGAGGGATTATCTTTTGTGGTCCCAAGAGATAGAACAATGCAATGCATGCATTATGTCCCATCACTTTCAGTCACCATGGGGTCCTACACTTTGGTGGATCACTTCTTTGTGGTTGACATACCAGACACCAATGTTATTTTGGGTGTCCAATGGTTGATTACATTGGGGAAAGTCACCATTGATTGGGAGGCTTTGCAAATGGAATGGGTGGACAAGAAGAGTGGTTAACCTCACATGATCAAAGGCATGCATACTTACCCCTCACATAACACATCCACATAGAAAACAAAGATGGATTTGTGTAGTGGAAGCAAGGACCTCACAGCCCCATCTATTATGTTCATGAGATTTCTGCATGTGACACTCTTATCTAGTGGCAAACCACCTGGGAGGCCACCTGATTCAAATTTTGTGGGGAATACCTCACAACTTGTTGCTCGAAAATTAGATCTAGGAGGTATTGGAGCACTTGAAGACAAAGCTACAGTGCTGGGAGACTTGGGTAAGCTTAAGAAGGAGGGAAATATTTCTCCCTTACCATCATCAACCACTCTCAATTCCGGATCTGTGTTGTGGGAGGAGAAGAATGGAAGGAACAACCTTCCAACACAATCCTTTGGCATAGAAGATGTCGAGGAGAAGAGTAGCAACATGACAGACATTTCTGTTGATGCATCATCAGCGTTGTCATTGTTGAGCAATGTAGATCTATATTGGAAATCCCAACTGCTAGTGGATTATTCCAAAGATCTTCACACTTGTATGATACTTGATGACCAGCTGTATGAAGAGGGCTACTTAGTCCAAGGAGGGGTCATCTATAATCATGGTAGGATATTCTTCCCTAGAGCTTCTAAGCTCAAGAAAAATTTACTACAAGGAGCACACAAAGAGTTTTGTTTCAGCCATATGCATTCCTTGAGGATCTACAGCATCATCATGTGGAACTTTAATTGCTAAGGATTGAAAGAAGAACTACATTAGCATTTTCAAGAATGCATGAACTATGTAGAGTTGGGGCAGCCATGTCACTCTATGCAAGAGTTATTTCAGCCATCTCTTCCTTCTTTGGAAAGAGGAGAAAGATCCATGCACAACTCCATGTGTATGAGAGACATTGTTGGTGAAGGATATGATCATGTAAATCAAGTTTCATTTTCTTATTTTTCATATTATTTCACCATGTTTATGCAGGCCATGACTCCAAGGAGGAGTGATGTATCATGTAAATCTCATGGTAAACATTGGGCCACTAAAATATCTAGAATTGGCCACTCCCTTGTTGTGAAAAGGGATATTCTCTTTCATGATGGGTGCTTCCCAAAGGTACCAAACATATCTCACACTTTCAGCCATAGTGAGATGACATGTTCAGCAAGTAATTGGTGGAGAAACCACTTACCACACCTTGATCTAATGCAGGCAGGAGATGCACTGCGCTAGTACCATATCTGGGACTATGACCCACCTCCTCATGCTCAAATTTCTATTTGTTTATATGTAGTTTTGCTTCCATACCTTGATGATATAGTTGTAATTTTTATGGGTATGTATGGAGGAAGGATGGGGAGCTTGTATGTACCACATGGGATGGAGACTCTCTATGTACCTTATGCTACATGTTTTAGAGAGAGTATTGGTTCAACCATGTTTATTTCAGTTGAATTCTTGACTCCTTATGGGATGGACTATGTACATCTCATAATGACTTTGGAGGAACAATTCATGGGGGATTGGATTGGTGAACACTTAGCTTATGAAGGAAGCTTGATTCTTGATGGTGTCACCAATGGAGGAGGAGAAGTGTTGCATCACTCACCCTATCAGTTGCTTGAGGACAAGAAAATTTTTGGAGGGGAGGACTGTAATATTCCCAATTAGCCCAAGCTAATGGGAATATAAAATTTTGTTTCATTTTCCTGTTGCATGTGTAAAGGAGGGCAAGAAAAACTCCAAAAATCAGTGAATAAATCAATGCCCTTGTGAACAAGGCTAAATCTAGGCTAACTTAATAAAACACCCTTATGTGTGAAAGGGATTGAGACATTTGACTGGGTCAACAAGACCAAATCAACAGCGTTGTCTAGATGCAGCGAACCTCCTTGATGCATAGAGCAGTTTTAGTTGGAGGTGGCACATGTGAAAGGAGCTAAATCATTGATATGGTTTAGGGTTTTGCAAGATTTCTATCTTATAAAAGGAAGAGGAGGATAGTAGAGGAAGGTTGTTGATGTGATTACATTTTCTGAATATATTGTCTGTTTAGACATATATCATTCTCTTGCTGTTTATATGAGAATAGTGTTGTTTAGCACTGGGTGTTCCTGATTGGAAATCCCACCTCTTTCCTTGAGAGGCCTCTTGGAAAATTCTTACTGATTTTGTCCACTATCAGGCATTTGGCCAAGCTTCACCTTCCAACTACAACACAGATCTTGTTGAGGGTTTGGTTGTCCTTGTAAGCTGCAGTAAGTGGAGGCTATATCTACTCAAATCTAGGCCAATGTAGTGCCTCTTTTCAATGAGAAAGTCTTCTATCCCCTTGAAAAGAGTGTATTGGATCATTGGAGCTTCAGATCCACATCTTGGCATCAGGCCAAACTGATCTTGAACCCTACAGTACAGTCCATCTTCCAGATGTGCGTTTTTCTGTAGGTGTTATTGTGAGGGATTTTGGCATAACTTTGGAGGAGTGATCTCTAGTGATAGGAAACTGCCTTTCACTGTGGTGATCCATGGAATTCAGATCTAATCCATGTTATACTTAGATCTGATATGGATTCTCCTGTAATTACTACATATTTTCTAAATATTTCTACAGATCTGCAGGTTTAGATCTCAGATCTACTCTTTGTGCTTCATGTATTGCTGAAAACCCCAAGGGGTGTGTAAAGTAGAGACTCTATAGTGTATGGATATATCATAGATCTGACTGTTCATGCATTATTTTTCTCTAGATCTAAGTTTTAATCAATAGTTGTTGCAGCCTAATGAAAATAACGTTGTCAAGCCTTTTGCAGTGATTATATGTGATTGCAACACCTCTGTTTGAGGATTTCTTCTTGTTTAAGTCTTGTATTTCCTGTTATACATTATACGAGCCTCATTGTAAATCTGATTTGCTGATATAAATCTTATTTTTAAGCCTCCCTATTGGCCTCCTGTACTTAATTTGTTGAACTTTGTTATTTCTGAAGCAGTATTGTTGAATATTGTTGTTGTTCCCATTTTGGGATATTACAAATTCAAACTCCAAGTTTATATCAAAGATACTCAAGGAGTCACATGATTCCCTATTAGTCAAACATGTAGGATTCTTTAAAACTTACTACAATTCACATCAATCATTCTTTTGGAAGGGTATGAGTTATGATATTCAGAAATATGTAGCAAAATGTGGCAAATGTCAAAGAAATAAAAGTGAAAATGTTATGAAACCTGAATTACTTCACCCATTAAACATTTTGAATAAGAAATGGGAAGAAATATGAATGGATTTCATTGAAGGATTACTTGTATCTAATGGCAAGGATAAGATATTCCTAGTAGTCAACAAACTCACTAAATATGCTCACTTTATTGTGATAAAGAAATTATACTCAGCAAAGAAAATTGCTGAGATATTTTGCAAAAATATTTATAAACTACATGGGTTCTTGAAAGTCATTGTGAGCGACTGAGATGCCAAATTTAAGGGTAATTTTTGGAAGGAATTGTTCAGCCATATAGTAACCTACCTAAACATGAGTTCTGCTTACCACCCTCAAATAGATGGACAAATAGAGGTTGTCAATAAATGTTTGGAAGCTTACCTACGCTGTTACGCTACAGAAAAACAAAACAAGCGGGCTCAATGGGTGAAACTCGCTGAATGGTGGTATAATTCTACTTACCATACATCATAAAAAATGACTCCATTCCAGGCTTTGTATGGATACGAACCCCCAAAATGGAAAGATCTAGCTTCCTTCCAGACAAATCTACCAGTTGTTGAAAACCAACTAGAAGAAACCCAAAAGATCATCCAGACCCTAAAAGAAAATATGAATAATGCAAGAAACTGTATGAAGCAACAAGCTAACCAAAATAGAACTGAGAGAGAATTTGAAATTGGAGAATTGGTATTTTTCAATCTCTAGCAATACAAAAGGTTGTGCTTGAAACAAAAAGGAAAACATAAACTAGCACCAAAGTTCTATGGACCGTATCAAATCAACAAAAAGATCAGCCAAGTTACCTATATTTTAAGCCTTCCAGATAAAAGTTGTGTTCACAACATATTCCATGTATCCTGCCTAAAAAGGGAACTTGGTGACCATCAGTCATCACAAAAAACGCTTCCATTTTTAGATGATGAAGGAAGGATAATTTTAGAGCTGGAAGGTATCAAATCCACTAGAGAAAAGAAGCTTCGATCTCATGTAATAAAGGAGTACTTAATCAAGTGGAAGGATTTACCAGAAGAATAAGTTTCTTGGGAGATCGAAGCATTTCGTCAACAACATCTATCATTACGTATGCTTTTAGGACAAAGCATATTTTGAGAGGAAGGCAATGTTATATAAAAAGTTTTGATTATTATTAAATGTAATTACAATAGGTTGTATTTGGTAAAAGGGCATGATCTTTGATCATGCCCCTTCACCAAGAAACACCACAAGGATGTATTTAAGCCATGGTATCTCCCATTTTGTAAGCATCTTATCAATCATCAATAAATGTATTTTTCTTCTGTCTATTATTGGGCTTTTGTGCTCCAATTTTTTTTTAAGAAAAAACATGAAATATTAGCCCACCAACGAATATTAGCCCCTAAAATTTTCCATCTTAACCCTTTATCCATAACTACTACTAAAAATATTGTGTATTCTTACTATCCAACTAATAATTATTGATCATTGCACAATATGGATATGGGGAGATGTGCAAGCATAAATATTTGTAAGCATTTAACATTTATATGTCGACTAAATTAAAAAATAATTAAAGGTTAAAAGTAATATAGAGAAAATATTGGGGAGATGTAGTATCCATAAATGATCGTAAACATTTTAATATTGGCTCAATTAATACCAAAAATTTAAACGTAATAAAAATAATAAAATTCAATTTGTGATATCGTAATTTTGTTTTGCACACAGCTTAGTCCCTCCAACTCAAGTTAGAAATTATGCTCTTGGAACAATTGCATAAATAATCATAACTTACATTGATCTATTCTAAATTAATTGTGATCAATAGGAAAAGCATCCTATAGTCATTCTTTGGTAGAAACTATTAAATTGATATGTGAAGTGGATAAGTAAATTTTTTGCTCCCACAAAAGAACTTGAATACATTTTGGTGAATATATTTTGGTGGGTAGTAATGACTAGTAAGTCTACACATTTGAAAACATGAATAATGGTGGGAAGTAACTCCTCGTAATTATATTTATTTACATATTATGCCTATCTATTTTTTATGCAAAGAATTTCTTAAATTATGGTGGGAAGTAATTGATGGTAATATGGAATTCACCTAAGTATGAGTTATTTCAAGGATTTTATTTTTGGATGGTTTTCTTACAAATCTTGATAATAAAATATCACTACACAAATATATAATAATAATGCATGAATATTGCAATCATAACCATAAATTATGTCATAAAATATGTAAGTTAGTTATTCACATGGCATTATATTTTGCAAAGGTCAATTGCTAGAGTCTCGCCTTCACAAGGACTAACAGTGATTTTGTAACCATATTTAAATTTAACTAATAAGGGAATAAAAACTTAATACTTAAAATAAACTTACAATACAACAATATTCTTAACCATGGGTATTCATCCCCACTTTAGCACAGATATTATTAAATTGTAAATAGCTTTTATTACAATACCATGGCTTATCAATACCATAGGCCCAAAAACCATAACTCATTTCATAATAAAAAATTAAAATGAAAAATATAAAATGTTATGTTATGTAAAATGTGTAAAAGGTAAGGAAAGATACCAATTTTATTGGAATAAATTGATTTTTCTATAATGTAAATTTAACATACTATTTTTTCTTTAATAAGTTATTTATTTTTATATTATTATTGGTAATAATTAGTAATATTGATTCTTATTATTATTCCAATATATTATAATAATAATCATAATAATCATATCCATTATAAGTATTATTATATTATACCTTACATACATTATTGATTACATAAAGTAAAAACTCTCGATCATACGAATAGAGGAGGGAGACAGAGGGAAAAAGAGAGAGACAAAGAGAGGGGGAGAGGCGAGCAAAGAGAAAGTGATGGGGAAGGGGGGGAGAGGGAAAGAGAAAAGGAGAGAGGGAGGGATATAGTGACAAAGTTCAAGGGTAGAGAGACAGAGAGAGTGACGGGGGGGGAGATAAATGGAGGAGAGAGAGAGAGGTAGAGAGTGGAAGAAAGAGAGAAAGAAGGGGATATAGAGAAGGAGATATGGATGGGGGGAGACATGGAGTTGGAGGGGGAGAGTGAGAGATGGAGAGAGATATGGAGTTGGTGGGGGAGAGTAAAGGAGGGAAGAACAAGGACATAGATATGTAGTGGTGGAGAGAGAGAGAGAGAGAGAGAGAGAGAGAGAGAGAGAGAGAGAGAGAGAGAGAGGAGAGGAGGAGGGAAGATAGAGAGAATGATAAGATAGAGGGAGAGAGAGATACATAGAGATGGGGGGGAGACTGAGAGAGAGAAGGAGGGAGGGAGGGAGATAGTGATAGTTTTGGATGAGAGAGAGAGAGAGAGATGGGGGAGAGAGAGAGGGAGCTGGGAGAGAAAAGGAGAGAGAGGAAGGAAGAGTGAGAGGACTTGAGGGAGAGAAGGAGAGATGGATGGATAATATAAATATGGAGTTGGAGACGGAAATAGAGGGAGGAAAGAAAAAATACATAGATAGAGGTGTAGGGAGAGATGGAGTGACAAAGGAGAGATGGAGAGAGAATGAGGGAGAGAGGAGAGAAGTAGGGAAGAGAGAATGAAGGAGAGGTGAGTGTGAGAGAGAGAAGGGGAAGAGAGATAAATATAGGGAGAGAGGGAGAAGGATAGAGGGATGGAGATAGTGATAGAATTGGAAAGAGAGAGAGAGAGAGAGAGAGAGAGAGAGAGTGAGATGGGGGGAGATAGAGGGAGGTGGAAGTGATAGAGAGAGACAGAGACAGAGACAGAGACAGAGAAAGAGATGGAGTCATAGGGGTAAAATATGGAGGGTGTTATCACAAAATTGGACTTTATAGGCTGCTTGATCAGTCAACCTTATGTAACTATTTCAAACCTAATCTTTTGACTGAGGCTTAGCCTCCTCAGCCTAAGAGGGCTCTCTCAAGGGTTAATGATTTGGATAAAAGTATAGATGGCTAACTCTATGTAGGGTAATAAACAGATAAATGATAGAGATAGGTTGAGAATCACATCAGAAAGTACACATTGGGCTTATGGAGTCAAAATAGTTTCAGTAACCAATGAATCTACTTAACATGGAAGTTGAGGCATATCATAGTTTTTGTCAAGAAATAACACACATGAAACTGTAAAAACATAGTCAGTTTGTTTATATAGGAAGTCAGAGCATCTAAAGATGAATTCTAAGTAATATAGATAAACATCATTGCAATAGGATAATAAGAGATGCAAATAGAATAGGAACACACCAAAACTCCTTCTGAATCCCAAGTTGGTTAAGTAGAAACTCTCTGTATTAGCTGAAAACCAGTCAATTATAATAAGCACAGTCTTTTGCTAAAAATTTCCAACCCTTGACTAATTCGACTTCTTAGTCTTTAATAGACAATTTTCAACATCAGATGATCTCATCTTAGGCTAGATACATCGAATTCCTAACTCTTGACACCTTGCATAACCATAATACATGGGATTCATTACAAAAAAATAGCTAATTTACTAAACATTCCTATTACAAATAGGATTCAAACTCCTTATCTCTATCCATAACAACCTTATCTAAATTAAATTACATCATTTTCCAAGTGTATCAACACATGGTCGAATCTGTATTATAGGCTTCAACTATTCATGACCATATTTCTGTTATCCACCAAAATACGAAACAGTCCCCTGTTTTTTAGGCAGAGGGTCCCTTGTACTCTTAGAACATTCTAACCATCATGAACTCATTATTTTGAGGTCCTTAGCTATTGGAAATTGAATTAACACATGCCAAAACTCCTCCTTAAGCTCCAAATATCCAAAACCATCTTCAAACAATTCAAATGAGCTATAATTCACTGCGCTACGAAAACAAAGAAGTTTCGTTGTTTTCGTAGCGCCTTTCGTAGCACTGCTCTTTAACCCTTTTTTCTTCAAGTTTTTGAATTCTTTCCTCCAAAATTATCTTAATTGCCTTTAAATACATCCTCCCTAGAAATTTAAGTTCTTGATCCATTATTTTACCCCTCAAAATTTTATGAAAAAGGGCAAGAAAAGTTGCTACAACAGTTTCGTAGCGCTTTTCTCCCTTATTACACTGTCTGTGCTACGAAATTGCTGAATGGGCAGTTTTATCAAAAATTTTCCAAAGTGTAAATTGTAAATGTGCCAAAAACTCAAAATAAACCGGGTTCATCACTTAAAAACCATATCAACTGAAAAACACAGTCATTCCAGCCTTCATGAGGTCCCTTCTTCAATTTCACTTGATTTAGCTATTGACTCTTCAATGATTGTTATTTTAATACCTTTGCTCTTTAACTCATCTTGAATCAATTCTAGTTGTTGCTCCAAGTCCTCCACTTGATCTTTAAGTCTTCTGTTATTAGCTCTCAAGTGAACAAAACTGAAGGCAACCTACTCTTATGAACACCTCCATCACTGTCGGGTCTTCAATTATTGCCTTCATATCTTCAGGCTCATACCTTAAGCAGTGTCCCCCTTTGTGAACTTTATTTTCCTCTTCCATGCTTCTCAAAAATCCTGTCAGCCTCACTTGATAGGGATGAATAAAAACTTTTTATAAAACAGTCACAGTTTTGGCTTTAACACTTCAGAGCTCAGACATCTCGAATGAAGACAAAGGAAATGAGAATGAACAATTAGGAAAGATTTTGAATTTAAAATGTCATCTCATAACTGAATGATGCCCCATTCGTACCTTATCATGACAATGATGACTGCAACGTGGATAAGTACATTTAATTTCATCATTAACTGACTCATTGTACCACTAACTTACCATTTCCCAATGGTTTCTGACCTTTTCCATCTTAGATGACAAGACATTTTAGAAACCACGCTTTCGTAGCGTCTGTAGTGTATTTTTTCCTGTTTTCGCTATGAAACTATTAGCCCTTTCATAGCATAAATCAACTTTTTTGAACTATTGGTGCTACGAAAACGAGGTTTCTTGGCTAATTGAACAGTTGTGACACGAAACCTTTAGGAAATGACCCACAAGTGAAAATGATGGATATTTGACATGAAGGGACTTAAAAGAAGACTTTATCATAACATAAGGATGGGATTTGAACCATAAGAATCTAACCTACCCTTGATCAAATCCTAATTTTACCTCTAAACTCAATTTTGAATCATGATCAAAGACAAACTTGACACAATAATGTTTTGAAAAAAAAATTAAAAAAAAAAATTAGGTGATAACAGTGGCTCCACTTGGGATAGTGTGCCCTTGTGGTACACTAAAAACCAGTAGCTCCGGTGCTGCTATCCATTTTCTTGATGAAAATAGAAAAAATTTGAAATTGCCAAGCTTTCTCCTCAAGCTCTAATGGCCTTCACCTCGGGCTCAAGCTTGTTGATTTAGCTTGTCATTATTAGCAAAAAAACTCATAAAATGGAATATGTACAATGAAATGAATGATCAATCAGATTTTTAGGAAGAGTAATACTTTAAAAACCTACCATTGACAGGTCCTATAGCATATGATATTCCATCCATCTCATGTAGCATGTAAGTATTGTTTCCATGAAAAGCAACTATCTTGAAAGGACCTTTCCACAAGTTCTCAAACTTACCATGTTTTCCTTTCTCTTCAATTCTGGCCTCCCATTTCAACACTTCATCCTGAATTTGAAAACTTTCTTCCTTGATCTTCTTATCAAGTGCCCTCTTGATTCTGTTATGAGATTTTTTATTGTTGTTATAAACTTCATTCCTCTTCTCCTGCAAAGCTATTAGCTGATTGATTCTCCTCTGGACTGCATTTGGTTCCTCTTCTAATCCTTGAATCAACTTCATGACAGGTACCCCTAGAGATGTAGGAAAAATGGCCTCAGCCCATATACCAAATCATATGGTGAAGTTCCAGTTGACCTTTTTGTGCATATCATATCATCCCATAAGGCATACTTTAGCTTCAAATGCCAAGCCTTCTTATTCTCCTGCAATACCTTTTTAATGATCCTCACAATGCTTTTGTTAGAATATTTAGCAAGACCATTCCCTTGTGGATAATATGTAGTAGAATGACCAAGAGTAATATGATATTGATGGCAGAAATTTATCAGCTTCTTAGATTTAAATTCTTATGCATTATCAGCTATGATATTTATGGGGCAACCAAACCTAGACAAGATATTATTTTCCAAAAAAATAAATAATCACAGAATCATTTGCTTTCCTAGTTGGGATTGCTTCAATCCATTTGGTGAAGTAACCAGTCGCTGTGAGAATCTAGCAATGATGAACTAATGATGATGGATGAATCTCTCCAATAAAATCTAGTCCCCACTGCTGAAATGGCGCTTCCACATAGATAGGCATTAAAGGTAAAGGTACAAGCTTCTTCTTACCATCGAAATCTGGCATTCATGGCAGGCATCAATCTTTCTGTATACATCCTTAAACATTGTAGGCCAATAATACCCTGCTCTAAGAATATTGTTCGTTGTTGCCTTCCAATAATGATGACCTCCTCAATCTCCTTTGTGGAACTCCTCAACCACTTTATCAACCTCCTCTTCCAGCAAAATACTGCTAGTATCCTTCCAAAACAGATTTCAGTCAAAAATGAAATATCTCAAGGATTTCAGCTTTAAAAATCTTGCTTTTGACTTTGTTAGCTCAGTGGTTTCTCTATGATGTTGTAAAACAAAAACAATCCCCTTGTACCAATCTAAAGTGATGTACTTTTCTTCAATAGGGACTAGTTCTTCTTTCTCATCTAAAATTTCTGATATTTTTGCAATTAAGTTCATGTCAAGACAGTCAAAATTTGACTGTGCCGTCAGCTTTGCCAAGCCTTTCCATTTGACCAATTTTGTTGGCTTAATATCTATATCATACTCCACCAATTTAGCAATCCATTTTCCCCTCTTAGCATCAGGGTCAGCTTGAGTGAGGATGTCTTTCACAACAATATTAGGAACAAAAGCCACAATATGAGAATACAGAATATAAATTCTGAAATCTTTGATAGCCTTCACCAAAGAATAGGATTGTTTCTCTAAGATATTATACTTTATCTCACAGTTAGCTAATGTCCTACTAAAGAAGGAAATAGGTTGCTCAATACCTTGTTGTCCCTTTTGCAACAAAACTCCAACAATAGTATTTTCTGATGCGAAAGTAAAAACCAGAAATTATTTTGAAAAATCCGGACTGATTAATACTGGTGCTTGTGTGAGTGCCTTTTTTATCTCCTCAAATGAGTGCTTTGCTTCTGATGTCCACTTAATGTCAACTCCCGTCTTCAGCATCCTTGTTATGTCCTTCACAATCTTAGCAAAATTAGGAATAAATTTCCTTACAAAATTTACCTTTCCAAGGAAAGATTGAATCTCCTTCTTGCTTCTTGGAAAATCCACCTTTTGAATTGCATTGAGCATGTTTGGATAAATCCTAATCCCATATTTAGAAATGATGTGTCTAAGTAGTTTACCTGAAGTTAAAGAAAAAATACTTTTGGTGGGATTTAGAGAGATGCCAAACCTTTTACACTTCAGCAAAATTCTTTCTAGGTGTTTCAAGTGATCTTCTTCTCTCTTTGAGAAAACTGTTACATCATCAAGATAAAAAACCATGATATTGTCCTTCTCTTCAGAAAAAGCAATGTCCATTGCCCTCTGAAAGGTACCTCCTACATGGATGAGACCAAATGGCATCTTGGCATACATAAAAGTGCCCCATGGTGTAGTAAAGGTTTTTTTTCCTGATCATCCGGATGTACAAGGATCTGATTATAACCTGAAAAACCATCAAGCATGGACATCCTTTGAGAACCAACAATATTTTTCAAAATTTAGCCCATCTTTGGGAGAGGATAATTGTCCTTCAGAGAGGCTTTATTCAAATTTCTAAAGTCAATACATATTTTGATTTCTCCACTCTTCTTCCTAACTGGAACCAAGTTTGCAAGCCAATTTGAAAATCTTATTGGGACAATGATTTTGGCATCAAAGAGTTTTTTGATCTCCCTCTCAATTAATGGCATAAGAAGTGGGTTAATCCTTCTCAATTTCTGCTTGAAAATCCTTTCATTTTCTTTAATGGGAATAATATGCTAAATAATGGTGGGGTCATATTCTTTCAAATCAAAATAATTCCAAGCAAAAACATCTATGAATCTCTTCATCATTTCAATATACTTAAACTTTATATCAACTGAAAGAAACTTTGAAGGTTTAATCATTTTGGGCATAAATACTGTACCAAGGTTACAGCTCTCAACTTCTTCGTCATCAGCTTGTATCTTAGGGGATTTAAAAACATCATTATGATAAAAAAAAAATTCAAGAGGTATGAGTCCCTTTGGTATGGAATTGTTCTTTAGTTGCAAAACTTTAGAATTCCCTTTAGACTCAGCAAGCATATTTTGCTGATCTACTTGTATATTTTCAAACTCTTCTTTCAGCTCAATAAAGTTCTTCACTTGTTGGTCATCCTCAAAAACTTGCCAATGAGTTATATTATCAGGGATAGCTGGTCTATGGCGAATCTCAACCTCATATTTTTCTGTGGAATGCATAGGAATAATGAAAATACTTGCAAAGACAGCAAGAGAATCAGCAATGGAGTTTTGTTCTCTAGTTTTGACCATGAATGAATAAGCTTGAAATTTTTCCAACATGTCGAAAAATAAGTTCTTATATGCCCTCATCCTTATATCCTTTGTTTGATAAACACCTTCAAGTTGTTTGATGACTAATTCTAAATCTCTAAAAACAGAAATGTTTTGAGCATTCATTCCTTTCAAAACGTCTAAGCCCAAAATCAAGGATTCATACTCAGCCATGTTATTCATTCAATCAAAGTTCAATTTATAGGAAAATAACTTACTCTCATCACTTGGACTTATGATCCAAATCCCTGCTCCTTCTCCTTCCCTTCCTGCTAATCCATCAAAATGTAATGACCACCAACCTTCCACCTCCTTATCACTGATTTGTTGATCTTCTGTTTGCTGATTTTCAGACTGCTGAATTTCACAATTCTGATTTTCTGCTTTCTTTTCATCTTCTGCTTCATCAGTCAACTCATTGAAAAGAATCACAGATCTAAGTTTGGTATCAAGAGCATAAATTGGAAAATTTTGGGGTTTGTCTTTACTACTCACCATGTAAGCCATTCTTGTCTCTCGATACAATCTTCTTTTCTTGCCAAAAATAGGAATGGTAGCATAAGTAAGGTCCATCTGCATTGTACCTTTGATTTTTTCCACCCATGACCTTGATAATAGCATACCAAACTTTGGTGGAATGTCTGTTACCATGATTTCCATGACTACAGTCTTAGCAAGAACTTGTGTTAGACCAACAACAACATCCTTAATTAAACCAATGCATTGAAATCTTTTCGAATCAAAAGAAAACAAGTCCTTATATGGTCTAGTTATTTCTAACCCCATCCTTTCCATGATTAATTTGGGCATAATATTGTGAGAGGCCCCTGAATCTAACATAGCCTTATGTAATTTCATGTTATGAATGCTAAGGCTCACATAAAAAGGAGGCACCTCCTCATTCTGTTCATCTTCTAATCTTGGACCCAAGTATATGGTTGGATGATATTCTAGTACATTCAAGATATCAGCAGCTCCTAGTTGTGAATTTAACATTTTAACAATCTTGCTTCTATACTCATTGACTTTGAGAATCTCACCAAAAGGTACTAGAATTTTAATCTTCGAAATTTCATTTTCCAAACTGAAAATAGAAACAAATTTTTCATCTTCTTTGATAGGAGGAATGTAGGAATTTACAGGGTAAGTTCCTTAGATCAAGAACCAAAGGTCGCCGCTCACAAACAGATCAAAAATCAGTACACCAGTATAATCACGTGGTTAAAACCCTCAAAGAGGGAAACAATCCATAGCTTGAGCCAACGTGGCCACTTCAGGAAATTTATTAATATAAAAGGAAAGTTACATATGTTTCTCTCATAAACGGTTACCGGAAAAATGACCCTCCATGCTCTTTAAATAGAGATCATGGACCAATCGGGTGTTAAGACACTGATCAAGTGTTGTTAATACTGAGGTGAGAGATAACCATCGGATTATAAGTTACAAATGTACATGGTAAAGAAACACACTTTACCTAACTCTACACTAGACTAAGTTATTCTTAACTATCTCCTATGTGTCGGAATATCCCCCCCTTAAGAAAAACTTGGGATAGGATTGAAGGATTTGCAAAGGTGACACAAAAGGAGCCTATTTCCTATGTGTCGAAATATCCTAACATCCCCCTTAAGAAAAAATTGGGATAGGATTGAAGGATTTACAAAAGTGACACAATAGGAGAAGGAAGGAGGCATTAGAGCCTATCCCCCCTTAATGAAAACTTTCTTGAACTCCAAGCATGGATCGAAGTTTGGTAAACTTGGCTTCTGTGAGAGACTTTGTAAAGATATCGGCTACTTGATCATTGGTTGGACAGTACTGCACTTCAAGAACATGATCATGAATTAGATTTATGATGAAGTGTATGTGGATTTCAATGTGTTTCATATGCTGATGCTGAACTGGATCTTTACATAGCTTAATGGCACTCTGATTATCACACCAAAGTGTAGTTGGATGTTGCTGATGAAGACCAAATTCAGACAGAATCTGACGAGGCCACATGGCTTCCTTGTTGGCCTCAACTACACCACGATACTCTGCTTTTGCAGAAGAAAGAGATATGGAACTTTTTTTCTTACAAGACCAAGAAATAGGTCCTGAACCAAGAGTGAATACATATCCTGTAGTAAAATTTCGATCATCAGGGTCACCAACCCAATCAAAATTAGTGAAACCAATCAGCAATGGAGATGCTCATTCAATGTAATGAATCCCGAACTGAACTATACCTCGAATATATCAAAGTATTCTTTTAGCTGCTTTCCAGTGAATTTCGTGAGGTTGGTGCATAAACTGAGTGACAAGACCAACGGAAAAGGAAAGGTCAGGATGGGTATGGGTTAGATACAAAAGTTTACCAACAAGTTGATGATATAAAGTAGCATCAACTTCAGGGGTAGTGCAAGTGACTGAAAGCTTGACTCTAGACTGAAAGGGAGAAGGGGTTGGCTTACAGTCTTCCATGTGAAGGTGGTGTAGAAGATCACAGGCATACTTGGACTGAGAGAGGGTAATGCCTTCCTTGGATTGCAAGACTTGAAGACCAAGGAAATAATGCAAGTGTCCTAATTCTATCATTTAAAACTTCTTTTTGAGGCTAGACTTCACATGGTTTATATGGTTTGGATCACTACCAGTAAGGATAAGATCATCAACATAAAGAACAAGGATGGTTAAGGACTTACCCACTTTCTTGGTGTAGATAGCGTTGTCAGAATGACACCTAGAAAAACCATTATCTAATAGAAAAATATCCATTTTGGCATACCAAGCCCGAAGAGCTTGTTTGAGACCATAGAGAGACTTCATAAGGCAAAAAACAGGGCTAGAGTCTTTTTGGATAAAGCTAGGGGGTTGTTCCATGTAGATTTCTTCATGCAAATCTCCATGTAAGAAGGTAGATTTAACATCCATCTGATGGACTTCCCATTTAAAGGAGGCAGTAAGGGAAAGAACAAGGTAGATAGAATTCATTTTGGCAATAGGGGAGAAGGTTTCAGTATATTCAATGCCTTCAACTTGTCAAAATCCTTTAGCAACAAGACGAGCTTTATGTCTATCCACTTTTCTATCTGGTCCAAACTTGGTTTTGTAAACCCATCTACATCTGACAAGTTTTCTTCCTTTTGGAAGAGGAACAAGATCCCAATTATCGTTTGCCAATAAGGAGCGATACTTTTCATTCATAGCTTCATCCCAATCTGGATGGCCGAAGGCTTCTTCAAGGTTTCTAGATCACGTTTTTCTGGAACCTGAGCTAATAAGGAAGATTCTCTTTCAAACTAAGAATGTCTACATTGTCGATCGGCACGATCACCTGCAAGAGAACCTGCTGCATCCTGAGTAGAGTGGACCCATCTTGGAAGCGGTGGAGTATAAGGAAAAATTTTAAGAGGTGGAGGAGGATTTTCATCCTCACTGTCATCATCTGAACTAGAAGGAATGCTATTAAAAATAGAAGAGAGAGAGAGAGGTGGAACATATGTCGAATCAGGCTCGCAGGCCAAAGGTGGCACACTTGCCGAACTAGGCTCATAGACCAATATATTTTCATCAAATTTTACATCTCTTCTAATGATTATATTTTGGATTTTGGTTGAAGAAATCTATATCCATTGACATCTTCAGAATATCCAACAAAAATACATTTTTCAATCTTAGGTTCTAAGGCTTTACGTTCACATCCAGAATATGGGCCAAAGCATCACTTCCAAAAAAACAAAAGTGACTTAAATCTGGTTTGATTGATCTCCAAGCTTCTTCTAGAGTTATATTCTTTAAAACCTTAGTAGGAGTGCGATTTACTATGTAATTTTCACAATTGATGGCTTCTGCCCAAAAATTGAGGCCAAGTCCTTTAGATTGAAGCATATAATTAGCCATTTCTTTTAAGGTGCGATTCTTCCTTTCAGCTACACCATTTTTTTGTGTAGTATATGGAATAGTATGTTGCAATTAAATGCTATGCTTAGTGCAGAAGTTGATAAATTTGTTGTTAACATATTCTCTGCGATTTTCTGATCTTAACTCAAGAATTTGATGTCCAGATTGTTTCTCAACAAAGGCCTTAAAGGCCAAGAACATGTTAAGAACTTCACTCTTGAGTTTTAAGAAATATACCCAAGTGATTCTAGAAAAATCATCAATGAAAGTTAAGAAGTACTTGCAACCAGGGAAAGAAACAACAGGAAGTGGACCACATAAATCACTGTGCACAAGCTGCAAAGGGGCTGAAGCGTGCCAAGAGGCACGTTTGTCAAAACTATCCTGATGATGTTTTCCAAGTACACATCCGGAGAAAACACCATCTCGGCAAGATACCATAGGAAGGCCCGTCACCATATTTTTCTTACATAGAGTTTGAAGAGAGAGATAGTTTAAGTGACCAAATCGCTCATGCCAAAGTTTGCTCGCATCATCATTATGAGCAACAAAAACAAAGGAAAGACATGATGACCCAAAGTTGTCAAACTTATACAACCTTATGGAATCATCAGCAATGCTAATAGATAAAATTTGTTTAGGATCTTTGAGGTCCTTGATTACAACATCATGAGGTGAGAATTCTACTATTTTCCCTTCACCTGAATGAGTTATCTGATAAACAGATATAAGGTTGCATGACAAGGTAGGAACACATAGTACATCATTAAACTGACCATTATCTAGATGAATGGTTCCAGATCCTACAACACTAAGAGATCTATCATCACCAACATAAATATGTTTGGTGTTATAATCATTTAAAGAAGAAAACATGGCTTTATTTTTGGCCATGTGATAAGAAGCTCCAGAATCAATGAGCCACTCATGAGAATGAGAAGAGGAAGATACATTTAATGCATAACTAGATCTTGATGCTTGACAACCACAAGCAGAAAGTGCCATTCCTGAAGATGAAGGTGAAGAGTGCTCCAAATTGATGTTGTGCTTCTTCATTGCTGCTTCTAAGGCTTCCATCTTCTTAAAACATTTGGACTCTATATGGCCATCCCAATTGCAAAAGTTGCAATGTCTATCTGTCTTCTTCCCTTTGTTTTGATTTGCCTTATTATTTTGGTGATTTGATTTTTCAGTTTGCGGCTGAAATTGCTTAGGGCCCTTGTTTGGTTTAGGACCATATTTTTTAGGATACTGCTTCTTGGGATTCTTTTGATATGGTTGTTGTTGGGCTTCTAAGGCTTTCTTAGAAGCGTTTCCAGCAGTGATAAGACCAAGGTGTAAAATTTTTTCTTGTTCTCTTATCAAAGAATCACAAAAGGCATCAAAAGAGGGATTCTTGTAGGTGGTTCCTGAAGAAATGATGGCTTCTCTAGTGGAATGGAAGGTGGAAACAAATACAGAGTATGCAGGGCCAAGCTTAGCAAGAATGCAATAGATGAGGCTACCATCATCCTTTTTTATCTTACAACCTTCTAAAAGAATTCTAAGGGTCTTGAATTTGGACAAAAAATCTTCAATGGAGGAGAAATTATTGGGGTCCAAAGTAAGCAACTCATTTTCAAGATGGTGGGCCCTGATTTGATTTTGAATGCCAAAAACAGTTTTTAGCTTTTCCAGGGCTTCATCAGGGGTGTCAATGTCAAGGATATGAAATTGAAGATCTTGAGAAATGGACATTCCTATCAACCCTCATGCTTGATCTTGTTTATTTTCCCATTTAGCAGCTTTATCATCATTGGAAGGTTTAGTTTCTTGTCTTGTGTCTATTCTATAAAGCCCTTTACTTCTAAGTATATCTACCATGTGAGGTAGCCATTGGAAATAATTGGTGTTGTTAAGAATAATCAAGTATGCACTTTCCATTTAAAAAAAAAATTTAAGCTGAGAAAAGCTGAAACTAACTGCTCCAATGGAAAGATCTCAAAAAATTATGCCATTTCATAAAAAACAGCTCGAAAAATGACTTCTAGATGAAGAAGTTATGCCTTTTGAAAAACCTGAGTTGTAGAGGCCGAATAGTTATGGGAACTAGATGAAGTGCGGATTTTAAAAAAAAAATCCGCCCCTTTTAACAATTTAAAAAAAAAAAAAAGATTTAGAAGGAGACTTGAACCCAAGACCTCTATTCTCATAAACTAACCCCTCAACAAGTGAGATATTAAAAGGATCATGTTATTGTAAGAAAGGAGGAAGGGAGGGTTGGTTTTTTTTTTTTTCAACTCTTTGGTGTGCATGTCTTTTCCTGCACAAAAAACACAAAAAACCGAGAAAAAAAAAATGAAATGCAAAGCCTTCCAGCAGAATGTTAGATTTTTGGTTAGCCTTACCGATAACTATCACTTTTTTCACTATTTCTGATTTCCCGATATCGCACAAAGACGCGGGGAAATAACATACGTAGCAAAAAAATCCCTTTTTCCTGCTTTTGGTTTGTCGAGATCGCACGCAACGCACAAAAAAGAGAATACACAGAGAAGAGGGTATAGATTCAGCAAATAAATAAAACCTAAAAACCAAAAATAAATAGAAAAAAACTGAAATAAGCAGAACTATTAACAAATATAACAACAAAATAGATGCTCTATACCTCTAGATCTAAATTGTCATAACTTGGGCAGCTGGAAACATTTTCGCATGAAAATAAAGGCGTTTCCCACTGTAACAAACACTATGAACACAATAGAGTAGTTCTCCAAGCCCAAAAAAGTTCAGAAATAGTAGATCTACAAAACAACATTCGCATGCAGTCAAATCGGCGTTGGATTTTGATCAGCAACGGATGCGGCCCTCAAAATAGCTGTGATACCATGTAGGAATTTATAGGGTAAGTTCCTTAGATCAAGAACCAAACGTCACCATAAAAAATAGATCACAAATCAGTACACTAGTATAATCATGTGGTTAAAACCCTCAAAGAGGGAAACAGTCCACGACCTGAGCCAACGCGGCCACTTCAGGCAATTTATTAATATAAAAGGAAAGTTACATATGTATCTCTCATAAACAGTTACCGTACAAATGATCCTCCATGCTCTTTAAATAGTGATCATGGACCAATCAGGTGTTAAGCCGCGAATCAAGTGTCGTTAATACCGAGGTGAGAGATAACCGTCGGATCACTACAAATCGTGACCGTCAGATTATAAGTTACAAATGTACATGGTAAAGAAACACACTTTACCTAACTCTACACTAGACTAAGTTATTCTTAAATATTTCCTATGTGTCGGAATATCCTAACAAGGAAGAGTTGGCATATCTTTCTTAGGTTGTGTTTAGTTTGCAATGATAGGCACATTTCTATTTCTAAGATTGTATTGTTTTTGCATCTCAAAAATAGCATATTGATACCCATTTAGATAATCTGATGTTTCTTCTCCATGATTATCTTGGTCTGATTAATCATGTTCTTCTTTAGTCAAGAAAATTCCATACATTTCTTCATCAAAACAGTGAATAGACTCTTCAGGAATTTCAGGTTCATCTTCTTCATCAACTAAGTTCTATTGGAAAGGAGGTCTCATTGGAGGATCAGGCTGTTGATTTATGTTTTTTCTAGGTCTTTTCTAATTCTGAGGTCTCTTGAACTGAGGGTTTCTAAACTGCGGTTCATGTTGTGCAGGAGGGGCAGAGGTATTCCCAAGGACCAACCTATCCATCAACTTTTCCATTATTTTCATCATTGAATCAAACTTATCATCAGAAGTAGAGGTAGAAGGTTTCTCTTCTTCTTTCAACTTAGTTTTAACCATTTTTTACTTTTTGGCTGCTATCATGTTAACCTCCACCTTCACTGCATCATTTTTCATTTTAGTAAGTGTAGGGGATTCTCTCTCTCTCTGTGCAGTATAGAAAAGTCATAATCAAAAGCTTCGGAATATCTTATCTGAGCCAAGGCCTGTGGAGGTTTTAAATGGGCAGGAATAGAGTCATAAACCTTATTAAACCTCTTTGAAAAGTTTTGAACAGTTTCATCAACAACTCTTCTTAAATTGTTATACTCAGTGAGGTCTTGTACTGGATTAGTTCTATTTCCCCATTTTCTCAAAAAGGTATCTTCAAACTCATTCTGATTATGAATACTTCTAGGAGTAATGGCTTTGAACCACTTCCTAACTTCACTAGTAAAAATCTGAGAAAACAACCTTAACTTAACATCTTCATCATCAACCTCCACCCTATCTATAAAATCGTTAAATTGATCCACATTTTCTTCAGCTTTAATGTCTTCATCACTTCCCCAAGTTTTGATTCTAGCAGCATATTTTCTAGGGAGGTCATGTAAAACAACTGGAAGAACAAGAGGGGCGTATCTAGTAGGTGCAGCAGGTGGAGGAGGCACATTTGAAGCCATGGTAATAGGGACTGTGGTAGATTTTGGGATAGCAACAGTAGAGGATGAAGAAATATTATGAGGAGGATTGTTTGGTATTTGTGGTCCACTAACAAGTAAACTCCATTCAGGAAGAGGTAAACCAGCTTTACTTTTCAACAAGACTTCAAAAGGGTCAAGCTCTTTCAACTTATTTAAAGACTCTCTTTCCAACAACAACTCAAAAGTAACAGCTTCCCAAAATTCCTTTTTTTCTTCCTGTGTTACTACGGCTGAGGTATCAATGCCTCTCTTATGCAAGTATAAGATGATTTTAGTTAATTCCTTTTCACTTTCAAACCTAAACAAGATTTCCTGGATATCACCATCAACTCTTTTATCTTCAGGATTTCTTAATATTTCAGAGGACAAACATTTCGAATGTGATGGAGTACTTGATAATTCAAAAATTCTTTGACTACCTCTGGAAATAGTGTTTGGATTGTCCATGATGGTAGGTGGATCTAGGTCAAGATTACTCCTCGTGTATCTCCTTCTCGAAGCCACCTTCAATCATGTAAATTTTGAATGGAGTCACCAAGGTATATGCAACCTCGAAAAGCTTCCTGAGCTCCTGCTACCTTCATAAGTTCAGCTTCAAAATTTCAGGAAAGTATAATCTTTAGGCTCCTGACAGATGCACCAAAATGTTATCACAAAATTGGACCTGATAGGCTGCTTGATCAATCAACCTTATGTAACTATTTCAAACCTAATCTTTTGACTGAGGCTTAGCCTCCTCAGCCTGAGAGGTCTCTCTAAAGGGTTAATGATTTGGATAAAAGTATAGATGCCTAACTCTATGTAGGGTAATAAACAAATAAATGACAAAGATAGGTTGATAATCACATCAGCAAGTACACATTGGGCTTATGGATTCAAAATAGTTTCAGTAACCAATGAATCTTCTCAACATGGAAGTTGAGGCACATCAGAGTTTTAGTCAATAAATAACACACATGAAACTATAAAAACATAGTCAGTTCATTTATATAGGAAGTCAGAGCATCTAAAGATGAATTCTGAGTAATATAGATAAACACGACTGCAACAGGATAATAAGAGATGCAAATAGAATAGGAACACACCAAAACTCCTTCTGAATCCCAAGTTGGTTAAGTACAAACTCTCTATATTAGCTGAAAACCAGTCAATTACAATAAGCACAGTCTTTTGCTAAAAATATCCAACCCTTGACTAATTCGACTTCTCAGTCTTTAATATACAATTTACAACGTCAGATGATCTCATCTTAGGATAGATACATTGAATTCCTAACTCTTGACACCTTGCATAACCATAATACATGGGATTTTTTACAAAAAAACAGCTAATTTACTAAACAGTCCTATTATGAATAGGATTCAAACTCCTTATCTCTATCCATAACAACCTTATCTAAATTAAATTACATAATTTTCCAAGTGTATCAACACATGGTCAAATCTGGATTATAGGCTTCAACTCTTCATGACCATATTTATGTTCTCCACCAAAATAGGAAACAGTCCCCTATTTTTTAGGCATAGGGTCCTTTGCACTCTTGGAACATTCTAACCATCATGAACTCATTATTTTGAGGTCCTTAACTGTTGGAAATTGAATTAACACATGCCAAAACTCCTCCTTAAGTTCCAACTATCCAAAACCATCTTCAAACTGTTCAAATGAGTTGTAATTCACTGCGCTATGAAAACAAAGCAATTTCGTAGCGCCTTTCGTAGCACTGCCCTTTAACCCTTTTTTCTTCAATTTTTTGACTTCTTTCCTCCAAAATTATCTTAATTTCCTTTAAATACATCCTCCCTAGCAATTTCAGTTCTTGATCCATTATTTTACCCCTCAAAATTTGATGAAAAAGGGCAAGAAAAGCTGCTACAGTAGTTTCGTAGTGCTTTTCTCCCTTTTTACACTGTCTGTACTACGAAACTGCTGAGTGGGCAGTTTTGTCAAAAAATTTCCAAAGTGTCAATTGTAAATGTGCCAAAAACTCAAAATAAACCTAGTTCATCACTTAAAAACCATATCAACTAAAAAACACAGTCATTCCAGCCTTCATGAGGTCCCTTCTTCAATTTCACTTGATTTAGCTATTGACTCTTCAATGATTGTTATTTTAATACCTCAGCTCTTTAACTCATCTTGAATCAATTTCAGTTGTTGCTCCAAGTCCTCGACTTGATCTTTAAGTCTTCTGTTATTAGCTCTCAAGTGAACAAAACCAAAGGAAACCTACTCTTTTGAACGCCTCCATCACTCTTGGGTCTTCAATTATTGCCTTCATATCTTCAGGCTCATACCTTAAGCAGTGTACCCCTTTGTGAACTTTATTTTCCTCTGCCATGCTTCTCAGAAATCCTGTCAGCCTCGCTTGATAAATTGAATCAGCCTTGCTTCAATAATTATATCAGGCTCACTTGATAGGATGAAGAAAACCTTTGTATAAAACAGTCACAGGTTTGGCTTTAACACTTCAGAGCTCAGACATCTTGAATGAAGGCAAAGGAAACGAGAATGACCAAATGGGCAAGATTTTGAATTTAAAATTTCATCTCATAATTGAATTATGCCTCATTCATACTCTATCATGACAGTGATGACTGCAACGTGGGTAAGTACATTGAATCTCATCGTTAACTGACTCATCGTACCACTAACTTACCATTTCCCAATGGTTTCTGACCTTTTCCAGCTCAGATGAAAAGACAGTTTAGAAACCGCGTTTTCGTAGTGCCTGTAGTGTATTTTTTCCTGTTTGTGCTACAAAACTATTAGCACTTTTGTAGCAAAAATCAACTTTTTTGAACTAGTGGCGCTACGAAAACGAGGTTTCTTGGCTAATTGAACAATTTTGACACGAAACCTTTAGGAAATGACCCACAAGTGAAAATGATGGATATTTGGCATGAAGGGACTTAAAAAAGACTTTATCATAACCTAAGGATGGGATTTGAACCATAAGAATCTAACCTACCCTTGATCAAATCCTAATTTGACTTCTAAACTCAATTTTGAATCATGATCAAAGATGAACTTGACACAATGATGTTTTGAAAAGAAAATAAAAATTAGGTGATAACAGTGGGAAGAAGAAATACGTAGAGATAGAAAGGTGGATAGAGAGAGGGAATGTAAATGGAGATATGGAGAGAGAGTGAGTGAGAGAGGAGGATGAGAGGAAAAAAAGAGAGAAGGAGTGATAGGGACAAAAGAGGAAGAGAGAGAGAAATAAGGGGAAGAAAGGAAGAGGGATGGGAAGAAGGAGGGAGAGAGAGTGCATGTTTGGGGGGTGAGTTAGAGAGACAAAGGAGAGAAAGAAAAAGATAGAGATATAGATGGAGGGGGGGGGATATGGAAGAATAGAGATAGAGAGAGGGAAGGATGAAGAGAGATAGATATATATGGAGAGTTGTGTTTGTGTTTTGGGGGTGAGATAGAGAGACAAAGAAGTAGAGATGGAGGGATATATAGATATGGATGGTGGGGGGAGAGAGAGATAAGAAGAGAGAGATAGAGGTAGGGATGGATATGCAAATAGAGAGATATATGGGGGAAAGTGGAAGGGAGATAGACACAGAGGTGGCTGGGGGAGAGACAGGGAAGAAAAAAGAAATACAAAGAGACAAATACATATACTATATAGTATTATATAATATTGAAATTATTAACCATAAAGGAAGAGGAATTAATGCTTTTACAAAAGGTAAAAGAAGTTGAATTTAGAACATTTAGAAAGTAGTGAATATTTTGGATTTTCACTGAAATAGATGCATTAATTTTAGTGTATATGTTGATTTCTAATCCTATTTGATTGATTGCATTAGATGCATTGATTTCATTGTAGTTGTTGATTTCTAATCCTATTTTATTGCTTGCACTAGATGTATTTATTTTAGTGTATATGTAATTTATAATATTGTTTGATTGTTTGCATTGGACACATTAATTTTAGTGTAGATGTTCATTTATAATCCTATTTGATTTCTTGCGTTATATGCATTGGTTTTAGTGTATATTTTGATTTCTAATCCTACTCAATTGCTTGCACTAGATGCATTCATTTCAATGTAGATGTAGATTTCTTATTTGATGTAACTAGATGTATGATGTACATTAATTTCGAAGTACTTATATTATTAGTGTACATTGATTTGAGTGTAAGCACAACAAAATTATTAACAACGTGCATTGATTTTTTTGTTACGTTAATTCAACCATAAATAAAATACTTGAATAATCATCTTATATAATATTTTCACTTACGTAAAATGTTTTCATCTTGAAACTATAAGCTATTTGTTATTGACTGCATTCTTATTATTCTCATTTTCCATCAGTCAACAGTGTTAGTCACTTTGCATTCAAATGAGGTAATAGAAAACAACTATTATTGACACCTACTTGGGGTTTAACACTCCATAAGTCACAATGATTGATATTGGAGAAATTTATTATTAATATTGGAAACCAAGAGAGACAAGGTATGACTGCTACAATAGATCAAGCTAAATATTTGAATGGTCAATGATTTAAATTGCCATTTTCATATGATCAATATGAAACAATGGAAAAACTAATAGGTTGGACAATAAGATCAGTAGAAGGAAGTAGTTTGAGATTGATCACAATGAAGACTATTTGTGAGTGACTACATTCTTATTATTCACAGTTTCTATCATTCAACATGGTTACGTTGTCACTTCGCGTTTAAAATTTGTATTTCATCATTTTTTCATCATTCAAGTTATTAATAGTCTCTTCATCTCAACAAATTGAGGTAACTAAGAAAATTTAAAACTAAAATGACCAGATTAATCTCAACAAATTGAGGTAACTAAGAAAATTTAAAACTAAAATGACCAGATTAATCTTAGACATATTTAACATGTTTAAAATGATCAAAATAATTAGATGTTCATCAAATTTCCATGGACGCACATGACTGAAACCATCCTAGATCCATCTTAACCTCGGATCTATCAAGTGTCGAGAGGGATCAAATCTCTCAAGGGATCAAATCTCTCGAGGTGCAAACCTTTCCTCAAGTTTTGCACTCAAAAAAGAGGTTTGCACTTCGAGAGATTTAATCCCTCTCAACGTTTGATAGATTGAGAGTTAAAATGGATCTAGATTAATTAAATTAAAATTTTAAAAGTCTTACCAAAATAGACATGCATATCATCACAACAATTCATACTTATGTCCCTAATTAAACAAAATTACAACCAACTTCCCTTAATACAATAACATTAAAATAATATATAATTTTCTCACTAACCAAATTAAATATCAAACTTTTAACTATACCCACCCAATTTATATAAACACCTTCTTTCTTTAACACAACATACACATATTATACCTTTCAAAAATACTCATTCCCACGTTTAAAAATACATCTCTACACATCACATCATGATGCACACACAAAGTAAGTAAATTATGTGCCATTCCATGACCATATAAAATACTTCTCAAATTTAATTAATGTCCCAGTAGTCTTGACACATCCCTTTCCTTCATGAAATGGGTTTCCCAATTACAATACAATCCAAACATGTTTGTTTCAGCAGCAAGAATCTGTGACATTGTGATGTGAACATGCCAACAAACAACAAACAAAGCTAACTCGCCAATGTCCAATCATGATATAAAAAATCACCAACTGCACTACGGTCCAAAAAACACATATGAAGCAATAAGAATCCATGAAATTGTGATGTAAACGTCCTAACAACAAAGCCAACTTTCGAAGGACCAATTATATCCATATAAAATAAAAAAATTCCTCACCTATTATAACCTTTGTTTTACCTATGTATTGGTAAAAGCCTCACCTAAAAAAGAGTCCTTACTGCTTTACATAATGCACTTTTTAACCATTAAAGCTGATTCCATCATCTACCTCGTTACAAAATTCGTTTTTCACTGATCAATCACAATCCATTTTTTGTCAGAGGTGCCTAAAGGGCCCATCCTTTTGTGCCTATAAATGTAATTATAAGTTCATGTGGTCCATCTAAAAGCTTAACTATAAGTTCATGTGGTCCATCTAAAAGCTTAACTTTCATCTACATCATTTCCAAGCTTACATATGGACAAAGGAATCTTGGACCTCTAGTAATCCCATCTACATCATAATAATAGTCCAATCTATGTTATCACAAAAATTGTTATTAAACACATTTGAATAGATCCACGTAGAAGATAAAATTAACTTTTAAAAGTTGTGAAACTACTTAGTGTGGGACCATCGAAGTAGTTAAATGCTTTAGGAAGGTGGGATCTCATTTTTGGAATTTGTGTTTCTCTCATATTTAGTAAAGTAGATGGATACATTTTTATTTTTTTTTATTTTTTTAATGATTTTTATGTTTTTTATTTTTATGCAATGAAATATAAATAAGCGTGAGATTTTTTAAAAGTTTGAGGTATTTTAACAATCAAATCCATTATATATATATATATCCAGAGTAAAATAATAAATATAAAATATAGCTTGAAGTTTATATATTATGTTTTAATATTAATTTGATTTAAAATATTTAAAAATAATTTAAATAATTATATAATTAATGTAATTATTTTATTTTTTAATATAATTAACCATAAAATCCTCCTTACTTATGAGTCCAAATATTTTTGTATCTATTATTTTATTCTAAATTATATATATATATATATATATATATATATATATATATATATATATATATATATATATTTATATTTTAGAAATTACATTTTAAATTAAAATATATATATTTTTATTTTTTATCTATATTTTATATAATATTTTTTAATTTTAAATTGATTTTTTTTTTTAAAGTTTAGTAGTACATGTCTATTTTCTATTATCAAAAAAGGGCAAGTTACAAAAACATGTCAAAATCTGGTGGCCTCAACCTGCTCGAAGGAAACCAAGTCTGTCGGCCACCTCAAAGACTTATAAGCCATCCAGTATTGAAACGGTTTGAGTCTTGTACTATCCGTTATTTCAGAGTAACTATATGTGACATATGGAAATTGTAAAAAGTAAATGTTAGCCGCAAAATACATATGTAAAAACTAATAAAGAACTATCAATCATCATCTGAGGATTCTATTGGAGCCGGATCTTTCACACTTGACCCTGACATAACTATATGCTGCATCTCTTGTAGCTGGTGATCTATAAGTCCGAGATGAACCGATCCATGTTGTTGTGAGACTCATATTTCTTGAATTTCTCTTTTAATATCTTGCAGAGTTGAGGAAACCTCAGGATCGTCTCCCATTTCATGTATACTCAGTAGAGCTTTAGCCATAAGACATTTAATTGTCCAAGAGGTATGTATGGACTGGTGGAATAGGGAAAGCCTTCCTATGGTATTGCCAGGATCTTTGATAGACTCCATTTCCTTTTCTTGGATTTCTATGTCCTCTTTTATGTTACTTTCTCTTCCCCATCCAACTATCAGATTCTTAACCTAAGGTGGATTCCCTTCAGAAAATGCATCAAAATGGCTTTCCATGACCTCCTTCTTGGATTTCCTTCCTCATTTTCCAGTGCGGGTTATGGTTGCTAGCTGTTTTTGTTTCCCTTTTCCTTTGTCTTCCTTTTTCGCCATCTTGGTCGTTGACTTTCTTTGACAATGCTTTTCACCTGTACATAACCTATAGAACCCTGTGTATTGTGACAGAGTGTGTAATATTCCCAATTAGCCCAAGCTAATGGGAATATTCATTTTTGTTTCATTTTTCTGTTGTATGAAAAAATGTGTAAAGGAGGACAATAAAAACTCCTAGGATAGAAAATAAATCAATTCCACATGTGAACAAAGCTAAATCTGGGCTAACTAAATGAGCACCCTTAGGTGTGAAAGGGGTTGAATGTTTTGTTTATGTCAACCATGACCAAATCAACTCAGCCATCAATAAGGTACAACGCAGTTTTAGTTGGAGGTGACTCATGTGAAAAGAGTTATTTCATTGAGATGGTTTAGGGTTTTGAAAGCTCTCAAAATTATAAAAGGAGGAGGATGGCAGCATGGAAAAGGTTGTTGAATGATATCATATTTATGAAGTATTGTCTGTTTAGACATAAAAGCTTTCTTTGGCTATTTAGCCTAGATTGCAAATGTTGTTTAGCATTGGTTTTTCCTGATCAGGAATCCCACCTCTTTCCTTGAGTAGCTCTTGGAGGATTTTTGCATTTCTTGTCCACTATCAGGCACTTGGCCAAGCTCTTCTTCCAACTACAATGTAGATCCTATTGAGGCTTTGGTTGTCTTTTTAAGTTGTAGCAAGTGGAGGCTAGATCTACTCAGATCTAGGCCAATCTAGTGCCCCTTTTCAGTGGGGAAGGATTATATCCCATTGGCAAGAGAGTGTTGGATGATTGGAGCTGTATTTTCAGATCTTTCCTTGAGGCCAAACATGTTATAGAGCCTACAGCGTAGTTTTCCTTCCAGGACTATGTTATTTGCAAGGGTGGAGTTGCAGGGTGTTTTGGCACACTTTTTGGAGTATTGGTTTTCATGTGATTGGGGATCTTCCCTTCACATTTGAGGTCCATTGGCTGGGATCCTCATATTGTATTGATTAGATCAGATCTGAAGCTGCATATTTTCTGAATATTTCTGCAAATCTGAAGCATTAGATCTCAGATCTACTCCATGTACTTCACTTTTTGCTGAAAACCCCAAGGGGCATTTGAAGAGGAGCCTCCCTAGTGTAAATATCTAATATAGATCTAAATTTTTGTACACAGATCTTCTCTAGATCTGAAGTGTAATCTACCTTTGTTTTCAGCCTGTAGAAATTATATGCACTAAGAATGCATATGTCCTAGATTCACCTGATCTCACGCTATTTAACTTTATGAAAAATTCTGAAGCATTCCACTTGTTAATCTTTTGCAGAAAAAATTAATTGCACACACATGTAAAGCATAAATAAAAATAATCGCACATAACATAGTTGTTTTTAACTGGGAAAGGCTGAAGCTGAAAACCCCAAATATATATTATGTATCATGGAATCATATGATAATCCTCATACAAATCTTATCAAGCTCTTAGTACAATACAATCGTCATACACTAATCAGGAACAATCTTTCAAATCCATGCACTGATCTTTGCCTCCTGCTAGCCTTCCTCCACTACACAATCCGTGCTGAATAATAGCTCTAAATGAATTCGAATTACCCTTGCCTTGACTATGCAATACTCATTGGAAACTCCAATGTGTGTGTGATGCAATCAATGCATCACTATAGTCACAACAAATAGTCCATCTTGCCCTTTCACCTATCTCTCCACTGGGTCTCCACTGAAACTACCATGCACTATAGTTAACTTCTATATTGTTCAGTTGATTAATGAGTTATTATTTGTGAATTAATTAACTAATTAATTCACTCCACTCTCACTATTGTATCATTCAGTTAGACTAGATACAACTAGTTCAACTGAGTCTAACTGAGTTAAACTGAATACAACTCCATAACTACTCTTCCAACTGTGTCATAACTCTGCCACTTGAGTTCTAACTGAGTCCTCCATGCATTAGCTCCAATAAACCCTTGGGAATTTTGTAATTCCCTCAGTCCATTGATGTGCCACATCTGTGCACTGAAAAAAAGTGCTCCAGGAGAATAATTGTTGTTTAGTGTCTGATTATTATTAAGAGCTAATAATAATCGACATGCATCTATTTTTAGATCAGCGATCTATAAATAGACTTTGCCCAATATTCTAAAAATAGAATTTCATCTATTTTTCCAACTTGATCAACCATCCACAAATAAAATCCTGCAACTTCTGAAATATGATCATCATGTCTATAAATAAACATAGTCTAAAAATAGACTTGTGCCAAAAATAGCCTACGGGCCCACTTAGTGAAGGTGACTCTTTTCACTAAGCTCATCATCTTGTTGAATCTCAACACTCCCTCTCAACAAGATAGGGATTATCCTTCACCTCGATCCTGCCTCTATGGTATTCAAATTTGCTCCTGGTGAGCACCTTCATCAGAATATCTGCATCCTGATCCTTTGTAGGAATGTACTGAAGCAACATGATCTTCCGCTAAGCACAATATCTGATATGATGATACCAGATATCAATATGTTTAGATCTATCATGAAACACGGGATTAACCGAGAGTTTAATGCAACTCTGATTATCACAATGTATCACTGTGGGATCTAAATGTGAACCAAACAGACCAACCAAGATCTTCCTCATCTAGATAGCCTCACATGCAGCTTGACTTGCTGCCATGTATTCTGCTTCCACTGAACTGAGTGCCATGGATATTTGTTTCCTGTTGTACCAAGAAACTGTCGTAGATCCGATACTGAAAATCCCTCCTGATGTGCTCTTTCTATCTGTTGGTCTTCTTGCCCAATCTGTATCCGTGAAGCCATGCAACTTCACCTCATCCATCTGTCTGTAACATAAACCATACTTAGATGTGCCCCTGAGATATCTTAGGACATGCTTTCCTGCCTTCCAAAAGAGCTTGGTAGGCTTAATCATCGCTTGTGAAAGCTAGTTCACCGCATAGCATATGTCCTGTCTTGTATTGACTAAATACATGAGTGAACCCACCAACTGTTGATAAACAATGGCATCCACTACCTTTGTCGATGTAGCATCCTCTTTCTTCCAATTTCCTGGAAGAGGAGTGTTGATAGGCTTGCAGCCTTGCAAGTGAAACTTCTCCAGTATCTCCCGAGCATACTTGCCTTGAGACACAAACAGTTCACCTTCCCGCTACCATATTTCCAATCCAAGGAAATAATGAAGGAGGCCCAAATCCTTCATCTCAAACTCCTTTGCAAGATCTGCCTTGCATGAGTGTATCAATTGCTCATCACCTGTTAGTATTAAATCATCAACATAAAGTACAATGATTAAAAACTTACCCTCCACCACAATCTGGTACAGGTTTGCATCCGCCTCACTCTTGGTGAAGCCAAGTCCAGTGAAATAGCTGTCGATCCGAGTGTACCAAGCACGGGATGCTTGTTTCAGCCCATAGAACGCTCTTTTGAGCCTGCACACATGTGACTCGCTGCTGAAGATATCAAATCCTTCAGGCTGCTCAATGTACACCTCTTCCTCAATGATCCCATTATGGAACACAGTCTTCACATCCATATGATGAATGTGCCAACCCATCTGCGCTGAGAAAGCAAGGATGGTCCATATGGAAGAATACCGTGCAAAAGGTGCAAGGTTTCTTCATAGTCAATCCCCTCAATTTGTGAGAAGCCTTGGGTAAAAAATCTTGCCTTATACTTCTCAACACTCCCATCAACAGCTTGCTTTACCTTGTAGATCCATATTGATCCTACAAATTATTTTCCCACTGGCCTTGGAAAAATCTCCCAGGTATTGTTTCTGACAATGGAGTCATACTCCTCCACCATTGCATCTAACCATGTGAGCTCCTACACTTCTTCTTCAAAATAAGATGGCTCTGTCACGATACACTTGCTCATAAGAGCCATGTATCCAATAAATTGATCAGGTGACTGTCTCTGTCTGCGCTGTGATGTAGGGACTCCTACATTCTGTGTTGCATCAAGCTTCAGTCTCTCGGCTTCTGTGGTACGCTTTCTGCCTTGTCTGATGTTTGGTTTCTGCATGAGTGGACTCCTCCACTCCATGAATCTCCTCCTATGGCTGATCCACATCTAGAGGCTCATCTTTGGGAACAATAAGTTCCTCCTCTGCGTGCAAGTGTAGCTCCCTCTCAAGCAACAACTTCATGGATTTCACCTCATTGAATTTTATATCCCGTCACACAACAATCATTCAACTATCTGGAAAATACACACGATAATTATGGGGTGTTTCTGTGTACCCCACAAATATCTCAACTTCTGCAGTTGGCTCCAGCTTCTTCCTGGCGTCCTTTGTCACATGAATGTAAACTGGTGAGCCAAAAATCTTCAAATGAGAAATATCAGGCTTCTTACCAGTAAAAGCTTCTTCAGGTGTACTCATGCCAAGTACTCTACGAGGACAACGGTTTTGCACATAAACCGTAGTGTTGCATGCTTCCACCCACAAGTGCATCGGTAGGCCCTGGTCATGCAGCATCACTCGTGCAGCACCCATGATCATTCTGTTCTTTCTCTCCGCGACCCCATTCTGTTGTGGGTTATGAGGCGCTATGATTTCTCTTCGAATTCCTTCTTTGCTACAGAAGTCTTTGAATTCGCCCGAGATGTATTCACCACCATTATTGTTCCATAGAGCTTTCACTTGCTTCCTCGAATCCTTCTCCATCAATTCCTTGAACTCACAGAACTTTGAGAACATTTCACTCTTCTTCTACATGAAGAAGATCCAACATCTATGAGAATAGTCATCAAAAAATATAACATAATACCTGTGTTTTTTTTTTGAAGCAATCGAGAAAGGTCCACACATGTTTGTGTGAATTCTCTCCAGGATCACCGAAGCACGGTTCTCCTTCTCATGAGAGGTGGTCTTCAAAAACTTACCCATAGTACATCACTTGCACTGATATTACTACGCAAGAGTACCCTTGGGAAGTCCAATATAAATCTACTGCAAAATCTTCAAAGTGACATGGTGAATATGGCCCAATCTCCTGTGTCATAATTTGCCCTCATCCCAGCTCACCACTTATTCTGCTTTGCCCACCATTGTAGCGCATCCATCTACCCCAACTTGTAGAGATTCTTAATTAAAACCCCTATCTTCTTGGTTTGACCCATTTTTTTATGTCGAAGGAAGGCTTTTCCCTCACTGAAAACAACATCATAACCCTTGTCTTCCAGCATTGCTACTGAGACCAAGTTCTTCTTCAGACCTGGAACATGCATAACATTATTCAACAAGAATGGATTACCAAACTCCCTCTCAAAAGTAATGGTCCCAATGCCAGTTGCACTGTACTGACCATCGTCGCCGATCACTATATGCATCTGGAGGTCCTTCTCCTCCAAGTCACTAAACAACCCCTTGTCTCTCGTCATATGGAAAGACGCACCACTATCAAGATACCACACCGATCCATTACATATTGAAACCAAGCATGCAATCAAAGAGAAATCAAGTTCAAATTTTGAGGCTAAGCCCTCTCCAGTGGTAGATTCGGCAGCCTTCTTGTTATTCTTCTTCTGTGGACAGTTAGTGGTGAAATTTCCATGTTCGTGACAGTGAAAACACTTCACTTTGGACAAATCCTTCTTCTTGACTTTAGCATCATATTTTGAAGGATGTTTCTTCCTCTTCCATTTCCTTGCTTTGGCTGCCAAAGCGAAATTCTCTTCATCTTCATTCTTTGATGAAGATCCATCCCTGGTACCCCGCCTTATCTCCTCCTGCACAAGATCCGACCAAAGTCGCTCCCATCCCGGTAGTTTCTCCAATCCATTGACATTGTCTTCATAGCTATGCCTCTTTATAAGCCTAAGGAGAGCCAAGCTCACCAATTCTTCATCATCAATAGTAAGCCCCACACTTCCTGGTTCATCCTTGCAGTGGACAAACTTCATGAGGTATTTTGGAATACTATCGCCTTTCTCTTTTTTTATTTTTCTGAGTGTGTCTTTAAGCGCCCACTTCCTCTGGTCACTTCTGCTTTGGAACAATTATGTCAAAGCCTTCCACATTAAGAATGTAGTGTCTTTCCCCTGAAGGCTAGACACAATATGGTCCTTCACACCTTCCAACAGAATTCTCCTCATCTTTGCTATCTTCTTTTTCCATGCGTCAAGTAATGCAGCATCTAGATCCCGACTTAGGAACATCGATATCGATGAAATCCTTCAGTCCATTATCCTCTAGCACTGCCTCCATATTTTCCTTCCAGGTTATGTAATTCGATCTCCCATCAAGGGCATACTCCAATCGCAACCCATTGAAATCCATTTCAATGTATACTCAACTTCTGCACCAAGAATATTCTGTAGCAAATTCGAATTGTCCACCAGCACAAACTCACTTTACAATTGCAATATTCATTTAACAATGCTTTGATACCATGTAGAAATTATATGAAATAAGCATGCATATGTCCTAGATTCACCTGATCTCACACTATTTAACTTTATGCAAAATACTAAATCATTCCACTTGATAATATTTTGCAAAAAAAATTAATTTCACACACATATAAAGCATAATTAAAAATAATTGCACATAACACAATTGTTTTTAACCAGGAAATCCTGAAGCTGAAAACCCCAACTATATATTACGTATCATGGAATCATATGAAAATCTTCATACAAAGCTTATCGAGCTCTCAGTACAGTACAATCGTCATACACTAATCAGGAACAATCTTGCAAATCCATGCATCGAATTTTGCCTCTTGCTAGTTTGCCTCCATTGCGCAATCCCTGCTGAAGAATAGCTCTAAATGAATTCAAATTACCCTTGCCTTGACTGCGCAATCCTCATTGGAAACTCCAATGTGTGTTTGATGCAATCAAAACATCACTATAGTCATAACAGATAGTCCAACTTGCCCTTTCACCTATCTCTCCACTGGGTCTCCACTGAAACTACCATGCACTGTAGTTAACTGTTGTATTGTTCAGTTGATTGATGAGTTATTATTTGTGAATTAATTAACTAATTTATTCACTCCACTCTCACTAGTGTATCATTCAGTTAGACTAGATACAACTAGCTCAACTGAGTCTAACTGAGTTAAACTAAATACAACTCCATAACTACTCTTCCAACTGTGTCATAACTCTGCCACTTGAGTTCTAACTGAGTCCTCCATGCATTAGCTCCAGTAAACCCTTGTGAATTACGTAATTCCCTCAGTCCACTGATGTGCCACATCTGTGCACTAAAAGTGCCACATATGTGCACTGAAACAAAGTGCTCCAAGAGAATAAGTTGTTGTTTAGTGTATGATTATTATTAAGAACTAATAATAATCGACATGCATCTATTTTTGGATCAGTGATCTATAAATAGACTTCACCCAATATTATAAAAATATAATTTCATCTATTTTTCCAACTTGGTCAACCATCCACAAATAGCATCCTGCAACTTTTGAAATATGATCATCATGTCTAAAAATAGACATAGTCTAAAAATAGACTTGCGCCAAAAATAGCCTGTAGGCCCACTTAGTGAAGGCGACTCTTTTCACTAAGCTCATCATCTTGTTGAATCTCAACACAGCTAATAAAATAACGTTGTCAAGCTCGTTCAATCATAATATATGGTTGTAGAACCTCATTTTTGAGGATTTCTTCATGTATAAGTCTTCTATTTCTATTCTACATCTTATGGGCCACAATATAAATCTAATTTGTTGATGTAAATGTAAATATTGAGCCTCCATATTTCCCTCTTGCTCTTACTTAGCTGCACTGCATTATTTCTTTGCAGTATTGTTTAATACTGCTACATGTTTCCCATTTGGTATATTACAGTGGTATCGGAGCAATCATCTTGGCACAACTTGTAAGAAGCCAATATGTCTTCAGAAGAATAAGAGCCTCTTACTGACAGAGAGAAAAGGTATATGAAAATAAGATAGAAGAAATTTTATTACACAAATGATGATAGAGACAAGGGTAAAGCCCGTGAATCTGGAAGTTATGAAGAAGGAAAGTACTTTGCAAAGATCCTTTTGAGAGCCATGCAAGATCTTGCTAGAGATATCAAGGAGATGAGATTAGACAAAATCAAAGAATCTCCTAAGATATTTCATCTTGGAGAAAGATCTGGCATGTCTCACCACTGGAATGATCAACCAGTGCATCAGCCACAGATTTCCCAACGCTCTACCATGCCTACCTTTTTGGTTGTAGGAAATGAAGGGCTTCAAGAGAAAGCATCCCTTGAAGACTATTTTGAAGAATATGAGTCTCAGAATCAGAGATTCAAAGATCACTTGATTTTTCAAGAGTTTTGTCATCTGAAGGACAAGAGAAGACCAAGGAATCAACATAGAGATGGTGGATTCACTCAGAATCATGATTGACATCACTCTATGGGAAGATTATTTTTACCCAAATATGATGGGTCATCCAAGTGTTCTACCAAAGCATGGGTAGAAAAAATTGACATCTACTTTCAGCTGAACAAGGTCCTAGAGATGGAAGCTATCAAGATTGCAGCGCTGCACTTTGAAGGTGAAGCACATGACTGGTGGTTCCATGGCTTGTCTACATTGGGTCATGCCAATGTGACTACTTATTCAGAGTTCACTAGAAGGCTGGTGGAAAGGTTTGACAGAAGAGATCTAGAGGCACCATTCATGAGCCTTGCAAAGTTGAAGCAATCAAGTAATACAGAGTCTTACATTTTTGAATTTTTAATATTATCTATTATGGTTCCTGATTTTTCTGCAACAAGAAGGGTGTACATGTTAATATATGGTTTAGATCAACCTCTTCATGGGTTGGTAAAATCTACCAAGCCCAATACTCTACATGATGCCATTGAGAGTGCTAGAGACCTTCAAGATACCTTGCCAAAAGAAAAGGCAAGTTTTCAGAATAAGCCCTCTTTTCCTTCCAAGGGAAAGGAAGAGAAAGTTGCTCCATCAAAGGAGAGCACATTCAAGAAGCCTCTTAATATTGATGTCTGGAAATAATTGAGGAAGAAGAAGCTTTGCTTCAATTTCCAAGAATCATGGGCACTGGGGCATAGATGTGTTGTTGGGAAGGCACATTACAGAGAGGTATTCCCGGATATGGAAGAGGAGGAAGAAGAAGAAGAACATGAGAGGGGTCATAGCGCTGGAATTGCAGGAGATGAACCATCATCACATGGAGATGATGATGGGAAAATGGCTCCAATCAGAGGGGCTCTCGCATCACTAAGAGTGGTAACCAACTTTCATGACATTTCCACACATGAAAAAGAGTTGAATTTGCGCAGTGGAAGTAGGGACATGAGGATCCCATCTATTATGCATATGAGGATGGTCCATGAGACATCACTATATAGTGGTAAACCACCTAGGTGGCCACTTGATTCAGATTTTGTGGGGAAGACCTCACAACATGATGCTCCAAGCTTAGATCCAGGAGGGATTGGAACACTTAAAGACAAAGCTATAGCACTGGGAGGCTTGGGTAAGCTCAAGAAGGAGGGAGGTCTTCTTCCCTTATCATCATCACCCACTCTCATTTCTGGATCTGCGCTGTGGGAGGAGAAGAATGGAAGGAATGGCCTTCCAACATACACCTTTAGCTTGATATATTTCAAGGAGGAGAGAAGCAACATGACATACATTTCTGTTGATACACCATCAACGCTGTCATTGTTGGGTAGTTTAGATCTATATTGGAAATCCCAACTGTTGGTGGATTACTCCAAAGATCTTCACACTTGTATGATACTTCATGAACAACTATGTTGGGTCTCAATCTAGTCTCCTAAACTGAGCTCATTTAATTGTCAACCAGGATTTGTAAACTGCTGAAGTGAAGTGTACCATATGTACCTAGGTGCTTGTTTCCTAATGCGTTGTGTGTAGTGTTTTGTGATGTTTTTGGTCTTTTATTTTGATTTATGATGTTTTTGGTCTTTTGATTTTTTATGCTCACAATGAAAATGCCTAGAAAACTAATGGAAAGAAGTTGGTGGTCAAAACAGAGTTAAGCCTAATGTATGGAATGGCAAATGCAATTGGAAACAATGAAGCAGAATCTGAACTATGACTCAATAAAAGCAAAAGCTTGATAATAACTTTTTAGGTAAATGACACAAACTAAACTTGAGAAATGACCACTAGATATGCAAATCCTCTAACTAAACAGTTAAACACTAATCTTACCCTGATGCAACATTTTGTTCTAAGCTCATCTATTCTATGACTAATTCCTAGTTCTATTCTGCAATTTAATTGAATATCACAAAACCTTTACTCAAAGAGTTATTGGTTTCTTTTTCAAATTAGTTCTTTTGAGAAAGAGCTCTGTTTATAAAATGATGAGGAGATTGCAGAGAGATTTCAGACCTTATAGTGATGTTGTCTTCTGTTCCTATGGCTATGGATCATTTGTAGTTTTTAGAACAAGAAGAGGTTTTTGAATAATGAAGGTTGTCTTGTTAATCCTAACAACTAAAGTAATCTATTGTGCAATGGATAAAAATTTGAATATGAGATGCAAGTGCAATGAATTAATCTAAGAATGAACCTAAGATGCCATTAATCTAAAACAATGCTGAACTATAAGTCATCATCAAACTTGAAACAAAGTAACTGAACATGAATTAAATGCAATGAAACTCCGGAGTATTCTAACTATACTAACATGCATTATTCTATGAAGTTACACAATTTGTTTGTTCATCATTAGTGATATTTTGGAAGAGTTCCTTCTTTTGGAAGGAGTAGAACAATTCTAACTATGTAATTGAGTGCAATTTTAAGCAAATGAACTGAAAGCAAATGAAAAACTGAGTTATCACCTCCATACCCTACTCGTCATTATGATGTCTTGGGCAAGCGTTTAAGAGCAAGAACAGGGATGATACTTAGTACAAACACACAACTAAATCATTCATTATCACAGTCATGTCTTGAACTTCTTAAGGATATCTTGGAAGAGTTTCTTCTTGTGGAAGAGTGATTAGAACAAGTGTAACTTATGATAGTGAATAGCAAAAACTACAACTAACTCCTACAGTACTATAGCTATTCATCATTCATCATTATAATCTGTTGGAAGAGTGTCTTCTTGTGAAAGAGCTGGAATGAATATAACTACAGTAGCTAGTTAAAATAAACACAAATTCAACTCCTATTTCTACAATACTATAGTCATTCAACATTCATCATTATGGTCTTTTGGAAGAGTATCTTCTGGTGGAAGAGTTAGAATGAGTACGACTACAGTAGCTAACAAAAACAACTATTAATTCAAATGCAAAGCGTAAAGGCAGCTAGAAAAAACTTATCTAATTTACGCAAAAGAAATCCGTGCAAGAGGCAGGGGCCCTCTACCACTTGACGGCATTCAACTTCAAATTAAATCACGCCTTCAAAATAACTTTGTCTGCTCCATTAACGATGCAATAGTTTGAACATAACACTTTGCGTTTTCAGGAATGTATCACAGAGTTTAAACAAAATCTAGCAGCAAATCTAACATAAAATCTCCAACATAGCTCTCGGTCTCCCAAGAGTTTATAAAGCAAATGCACGTAACAGTAATTACAACAATTTAGGAATAATGTCTTTCCTTATCCGAATCATGTTAGGACTCTTTGAGGTGGCTACGTGAAGGAGAAAATACATCTGGACTGAGACAGTCCTAATAGAAGTCTTCCTTCATAAATGTGTTCCCACGTGCATAACCGTACCCAGAATCCATTTCTTCCTCCATGATGAGCAACGAACCATGTAGACATGACGTGGATCATGCCCATATGTGGTTTTTCTCAAGAGGCCACCTGGAACATACTCAAACATGAAGGCAGCTGCAGAATCGCCGGTTAGCTATGGAATGTCGCATTCTGCAGCTAGTTCCGGTCAAAATGCTTAACAATGGAAAAAATTACAAAATTCAACAAGTCAGTCATGTAAATCATTCTAGAAGTAATTTTAACTATATTTATTGATCAATTGGGTCTAAGATAGAAATGGACAAGGGAAAATGAGGTAAAATGAGGTGAAGGAAAGCACAAATTTGAGGCTCAACAAGCTACATGAAGAGGGATATTTAGTCCAAGGAGGAGTCATCTACCATCATGGTAGGATATTCTTATCTAAAGCCTCCAAGCTCAAGAAGAAGTTGCTACAAAGAGCTTAAAAAGAGCTATGTTTCAACCATATGTTTTCCATGAGGATCTACAACATCATCATGAGAATCTTTGATTGGAAAGGCTTGAAAGAAGAACTATATCAACATTTTCAAGAATGCATGAACTATGTGGAGTTGGGGCAGAAACATGACTCCATGAAGGGGTTATTTCATCCATCTCTTCCTTTTTTTGAAAGAGGAGAAAGATCCATGCACCACTCCATTTGTATGAGGGGTATTGTTGGTGAATAATTTGATCATGTAAAGCATGTTTTATTTTCTGATTTTACATATTCTTTCACCATGTTTATGCAGCCCATGACTCCAAGCAGGAGTAATGTATCATGTAAATCTCATGGCAAACATTGGGCCACTAAAATTTCTTAATTTGGCCACTCCCTTGATTGTGAAAAGGGAGATTTTCTATCATGATGGGTGCTTTCCCAAGGCACCCAACATATCTCACACTTTCAGCCATAGTGAGATGATATGGGCAGCAAGTAAGTGGTGGGGAACCACTTACCATACCTTGATCTGATGCATGCAAGAGATGCACTGCGTTGGTACAATATGTGGGACTATGACCCACCTCCACATGCTCAAATTTTTGTTTGTGTATATGTAGTTTTTCTTCCATAAATTGATGAGGAGTGTATGGAGGGAGGATGGGAGGCATGCATGTACCACATCGGATGGAGGTTCTCCATGCACCTTATGCTGAATGTTTTGACTGGGTCAACCATGACCAAATCAACAATGATGTCTTGGAGGAGTGGCCATCAATAAGGTACAACACAATTTTAGTTGGAGGTGACTCATGTGAAAAGAGTTATTTCATTGAGATGGTTTAGGGTTTTTCAAGCTCTCAAACTTATAAAAGGAGGAGGATGGCAGCATGGAAAATGTTGTTGAATGGTATCAGATTTTTGAAGTATTGTCTGTTTAGACATACAAGCTTTCTTTGGTCATTTAGCCTAGATTGAAAATGTTGTTTAGCATTGGGTGTTCCTGATCGAGAATCCCACCTCTTTCCTTGAGTAGCTCTTGTAGGAGTTTTTCATTTCTTGTCCACTATCAGGCACTTGGCCAAGTTCTTCTTCCAACTACAACGCAGATCCTGTTGAGGGTTTGGTTGTCTTTGTAAGTTGCAACAAGTGTATGCTAGATCTACTCATATCTAGGCCAATATAGTGCCTCTTTTTAATGGGGAAGGCTTATATCCCATTGGCAAGAGAGTATTGGATAATTTGAGTTGTATTTTAAAATCTTGGCTTGAGGCCAAACATGTTCTAGAGCTTATAGCATAGTTTTCCTTCCAGGACTATGCTATTTTCAAGGGTACTGTTGCAGGGTGTTTTGGCACACTTTTTGTAGTATTGGTTTTCATGTGATTGGGATATTCCCTTCACATTTGAGGTCCATTGGCTGGGATCCTCATATTTTATTGATTAGATCAGATCTCAAGTTGCATATTTTCTGAATATTTCTAGAGATTTGAAGCATTAGATCTTAGATCTACTCCATGTACTTCACTTTTTGCTGAAAAACCCAAGGGGCATTTGAAGAGGAGCCTACCTAGTGTACAGATCTAATATAGATCTAACTTTTTGTACACAGATCTGCTCTAGATCTGAAGTGTAATCTACTACTATTTTCAGCCAATAAAATAATGCTGTCAAGCTCATTCAATCATAATATATGGTTGCAGCACCTCATTTTTTAGGATTTCTTCATGTAAAAGTCTTCTATTTCTGTTCTACATATTATGAGCCATAATGTAAATCTTATTTGCTAGTGTGAATGTAAATACTGAGCCTCCATATTGGCCTCCTACTCTTACTTAGTTGAACTGCATTGTTTCTCTGCAGTATTGATTAACACTGCTACATGTTTCCCATTTGGGATATTACAGTGGTATCGGAGCAATCATCTTAGCACAACATGTAAGAAGCCAATATGTTTTCAGAATAATAAGAGCCCCTTAATGACAAAGAGAAGGGGTATCTGAAAAGAAGGTAGAAGAAATTTTATTACACAAATGATGATAGAGACAAGGGTAAAACCCCTGAATTTGGAAGTGATGAAGAAGGAAAGGACTTTGCAAAGATTTTTTTGAGAGCCATGCAAGATCTTGCTGGAGAGATCAAAGAGATGAGATTGGAAAGAATCAAAGAATGTCCTAAGAGATTTCATCTTGGAGAAATATCTGGCATGTCTCACCACTGGAATGATCAACCAGTGCATCAACCACAAATTTCCCAACGCTCTACCATGCCTACCTTTTTGGCTGTGGGAAATGAAGGGATTCAAGAAAAAGCATCCCTTGAAGACTATTTTGAAGAATATGAGTCTCGGAATTAGATATTCAAATATCACTTGAGTTTTCAAGATTTTTTTTCACCTGAAGGACAAGATAAGACCAAGGCATCAACATAGAGATGGTGGATTCACTCAGAATCATGATCGACATCACTCTATGGGCAGATTATTTTTACCCAAATATGATGGGTCATCCAAGTGTTCTGCCAAAGCATGGGTAGAAAAACTTGACATCTACTTTCAGTTGAACAAGGTCCTAGAGATGGAAGCTATCAAGATTGCAGCGCTGCACTTTGAAGGTGAAGCACATGATTGGTGGTTCCATGGCTTGTCTACATTGGGTCATGCCAATGTGACTTCTTATTCAAATTTCACTATAAGGATGGTGGAAAGGTTTGATAGAAGAGATCCAGAGGCACCATTCATGAGCCTTGTAAATTTTAAGAAATCGGGTAATACAGAGTCTTACATTTTTTAATTTTTAATATTATCTGTTATGGTTCTTGATTTGTCTGCAACAAGAAGGGTGTACATGCTCATAGATGGTTTAGGTGAACCTCTTCATGGGTTGGTAAAGTCTACCATGACCACTACTCTACATGATGCCATTGAGAGGGTTAGAGACCTTCAAGATGCCTTACCAAAAGCAAAGGCAAATTTTCAGAATAAGCCCTGTTTTCCTTCCAAGGGAAAGGAAGAGAAAGTTGCTCCCTCAAAGGAGAGCACATTCAAGAAGCCTCTTGATATTGATGTCCGGAAATAATTGAGGAAGAATAAGCTTTGATTCACTTTCCAAGAATCATGGGCACCGGGGCATAGATGTGCTGCTGGGAAGGCACATTACATAGACATCTTCTCGAATATGGAAGAGGAGGAAGAAGAAGAAGAACATGAGAGGGGTCACAGCGCTGAAATTACAGGAGATGAACCACCATCACATGGAGATGAGGATGGTAAAATGGCTCCAATCAGAGGGGCTCTTGCACCACTAAGAGTGGTACCCAAATTTCATGACATTTCCACACATGAAAAAGAGTTGAATTTTTCTAGTGGAAGCAGGGACATGAGGATCCCATCTATTATGCATATGAGGATGGTCCATGAAACATCACTGTCTAGTGGAAAACCACCTGGGAGTCCACCTGATTCATATCTTTTGGGGAATACCTCACAACATGATGCTCCAAGCTTAGATAGAGGAGGGATTGGAGCACATGAAGGCAAAGCTATAGCACTGGGAGGCCTGGGTAAGCTCAAGAAGGAGGGAGGTCTTATTCCCTTATCATCATCGCCCACTCTCATTTATGGATTTGTGATGTGGGAGGAGAAGCATGGAAGGAATGGCCTTCCAACATACACATTTGGCATGAGAGATGTCAAGGAGGAGAGAAGCAACATGACATAAATTTCTATTGATACACCATCAACGCTGTCATTGTTGGGCAGTTTAGATCTATATTGGAAATCCCCACTGTTGGTGGATTACTCCAAATATCTTCACACTTGTATGATACTTGATGACCAGCTACATGAAGAGGGATATTTAGTCCAAGGAGGAGTCATCTATCATCATGGTAGGATCTTCTTGTCTAGAGCCTCCAAGCTCAAGAAGAAGTTGCTACAAAGAGCTTACAAAGAGTTCTATTTCAGCCATATGTATTCCATGAGGATCTACAACATCATCATGAGGAGATTTGATTGGAAAGGCTTGAAAGAAGAACTATATCAGCATTTTCAAGAATGAATGAACTATGTGGAGTTAGGGAAGCAACATGACTCCATGAAGGGGTTATTTCAGCCATCTCTTCCTTATTTTGAAAGAGGAGAAAGAACTATGCACCACTCCATTTGTATGAGGGGTATTGTTGGTGAAGAAGCTGATCATGTAAAGCATGTTTTATTTTCTGATTTTACATATTCTTTCACCATGTTTATGCAAGCCATGAATCCAAGGAGGAGTAATGTATCATGTAAATCTTATGGCAAACATTGGGCCACTAAAATTTCTTAATTTGGACACTCCCTTGATGTGCAAAAGGAGATTTTCTATCACAATGGGTGCTTTCCCAAGACACCAAAAATATATCACACTTTCAGCCATAGCGAGATGACATGGGCAGAAAGTAAGTGGTGGGGAAACCACTTACCATACCTTGATCTGATGCAGGTAGGAGATGCACTGCGTTGGTACCATATGTGGGACTATGACCCACCTCCACATGCTCAGACTTTTGTTTGTGTATATGTAGTTTTGCTTCCATACATTGATGATATACTTGTACTTTTTATGGGAGTGTATGGAAGGAGGATGGGAGGCATGTATGTACCACATGGGATGGAGGTTCTCCATGCACCTTATGCTACATGTTACAGGGACAGCATTGGTTTAGCCATGTTTGTTTCATTTGATTTATTGACTCCTTGTGGGATGGATTATTTACATCTCATAAGAATTTTGGAGGAACAATTCATGGAGGGTTGGATTGGTGAACACTTAGCTTATGGAAGAAGCTTAACATATGATGATGGTGTCACCAATTGAGGAGGAGAAGAGTTTCAACACTCACCTTATCATTTGCTTGAGGACAAGCAACATTTTGGAGGGGAGGACTGTAATATTCCCAATTAGCCCAAGCTAATGGGAATATTCATTTGTGTTTCATTTTTCTGTTGTATGAATAAATGTGTAAAGGAGGATAATAAAAACTCCTAGAACAGAAAATAAATCAATGCAACATGTGAACAAAGCTAAATCTGGGCTAACTAAATGAGCACCCTTAGGTGTGAAAGGGGCTGAATGTTTTGATTGGGTCAACCATGACTAAATCAACAACGTTGTCTTGGAGGAGTGGCCATCAATAGGGTACATTGGAGTTTTAGTTGGAGGTGACTCATGTGAAAATATTTATCTCATTGATATTGTAATATTCCTCTTTTTGGTGTCACCCATGACAGGGTTAGGTGGGACTTCCAGAGTTAGGATCATACAGGTCACAATTACAGATTAGTGCTATCAGTGGGCTCAGGGGCTTTTGGGAGGAATTTTGAGGATTTTCCATGGTGTCTATTGGCATTCGATTGATATATTCCATCATCCGAGAAGTTTTTTTTTCGTCCAGGTGCATTCCAACAACTTTCGAAAATTTGAGTTATTTGTGGGCTTAACTCAGTTGATTACGCTGAAGGTGGCATTCTAGGAGGAATACATGATGGAACACCTTAGTTTAATATCTCATTGGAACCGGTACAAGGATACCTACATGATGGGATGGCTGGGCATGAGTTTTGGTGAACTTTAGACATGGTAGTCGATTTACTCTTTTCTGCATTAAAAAGGAATATTTTAATAAGAGGGAAAAGTGCACCATGAATAAAATAATAATAAAATAATGCTCTAGAAGGCTCCAAGAGATCTATAAAAGAAAGGGAGGAGGCCATTGAGGGATATATTTGGATCATATCATTTTCTTGTATGATAGGTTTGAGACGTGGTTCTCTACTTCAGCTATAGCCCCAAGACGAAAACCCTCGGGTGATTTGTGAGTGTTGGACGGAAACCCAACTCTCTTTGAGGAGACTTCATTCAAAAGTTTCATAGATCTTCAGAGATATTGGAGTGAGGATCATTCAGATCTTCAATAGGTGCTTCAGTGGATTCAGTAGTAGTTTTTGCCAGAGGGAGAGTGCAATAGTTCATTTTTGGAGGCCATCGCAGTGTAGCAGATTATATTATTGGCCAGTTCTCCATCTCAGTTATTTTTGGGTCAGATCTATATGTAACCCCAGTTATTATTTATAATAAAAGCTGAGATTATTCCTGTTCTATGTGGTATTGGATTGCAGTGTTTTATGCGTTTTTATTTTACATGGCAATCTTTTGTTAAATGCATGTTGATTTTACGACATAATTTTGGGTTTAAGTAAATTCATGAAAATTTAGTAAAATATCCCATTTGGGGATATTATAGAGATGGTTTAGGGTTTTGCAAGCTCTCAAACTTATAAAAGGAGGAGGATGGTAGCATGGAAAAGGTTGTTGAATGATATCAGATTTTTGAAGTATTGTTTGTTTAGACATACAAGCTTTCTTTGGTTGTTTAGCCTAGATTACAAATGTTGTTTAGCATTGGGTGTTCCTGATCAGGAATCCCACCTCTTTCCTTGAGTAGCTGTTGGAGGAGTTTTGCATTTCTTGTCCACTATCAGGCACTTGGCCAAGTTATTCTTCCAACTACAATGCAGATCGTGTTGAGGGTTTGGTTGTCTTTGTAAGTCACAACAAGTGGAGGCTAGATCTACTCAAATCTAGGCCAATCTAGTTCCTCTTTTCAGTGGGGAAGGCTTGTATCCCATTGGAAAGAGAGTATTGGATGATTGGAGCTATATTTTCACATCTTGGCTTGAGGCCAAACATGTTCTAGAGCCTACAACATAGTTTTCCTTCCAGGACTGCATTATTTGCAAGGGTACAGTTGTAGGGTGTTTTGGCACACTTTTTGGAGTATTGGTTTTCATATGATTGGGGATCCATTGGCTAGGATCCTCATATTTTATTGATTAGATCAGATTTGAAGCTGCATATTTTCTAAATATTTCTGCAGATCTGAAGCATTATATCTCATATCTACTCCATGTACTTCACTTTTTGCTGAAAACCCCAAGGGGCATTTGAAGAGGAGCCTCCTTAGTGTACGTATATGATATAGATATAAATTTTTGTACACAGATCTACTCTAGATATGAAGGGTAATATACTGTTGTTTTCAGCCAATAAAATAACGCTGTCAAGCTCATTCATTCATAATATATGGTTGCAACACATCATTTTTGAGGATTTCTTCATGTTAAAGTCTTCTATTTCTATTCTACATCTTATGGGTCACAATATAAATCTGATTTGCTGAAGTAAATGTAAATATTGAGCTTCCATATTGGCAACCTGCTCTTACTTAGTTGAACTATCTTATTTCTCTGCAGTATTGTTTAATACTGCTGCATGTTTCCCATTTGGGATATTAGAGAGTGTCAATAGTTGTTTTGAATAAGTAACCATTAGCAGGACTCACATACGTGACTGTAGCGAGGCCAACTCCAGTCGGCTGGTAATGCATGATCACCTGACGACACATTAAGATAAGAATTGAAAGAAAAAATTTGACAGACAGTGGGAGGAAAAACTTTTGGAAATGGGCGACCTCTACACAGAAACCAAGACAATACATGGAGAGTTTCTTGATACTCTACAGGGTTTCTATCCACTGGACTAATCCCCTAGATTGAATTATGCATGAAAGGGAAGGACAATGACATAGATAAGCCCCTTTCAGAACCCAATATCCCACCTTATATCTAGCGGAACTCAGAGAATCTGAGACTAACAGAGGGGGCCTTCGAGCCGTCGTTAGATAATCTTGTGAAGCCATCTAAGCCAATTCATGAATAATGGACAAGGTAGTTGAAGATCATTGAGCACAACAGACTGAAACTAGAATAACACAAGTAATAAGACCCTCAGAGGAACCTTTGCTACCGACTAGAACCACACTGACACAGGTATTGAGACCCACATAGGAACCTTTGCAACTGACTAAAACCACAATGACACAAGTATTAAGACCCATAGAACCTACCGGATTCAAAAATAAGCCATTCGATAGGATAAAGATGAATCTCAAAAGCTCATACAGGGTTGAGCAAGTCAGAAAACCATTAATCGAATAGAAATGGCAGCCAATAATGCAGAGTTGAAAACCAAATTTCTATTTACCATCCAGAACAGAATTGAGCGCAACAAGAATCAATTAAAGCAATGCATCCATTATTAGAAGATAAACATACCACTTGAGTAGTCACAAAGTTCCAAGTTTGTCGTTCACGGTTGCACTTGCAGCTTCACGTTCATCACTCGCCTAGAGCTTCAATTGGGAAATACTGCAGATGTTGCCTTCCTTAACATTCATTATACCTTTCACCCATCGACGTTGTTTCCCAAGCGTCTCTCACATGGTTATTTGGCTTACACATAATTCTATGTCGATCATAATTACTGGCATGTTATGGTACTGTCGCGCCATCACACTACCGATTTTTACCGCCAGATTAATATCCAATGACCATGTGTGGCTTCGCATAATTTTCCACCTCACACTGTCCTTCCTTTGCATGGTATCCTAATCGGGGATTAATCTTAAATTGATTTTAAAAAATTTTAAACACTAATTTAAATTATATAAAATTATTTTATTTTTATAAAACCATAAAGAGTTGAATAATAATTTATATATAATTATTTAATATGAAATTGATTGTAAAATATTTTGAAAAATAATTTCAATTATTTTAAAATTGTTTTATTTTTATTGAATTAATGAGAAACCTCTTGTTTATGAGTGGAATCAAAAGCATTCAAATGTCTTGATGATGAACCACACTGGTTAAACCACACTGGCTGGTTCTAAACGCATCGACAAAATATACTTATATGTGATTATCACCGAAAGATTTTATAAGCATTCAAATGTATATTATAATCTTGAATTTTTTTTTTAATAATATTTTTAAAATATTATCAAAAGTTGTGTTTAATTAAATATTTTGTTGTTTTTTTTATGAATTAAAGATTTCATAATAGGATTTAATTAAAAATATTATCAAAAATTGTGTTTAATTAAATATTTTGTTGTTGTGTTTTTTTGTGAAGTAAAGATTTCTATTACCTCATAATAGAGGTTTACACCTTATATATGAGAAATATATGTTGGCTTGCCAGTAAGAAAATTAGACAAACACACAAAATTTTAATTTTTTAAAAATTGTAAAGGCAGAAGAATTTTTTTTACTACAAAATACAAAATAACTGAAATGTATAGTTGTGGCCATCATGATCTTTCTTCAGCATGGTTCTAAAATAGGAGAACATGAAGGAAAATGAAAAGCAAAAAGGCAATTGCACATGCTTATATAATTTTTAGAGTTCATCACTTCAATATGTATGGATTCCTTGTTACTTCCAAGGGAGAAGCCATGCTCATGGGAGGTGTCAATTGTCAATAAATTCTTGAAAGCCTTCGGTCCATTGTCATCAAGAAATGTTTCCCCTAATTTAAAGACAAAAGAGCACCATTATTGAGCTCATTGTAGTCTACCAAGACTCAGCCAGGGAGGAATTTGAGATTCCAATAGATGTCCATTATGTAAATGTATTAATTTCGTGCATCCCTTGTCTGACTAGTATCGGGGACCCAATCAGCCACCTCAACAAGCACCTAAGTGTCTATGAGATCATGCCTCTTGTTGCAGAGATCTCACTCAACATGAGTGATATATTCTTGTATCGGTTGGGGGGTGAGTTCCTTGTAGTGTGCCTTCGAGCTCTCAGCCTGAGTCAAGGCTCTGAAACGCCCTCGCTCTTGATAGTAGGCAATGTTGCATCTAACCTTGGCCCACTACATGGGAATGGTTGTGAGCCAATGGAGTGAGAAATGGAGATGTGTCACCCTGTATCTAGCTAAAGTGGTCATGGCCACACCAAACCTTAAATTTTGATCGAGTCTACTAAGAATTGAACTAAAATGTGGATCCATCTATGCATACAAAAGTTTATTATTTAAACTAAAAACTCCATAAAACCAAGCATACCTAAACTTGTGTCAAATGCCTGGCTCAGGAGGGGGAAATTTATGAGGGTGCGACAACTTTGCCAACCTGAACGAGTCATCACAATGATGCTTAGCGGGACTTGACCTGGGAATGAAGTCCAATAGTATTAGAGTACCATGCAGACTAGTGTCTTTCTCAATCTAGTAAGAGGAAATGGCAAGATTGTGCCTAATTTTATTTCTTAAAATCAAAATTAGACACAAATCTATACCATGGAAAAATTCAGCAAGCTCGACATGGAGGGTGATATCAATTATTGATTGCAGCCCATAAAGTGCGAGGATGACCTAGTGCAAAATGTAAGTAAAGTAATTGTCAATTTCACCCCAAGATAATATGCTTTGTCTTTGAATTTGCTGAAAAAAACTACAATTGGCATGTAAAATCCCAATGAGGCACCCATTTATGGTTTTTTATTGAACATGGATGAATTGAAGGGATTGCAGTGGGATGGCTTGTTCATAAAAATAGTTTTTAACCCATTACATACCTTGGTATATCTCCTGACATGTCTGCTATAGGGATTTAAGCTCGGATGGACAAACTAGAAAACATTCTCAGGTTTCCTGGAACCTAAGGAAAACAAATCAAGGGATATATCAAGCTATGGTATAATTCATTCAACAATGTAGACAATAATCTAGAATCGAAAAATAAACAGTAAGGTATTACCTAATGATCCTTTCATGTAGATCAGTTGGAGCAGTCAGTGTGGATGAGAATTTCTCTTATCCAACTCCTAAGTTTGATCCTACACACAAAAGAGAGAAAACATAACCCTTGCTACATATAAATATTAATCAATTCAAACATAAAATGTATAAAAAACGATACATTATTGAACATACGAACACAAGACTATCTTCCATATTATCATTAAATAAACACATAATACATTAAAATTGACAACAATATGGAAGGAACAACAATAGATCTATATACTCAAAAGGTGAAGGAAAGTTACAACGATAGGTAATTGCAGCATGACCTCCTCTGACTCCTAGCTCTTCAACCCCTCTTTATCAAATAATATCTTGACAACATAATTGTGCATTAATTCTTATCCCAGTTTCAATGGCCTAGCCTCCAATATATAGGCAAGGGGAGGCTAAAAAGACTACTAATTCTGCCTTCAGTTCATTCTAGGAAAAAGCCATAGGGTGGATGATGTTTCCTTTGATTTATTGATTTCTCTTGCTTTAGTGTGCTTTGTTGGGATAGGAAACATCAAGGGATGATCTTGAGGAAATATTTTTCCACCTTTTTAGAGTCCACTTGAGTGATAAATGGAGTCATAGCAAGTCAACTCGTGATTTTTTCTCGTGGCTACATGAAAGTTAGGTAATGCAGTCCTCAGGAAGATACAGAGCATTAACTATTAGGGTAACATATGTTACTAAAATGTGGCCAACATTAACACACTCTATGCATGCCTTTTAGGGTTTGTTATAGTGTTAAAAGGCCTAAAACATGAGTGCATTCAAGTCACAAAATTCTCTTCTCCTCTGAGTTTTTGAGGAGGTATTTTCTGTATAATAGATGCCCCCTAAAGTGTGAAGTAAAAGAATAAGGTGATGGCTGAAATACTTTATGTCAAAGTTGAAGATAGAGAGTTTCAGAGTTTTGGAATGGAAGGAGGCATGTAAACAAAAAACATATGTCAAATATATATAATAATTTCCTAAGTTGGGCATTCCCATGCTCAGTAGCTAAATCAGAATGATGTTTGATGGATTTATGAAAGATCATCCACTGATAAGCGTAATGTAGATAGATATCATAATGTGATCAGTATAACAATTTGTATCCAAAAAACAATAGTCACAACTAGGAGAGGAAACATGGTCTAGTGATGCAAGCCTCTACCTAAGATCTTCATCATTGTTGCATAATAGCATAATTCTACACATGTGAAGAAATGAGTTGATTTTGAACATGTGATAATTCGTCTGAGTACCAGCAAATAATGAAAATTGTTTAATAGATGTGAGGAAGGCCGCTGATAAGGATGATGGTATCCAATATGCACAGTACAATCTAGTGAGTGTGAATAAATGAGTTGAAGTCAAATAATCATAGCATTGTCCAAGTGGGAGCCAATAATGAAAACCCCCAATCAAACGCACAGAAACCTGCCACTAAGGACTGCAAGATCTAGGGTAATATGGTATTTCTCAATCCACTTCCCAGATAATGTATTTAATTTGATAGGAAGGGATTTGTTAAAGGTAGGAAATAAGGATTCCTACATAAATTTACGTGAAATGGGACAAAATGATTCATTTTGAAGATAAAGTAGAATAACATGATGAACTGACTCGGGGAAATATGTTGTATGAATATATGGTTGATAAAGGTAACATATTATATATGATCCATTAAACAATAGAAGGCACGACATAAAAAATACTAGGCAGCTACAACTCTAGAACACTGGGAAGAGTATGACACAAAGATGCAAGGAAATCAGGGTATTAGGCAAAGGCTCATAATATGGTATGGTTATTAGAGAAGCAAACAAAAGACGAATATACTGGAAAAAGTTCCATGTTCAAGGGATGGAAAGTATATTGCTGTCAAAAGTTTCTTCATATATAGATATAGTAACCATAGCTTCTTCCACATTTTTCCCAAATTTCTTAGGTTTAACAAGTATAAAAATGGTAAAATCGATGGTATTTTCACATTTAGAGAGTCTAAAAAGAGCTTAAAGAAGACTCCAAGGGGGTACCTTTGTCAGTGTTAATAATTGGGTTTGAAAAAGGGTTAATATTATACCCGTCATTGTCCATTTTCCATAGTTAGTACATTGAACCTTAATAAAGTGATAAACCTATGCTCAATAGATGTCCACCTCATTTTTTTGTGAGTACAAGGGGAACAAAGTAAACTCAAGATTATTCGTAAAGTTGGAAATGAGTCAGATAAAGAAAGCTCATAGTATCATTTTTAGTTTATCAAAGCAAGAAATACACATAAAAATAATGGCTCAAATATTCTTTGTATGATTTTTACGAGCTCAAATAAGGTAACTCATGGTTTTTTTTAGTTTCACAAGTGAAAAAATTCCCTAAAAAGAAATCTTGAATCGAATCCGTAATGGAAAAATCTATAGAAAATCACTTAAAACTGCATTAGAACATGTAAAACATATTGCAATTAGTAATCAAGGTTTATTGTTAGACAAAATAAAGAAATTTTTCTTATAAATGACAAAAATTAGGGTTAAAAAATACCTCCAAAGTCTATCAATAGGATTTGAGCTCCTCATTTGCACCAATTCAGTTTGTGAGAGCTATTTGGAGAGAGAAAAGAAGTAGATCTTATGAAGCTAATTGCACACAAGCTAGGCCGTTGTTTCCACTCCTGTAAGTTGTAGGTAAGAGTTAAAGCCCTACTCTTTCATTTAATGTCTTTGATTTCATATTTTACCATCATTTTTTAGCTTTTAAACGAGCCATATCCTTCTTGACAGGGTAACGTGGTCGCCTAGGGAAATTGGGCATGTTAACATGCTTTTCCAGAATAGGAAGAGAATTTGTGATAAGGTGAAAACATTTGCATTAACGCAACCAAGCAAGGATAAAAATTGAATTCTCAATTGAGAATATCAGTAGATGGGATAAGAACTGATTCAAAATTTCAATTGTGAAGGATAACTCTAGAAAAATGAGTTTATGGAGAGAAAGAGTCTATGATTGGGATGAATTGCAAATTTTGAGTGATCTATCATGTTTGGAAACATTGTGAAGATGTTTCTTGTTGAAGTTTTCATGGTTGAACTAATGAATTCCTAAGAATATCTCTTGGCCAGGACAATTCAAATGTGGGATGGACACTAAGGAGTGTTAAAAATAGGGGATCATGAGTAGAGAATTGAGAAATATGTCATATATTTCCTAATTATTATCTCATGCAGAGGTGCACGAGTAAACATGACAGGAGGGAGGGTTGATCCTCATACCATCAGTGATTTTATCCTTAGCTATTGCACACCAGGAACCTCTAACATTAGTATAATAATTCCAATTGAAAAAGTGAGGTAAAGACCATTGAGATCGATCCTATGGATGATTATTCAATTGGTAGGGGATGAAATCAAACATCTAGTGACTAAAGCCCACATGATGCTAGTAATGGATTGCATGAAACCATAGGTATTTGAATGGTGTGAGAGTCTTGTCATATGGGTTAAAGCATAGTTAATATTTTTTAAGACTCAAGCCCAAAGATAATTTGGTTACGGTACATTAATTGTATCATTCATCCTAGAGAGAGTGCTCATAATGAGACCATGGGTGAGTCTAGTGGTAGACTCGGAATATGGGAGAAAATAATGTAGAGATGGTCTTCCTTGATGCCTTGAACAAGAGTTGGACCAATTACATGATATTTCAATGCGTACTTATTCAATTGGTTGTAGAGTCAGATCCCTACGATTAAAGACTTTACATACATCAGGATGAATTACGCATGATATCTAAAGTTAGTTCTACCACCATGTACTCAGGGGGGGCTAATAAGTAATACGATATATCAATGACAAAGTATTTTTATCCTTTGAATTTTATTCAATTTTTTTGTGGATGTAACAAACTTCACAAGTTTTGGTATGACATAGATGTAGCACCAGTTTGTCTTGCAGGTATTCCCCAACATGTGAGACATGATGAATAGCTACCTTTGGTTTGAGCAGTAGCTACAGACACGACAACCACCGAAGAGGGGGATGATACACAAATCCTACGTGAGGTTATAGGGAAGCTCGAGGGTCTCATGATGGGTTTTCCACCTCTTCCCATGAGGGACATACCAATCCATCTACGACGACACACAGTGGGTGTTCCAGAGAGATTTCTCATACCTCTTAGGATGATAGCACAATTTTTGATATGTTATCATGAGCAACAAGATTAGATTTTGTAGTGTTATAGTGTCATATTGGGCTCAATGAAGCCATTTTTTATAAAATACCCAAGTTTTGGGGAATTTTGGATGTATTGAAACTTGAAAAAAAAAAAAAAAAAAAATATATATATATATATATATATATATATATATATATATACTTTGTTGGAGTTTTAAGGTATATTGATGTTTTTATGTATCTTTCAATGGAAATATAAGCTTATGTTTGCAAATAAAATAAATGTGATAGATTCCAATCTAATACATAATTTTCTAACGAATCAGCTAATGCATTAGATTCTCTCAGAACATGCTCATAAGTAATAAAGTCAAAGTTTTGTTCTAAAAGGAAAACTCTTAACAATTGATGCAGCAATATTGGATTATGAATGTGATAATTATTACTCAAATGCATAACCACCAACTAGGAGTCTAACCTGATCATGAAGTATGAAACACTGAGAGAAATAACCTTTATACGAACTTTGATAACTATAGTATACTCAGCAAAATTATTCGTAGTGTGACCAAGGATGACTCTGCCAAAACTAAGGAGCTCTAAATTAGGTGTATAAATCACCTAGGCAACTGAAGCAATGTGTTGAGTATGATGAATTGCACCACCCGCATAGCCAACATATGGTAAGAATAGCAACAGAATTTGCGCAAAATATACATGCATAAGGAAAATAACCAACTTTTAGCCAAAAGCGAGCAACAGAAAAGAAGCACACCAAAAGAGACAAAGCTTTGTACATTGAATTACAAATAAAATGTTATTTAAGCATAATACTTATTTAGATGAATCCCATTCTGAAGCTCAGTGAGTGGGATGCCATCATGGTCCATAAGTTCATAGGCCCCCTTATAAATGACCTGTGTGACAATGTAGGGACCAAGCCACATTGGTTGAAGTGGTCCTTCCCCCAAGAGGTCATTATTTTGATCATAGACAAGAAAAATATAACCCTCTTGGTAAGAATGAGGCCTAATGCATTTGTCATATTGACCTTTTACTTGGAGCTTGTGAGCTTCGAGATCTAGTGTAGCATCTCAATGAGTTTCATCTAGTTTATGAAGTGACAAAAAATTATCCTCTTCAGCAGAGGTATCAGATAGGAGTTCAACAACAATTTTCAATGATGGGATCTGGCACTTAATAGGAAAGATTAATCCCAGGATGTAAAAAACTTGAAATGGTGTAAATATTATAGTATTCTTAGTTAAGGTCTAGTATGCCCATAGAAAACAATATAACATTCTATTCCAATTGGTCTTATGATTTCCTACTAACCAAAAAATCATGGTTTTGATGATGCCATTTACGGCTTCGATGTATCCATTATGCTGTGGGTAGTAGGAAGATGAATTATCTTGGTGAAAACCAAACATAGAAGTTAAGTTAGACATCATATGATTCTAAAATTCAGATCCATGGTTTGTGTTGATGGTGTAAGGCACATTGAACTAGTAGATTACCTGATTGAATAGGAATAATGTGGCAGTTTTGTTGTTAGCCTTGAAAGTAGGGATGGCTTCGGCCCATTTCATGAAGATTCAATGGAAATAACTATGTAACCATGATCATTAGTTGAAGTGGGATTGCAAGTAATGAAGTCAATTCCCCATTTATAAAATGGACCAATAGTAACTACTAGGTGAAGTGGGGTATAGGGTGTGCGCATTTTCTTTGTAAAAACTTGACAAGGATGATGTAATATCCCAAAATCGGGACTACTAGCAATGCATGATTGGAAAACACATTTTCTAGGAATGGATGCTATAGAATATGAAATCAGCCCTTGGATCCCTTATATCTAGTAATATAAGACCAAAATCCAAGAGGAGATCACAAACAAATCTTTCTAGGTGGGTTAAACAGATCTCCCACACTTAGTAAGGCTTGAAAACTGCCCAACAAGGGACTGCAGCAATACTGCTTAGAAAATAACGTAGTTTCAGTAGAGCTAGAGTAGGAGGCCAATAAAATATCCTTTAAAAGTATTTACAGCTTCAAAATAGATTTACAATGAAGTCCATGAGATGCATAGCTGAAAATACAAGACTTATACAGAATAAATGCCCTCAAAAGAGGTGCTGCAACTAATTGAATGACTTAAACTACCTTAAAAACGTTATTTTATTAGGCTGAAAACTATTGTGGATTACATGTTAGATCTAGAGCAAATCTGTGCATAAAAAGTCAGATCCATGCACTAGAAAGGCTCCTCTTTCAGATCCCCTTGGAATTTTGGGGTTTACAACAAGCATAAGTAGTAGATCTGAGATCTAAGAATGTAGATCTGCAGGATGAATTAGAAATTCTAAAGTATTCATAATATGAAGATTATATATGGAAATTAAAATGTGTATATTTCCTTCAATGGATCTCAAAGTGAAGGGAAGATCCCCAACACTCAGAAACTAGCTCTCCAAATGGTGCACCCAAACTCCCTGCAACACCACCTACAACAATAATGCAGATCTGGACTAGAAACTACGTTGTAGGGTATAGATAGCTGATGGCCACATGCCAAGATCAATAATTGAAGCTCATGCACTCCAATACACTTCCTCCAATAGTGCAGAGGACTCCTCCACTGAAAAAGAGCACTGAAATGTCTTAGATCTAAAGAGATCTAATCTCCACTTGCTGCAGCTTGCAAAGACAACCAAACCCTCAATAGGATCTGAGTTGTAATTGAAAGGAGAAGCTTGGCCTTCAATCCAGATAGTGGACCTTGCAATACAAACTCTCCCAAGAGCTACTCAATGGGAAGAGGAGGAACTCCTAAATAGGAAATTCCAATGCTAAATAGCATTTGCAATCTAGGATAAACATCCAAAGAAAGCTATATGGTCTAAACAGACAATATATCAAAAGATCATATCATGAACCACCTCCTCATTCTTCCTTCCCATTCCTTTTATAATATGAGAGTGTGCAAAACCTTAAACCACCTTCAATGGACTCACCCCTTTCACACAAGAGATCTTCAACTAGAATCACGTTTTTCCTTATTGATGAGCACTCCTCCAATACAGCGCTGTAGATTTGGTCAAAGTTGACCCAGTCAAGATGATTAGCCCCTTTCACACCTAAGGGAACTTATCTACATAGCCAAGATTTATCCTTTTTCATATTTGGAATTAATTTATTCTTCATTAGGAGTTTGATTAAACTCCTTGCACATTTATTCATCTAAACAGTTTTTTAAAGAAAAAATAATATCCCTATTAGCTGCATGCTAATTTAGGAATATTACAGTCTTCCCCTCCCAAATGTTGTCCTCAAGCAACTGCAATGGTGCTGCAAAACCTCCCCTCTTCTTCTTGTGGCCTCCTCATCCAACAGTATCCACCATTGCTTCAAATTTTATGCAATAATTCTATCTCCCAATGGTTCCTCCCAAGTGTGCAAGTTTGCCTTTGGTAGATAAACCAAATGGCTCTCATCATGAAAGGAAGGAAGGTCTATATGGAAACCTCCTTGCTGATCAATGGCCTCCTGAATATAGAAGTGATGAAAAACACGGGGAATTTCGTCATCAATGAAGGGCTCCCACCTCCATGTTATCATCCAAATGAAATGAATTACCCCCAAACTTGGTAATTCATAGTAAAGCTCCTCCCAATTTCTCATTAGAGGCATGCCCCAAGTGCTCCAACCAACCATATGGTCCACATCATAAAGAAACAAGTGATCTAATATAGTGGCCATATAGTTTCCCATGCTCCCCTTAGAACATGTAGTGAAGAAAATGTAGGAAATTTCTTTCCCCAAGGACACATCCAAAAAATGTGTCTCTCCTCCAACAATGTTCCCAACAAAGATGAGAACATCTTCAGCATATGGGATCATAATTAAGGTCATGCTAGCTGCCATATGCAATAAAGGATAAGGACAATGGTCCCTCATGTGTAGCCAGCGAAGTTATACTCCTAACTTCCATAAAATATGATATGACAAGTGTTTTCCCCAACACTTGTTTGCTGCCCCATCCTTCTTGCAAGCTTGGAGAAGGTGTATAATGGTTGGTGTTAATGAATCACACCATGAATATTGCATCATCTCTCCAATATATCCCAAATAATGGCCAAAATCACCATTGTTCATGGCCCAAAGTGGCTCATGAAGCCCATAAGAAAAAGTGCCCCATCTTGGAGCTAGGACCTGCACATGAGTGTTGAGAAAATGCAAGTATATAATAAATATATCATGAGGTTCAAAAATAAAATTTTTATCATACACTTGTTTCAAATCAGCAAGGTAGCTCATGGTTGAGCTCCCTCTCACACCCAATGAATAAGGAGGTGGTAATGATAACTCTTCCCAAGATTTATGTTCCTCCTCAACCTGCAAATGATCAATGCACTTCCTCATATGAGAGTGCATATCCTCTTTGAAGTTTTCCCACTTGAATCCATCTAAGATAGTATGATATGCTCTAATGAAACTAGTGGGTTTTGAAATCAGGATCTCATAGGCTGCATTAAGTAGTTTCTCCTTGATTTTGGAGTCTCTAGCCAAATAGATCCGATCATGGGAATAAATGACTCCCTCAACTACTTTATACCTCCCATCCATCACTTTCCCATCAAGAACCTTACATGTGAAAAGGTCCTTGGAGTATTTCATCAAAAGTTGGGAATTCCAATTTGGATCTAGGCTCCCCAACAATGACAACATTGTAGGAATCTGAAATGCAACCCCTGTCACAACATGGCTCTCCTCCTTGACATGATTGATGCCAAAGTTACATGTTGGAGTACTGTAAACTTCATTTTTCTACCTCCCTTGCAGCTGATCTTGCTCAAGACAATATTGAAGTATATGGATGTCAACCTCCCCTTAGAAAGTCCTTGTCTTCCAAAACTTCCTCAATGTGGCCCATGCATGCAAGAGTATTGATATCCTCTTGTCATGTTCAGAAATATCCTTTGTGAATGAAAATATCATTGGATGCCACAAATATATGGAGTTTCCATATGACATCATGTCCATGCCATCATAGACTTCTAAATTCTCCTTTTTCGGCACAAATAACTGAGAGGGAGATAGCAATGTCCAATTCAGAAAATTGTTGATCTCTCTTTTGAATCCATGAAATATTCTCTGCGTTGTGCTAGTTTCTCCCAAAGCTCCTTCCTTAGAAAATTAAACATATGCTGGCCATAGTTGAGAGAACACTTTAGTTTTCCTCCCATCAGGAGGTCTTCCCATTGGAATGACTCCATGTAAAGAGACATCAAGGCATAGATTAGGATGTGTATATGTGTGGACAGATTTGTCCTTGCCTTCCTTGCATAGATCCTCTTGCTTTATTTATGCATAAAACTTTGGAAAAAGAGAGGGATATAGGCTCCTCATCATGTGATGCTTTCCCTTCTCTTTTCCTTCTTCTACCTTTAAGATCTCACCCTTTGATGATGATGGCACATGCTGCACATAGATTGTGCCACAATCTCCATACGTGAGATTCCTTGGAACTCCTTGCAAGAGTGAAAGAGTTTCTCCCCTTGGATAAAATGCTCCATCTTCCTCTTCATGAGGTCTTAGATGTGCTCTTGTCATGAATGTGTTATTATCTTCAGCCTTCTCTTCCATAGTTGAAAATGCCTCATCATCAATAAGAGACCTTAGATCTTGGTCTTCTTTTGAAGGAGGAATCTCCATTTCTTCCTCTTGAAGAGAAAGATCTTCATGCAACGGGAGATTTTCCCTTGGAAAAACATCATACATGTTTCCATCCCCTTCAATGGGTTTTTGAAATGGATTTGAATTTAAGGACCCTTCCAATCCATGCAAAATTTTTGTTTGATTTGGTTTGATAGACTCCATAGAAGGTGTTTCATAAGATACTTCATCAAACCTTTCCACCACTCTCTTGATGAACCTTGCATAGGTGGATGTATTTGCATTATTTAAGGAAAAATACTCAAAAAACCACCAAGCATAAGCCTTACCCTCAATATGCAGCGTTTCTACTTTGATGGCTTCCTTTTCTGAGACTTGATGTTGATGCACATAGGTGTCTAGCTCCTTCACCCAAGCCCTAGCTGGACATTTAGGTGATCCATCAAAAGTAGATAAGAAGAATCTAATCACACCATGATTCTTGCTTCTTCCTTCCTCCTTGATCTTGAAAAACCCTTGGAAGTTCAAGTGATATTTGAACTCCTTAGATTGAGCCTCATACTCCTGCAAATAATCACCAAGATTCTTCCTCTTTGGCACATATCCTTTCTTCTTCATGAAAAAGTGGTTGATAGAGCGTTGTAAATCTCACACCCATCATATGAAGTAGTGGGACTTCCTTCATGTGCAAACCCTTTCAAAATATCTTCTTGTCTCTCATTCTTCATTCCTCGGATTTCTTATTTCAATTCATTCAAAGCTTGAGAAAGAGTTTTAAAGAACTATTCTCTTTACAAACTTCTAGTAAAAGGGATCTTGCCCTTTTATTTTGTCTCTTCAATGTAACCACATTTCTTCATTGATATTTTCTCTCCATGAAAAGACATATTGGATTTCAAAAGGCAAAGCACATGATGTGCCAAGAAATATGCTCTGATACCATTGTAATATCCCAAAATCGGGACTGCTAGCAAGGCATGACTGGAAAACGCATTTTCTAGGAATGGCTACTACAGAATATGAAATCAGCCCTTGGATACCTTATATTTGATAATATAAGACCCAAATACAAGAGGAGATCAGGAAAAAATCTTTCTAGGTGGGTTAAACAGATCTCCCACACCTAGTAAGGCTTAAAAACTTCCCAACAAGGGACTACATCAATACTGCTTAGAAAATAACGTAGTTTCAAAAGAGCTAGAGTAGGAGGCCAATAAAATATCCTTTAAAAGTATTTACAGAAGAAAAATATGTGTACAATGAATTCCATGAGATGCATAGCTGAAAATACAAGACTCATGCAGAAGAAATGCCCTCAAAAGAAGTGCTGCAACCACTTGAATGACTGAAACTGCCTTAACAATGTTATTTTATTAGGCTGAAATTTTTTTTGGATTAAATGTCAGATATAGAGCAGATCTATGCATAAAAATTCAGATCCATGCACTAGAAAGGCTCCTCTTTCAGATCCCCTTGGAATTTTGGGGTTTACACCAAGCATAAGCAGTAGATCTAAGATCTAAGAATGCAGATGTGCAGGATGATTCAGAAGTTCCTAAGTATTCAGAATATGTAGATCATATATGGAAAGCACAATGTTTATATCTCCTCCAATGGATCTCAAAGTGAAGGGCGGATCCCCAACACTCAAAAACCAACTCTCCAAATGGTGCACCCAAACTCCTTGCAACACCACCTACAAGAATAACACAAATATGGAATATAAACTGCGATGTAGGGTATAGATAGCTTATGGCCACATGCCAAGATCAAGAATTGAAGCTCATGCAATCCAATACACTTCCTCCAATAGAGCAGAGGACTCCTCCATTGAAAAAGAGCACTGAAATGTCTTAGATCTGAAGAGATATAATCTCCACTTGCTGCAGCTTGCAAAGACAACCAAACCCTCAACATGATCTGAGTTGTAATTGAAAGGAGAAGCTTGGACTTCAAGCCAGATAGTGGACCTTACAATACAAACTCTCCTAAGAGCTACTCAATGGGAAGAGGAGGAACTCATAAAGAGGAAATTCCAATGCTAAACAAAATTTGCAATCTAGGCTAAACAGCCAAAGAAAGTTATATGGTCTAAATAGACAATATATGAAAATATCATATCATGAACCACCTCCTCATGCTGCCTTCCCCTTCCTTTTATAAGATGAGAGTGTGAAAAACCCTAAACCACCTTCAATGGACTCATCCCTTTCACACAAGAGATATTCAACTAGAATTACGTTGTGCCTTATTAATGAGCACTCCTCCAATACAGTGCTATAGATTTGGTCAAAGTTGACCCAGTCAAGATGATTAGCCCCTTTCACACCTAAGGGTACTTATCTACATAGCCAAGATTTATCCTTTTTCATATTTGGCATTGATTTATTCTTCATTAGGAGTTTGATTAACCTCCTTGCACATTTATTCATCTAAACAGATTTTTAAAGCAAAAATAATATCCCTATTAGCTGCATGCTAATTTAGGAATATTACAGATGAGACTACTTGATCGTGGTTATACATGCTTTGAAAAGAGATAACCAATTGTATCCAACACACAAGATTTTTTGGGCAGTATCCATGCCCAAAAGATGATCGGTGCATGCCCAAGCATGGAAATCATTTAGAACATGTTCCCCTTTGTCAAAAGACAATGTAGAAGGACAAAATAAACACCACATTGATATAAAGTATCTTTAAGAACCAAGTAATGTTTCACATAGTGGTGAATACGATGTTGATTATCTTTTGATATATTTGTGCAGAAATGTTGAGTTTGAATATGCAAAAGGATATCTCCATGTCATGGGTCAAAAGAGTCAACTAGATTAATTGATTCATTTGGCATGGGACCATGGGCTACTTCATCTAGGTCAACTCAGGGAAGATATGATAGCAAATCAACAAACACGAAAGACTTTTATATTTTGTAGTGGTGAAGACTAGATCAAATTCCTAAAGTATAAATATCCACTTAGAATATTTTCCTCAGATTATATGGTGAGACAAAATGTGTCTCATAGGGTTGTCCAAAGTAATAACAGTTATCTATCATAGGAGTATATAGTGTCAAAGTCGAAAAATGTTTCTCCACATGTGAATACTTAATCCCAAGCCCAATAAGGCCTTTATAAATGTATTAAATCACATGCTCACTATGAATTTCGTATTCTTGAACAAGCACCATGTCTATGGATGATGGTGATGTGGAAAGATATAGTGAAAAGTCATGTGTATAGTCAAGAGGGTTCAATAATTGTGTGGAATTAAAAGCCTTTTTCAAGTCATAAAATGATCTTTGAGCCCGATCATCCCATAAAAAGAGAACTCATTTCTTTAATAAGTGCATGAAACCTTTCATAAGTTAGGCATAGTTTATGATAAAACATCACAAGAATTTTTCCTTCCCCTACAAATTTCAGAGTTGAAGAATGGATTGTGGACTAAGAAATTTGAGGATTTCCTTGACCAATTTGGTGGGATCACCCTAAATCCCATGTTTTAAAACAATGAAACCAAGCAATAAACTAGACTCAGTGAAAAAAATGCACTTGTACTGATTCAAATGGATGTGATAAAAATGACACCTGAGAAAAATAGCTTGAAGATGAGTTATGTGATCAAAATGGTTCTTGGATTGAGAAGGAAGGTAATTCAAATAGACTTGTACTATCTATATGATACCATGGAAGGAATAGTCCATTACCAATTGAAAAGCTGCTCCAGCTGTTACACCATTTTTTGGTCATCTAATCTATTGTCATTAGATGGACCCAAGTACACCATGTAAGACCAATTTCACCCTAAGTAAAATTCCTTTCACTATGAAAATAACTTAGTAAACCACCTTTATTAAGTTGTTTATGGTCTAAATAGGAAAACCCATGAGGAAATATTAAATAAATCTACATTTGTTTGATTTTCCTCAAGGAATAATTAGTTAAACAACAGTTTAATTAATATTCCTGGTTATATTTAACCCAAAACAAGGAAATTAATTAGATAAATCACTATTTATCTTATTATTTTCTAAGAATAATTATTTAAATAATATTCTTTGGTAAATATGACTAAATCACCCTTAAATAATTAAATAAATCATTATTTATTTGATTATTACTCAACCACATCCTTAAAATGATAAATAAATCATTTATTTATTTATTATTTACAAATAAAGGGATTTGACCCAAGTCAAATTCCTTTTCCCTCCAAAAAATATAATAAAATATTCCATAAAATTTGGATCTTGATTTGGTTAATAATATTTTAATTATGCACCAATATCTAGACTAACTTAATATTTTGTTATAAATAGAAGGGGTTTTCCATTCATTTACCACCTTTTGTTGCCTAAAGATCACTCTGGATCTATACTTTTGGTCTGACTATTGATCCACCATCATAGTCATATTTTTGCTACCATTTTTGTCTGGGTTTTCTACACCATCAAGAGAGAGGAATTCTAGATCTGAAGTGTTGAGGACTTACAAGAACCCATCCCATTGAGGAGAACTGGGAACACCCTCCTATGTTTTCCTCCCAGGTGCCATTAATACAAAATTCATTCAACATATTCTTGTCTTGTCTATTGGATGCATGGAGTAAATCTTGTTTTTTCTACTGCTTAATGTATTCTAATGCATAGATCTAGATTTTTCCAGCATTTATCTTAATCACCTAACTGCAAATATGAGGATATTGGCAGCAATATGCTCTCCAAATGGTGTTAAAATATGACCTGATCTACGCTTATTCAGGTTATGTTTAAATCGTTCTACCTGATCTTCCCAGACTTGGTGGTGCCAGCGCATCGAAGGCACCTCATGCCACTGACGGTATCGTTGGAACTCTCTCTAATCCATACGCTCAACCTCCCATGGGCCATGGTTTTCCTTGGGGGTCAGCACCTCCTGCACTTTTCCATAACCTGGTGCTCCAACTCCTCCAACATTAGCACCTCCACCTCCCTTGCCTTCTCAACCCCCGCAACTGCAGCCACCACCCCCTCAGGGGTAGTTGTATGCACAGTAGGGCGCGACTAATCCTCCTCCCTCCAAAGAGATGAAGAAAGACACTCAAAATCAATCTGTTCCTGGTAATCATGGACCTAATCCTGAAAATAATGCACCTAACACTACTAACCAACAACAGGGCACTCAGCCCAAGAAAGACATGCATGTTCCCACGACCAGCCTTGTTCTTGTTGTGGTGTTTATAGTCATTTCACACATGATTTTCCTCTTTTACCACAAATGAAGTAGATGTGGGAGTCTCAAGCAGCATTGCGAGGCCAACAAGCCTACCCTTCCATCCCTCCCAGTGATGCGCCTAGTCAGGCGGCTGTGTTTACTAATCCTTTCCCTCAGCAAGGATTTGTGGCTACCCAACCACCTGAAGGTCAAGTGGCCACTTAACCTCTTCCATCTAGTACCTCTGATTACCAACTTCTCATGATGAAATATCACCAACCTATAACCGTTGACCTCAATCTTCAAACTCGGTCCCAATAGTACAACAAGCCTCCTGCTACGTCTGTCCCCAAGCCACCTCCTTCGGTCTCTACAGAGCCTCTTTCAACACCTAGTGGTCATTTGCAGATCTCTTAGCCTAAGGCGGAGGTTAATACCAATATCCCTAAGGGACCACTATGCCAAAATGCTGCTTTGGCGCAATCTCCTACTGCCATTTCAACACTGGAACTCCTCCAGTTGTGCCCTTCACAATGAAAATCTCTACTATTTTCCATGGGCGCTGTAGATCTTACCAATGATCGTTTGATCGTCTTCAATTTTGACCGGTCAGAACATCCTCCTCTTCCTACTTCTGTCACCTTCAAAATCCCGGTCAAAATCTGGAACGCCAACGTTTCTCGATGTATCATTGATGAGGGGTGTTAGAGTCGGTCCTTACAGCCCTCCGTCATAGATCATTTCACTTTTTGCATATCATTTTTAGGTGTCTCACTCTCTTCACTTCATTGCATTTCGCTAGGGGCATCCCATTAACTGACGAGAGGGTCTATTCATCTCGTATTTCCTCATGTCTGTACCTACAGGGCTAATTCAAACTCCTCAAAAATCATCAAAGTTCAGGTCATGTCATTTATGGTCATAAATAATTATTTTCGTCAACAAGAGTCTTTAGTCCTAGATTCTAGGGTTTTCAGTCTTTGATACATGTAATAAAAGCCCGCAGGCCATGAGGTTGGTTACGAAAAGGTTCCTATTTCATATTTTTATTCTCAAAAACATTTGAAGACATTTCTAGTCCAAAACTCTGTTTTGGAACTAGAAACTGTCAAATTTATTTTTTGTAATAATTATGTATTTTTTCCACCATAGAAAGTTCAAAGCAGCCTCTGGTCTTTGCCGAAGCCAAAATTCCAAAATCCCTGCAAAAACAACCAAGTTTCATCAGTTCAAGACTCAGAAAAAACAGTGAAAAGCTAAAAGACAAAATTGCATTAAATGACAAAGTGCCAAGATTGCCAAACATTACAAAGTGGGTTATGGAGAAAATTTAAATCAAATCTGATTGAGATATTTTTCAACCTATATAAACCATGGAAGACAATTCATTTTCGCAAATTCCCAAAACAAAGGTCGAATTAGAGATTGGAAGGGCGAAAACTTGTTTTCAAAGCCGTGGAGGTCGAAATGGAAGTGCGCGCGGCACATACAAGTGGCGCGCGACGCACACAAGGTGCGCGACGCACTAGGAATCATAGGCCCATGCATTTTTGCACGCGTGCGACACATACAAAGCGTGCGGCACACTAGGAATGCGCGCGACGCGTAGAGTTTCAGGGCCAAAAATTTTACTCCTTCGCCCATATTCATGCCAAATTTCCTCTTTTTACTTGCAAGTAAGTTGTTCAGGCCTGCTTAGTCACTCATGAACATGCTGTGGTGTTTTGAAAATGGAAAAAAAAGTGTTTGATGTGGTGAAATATAAACCCCATATTCATTGCTAAAATCACTCCCTAGGGTTTTGAAAGACTTTTGAAAGACATGTTGATGGTATTGTGGGGGTTTCCAGACTTGTGTTATTGAAATATATGCTCATGCTCTCTACTATTATTGGTGTCATCGCTGGTGGTTTACCATAGCCTCACGCTCTCTCTCTCCTATTCAAATCACTGCTATCATTACCACTATCATTGTCACACTGTTTATCATTTATATTGTAACATAGTCCCATATTCACTGTTCCCCATTCTCCATTGACAAAGCCTAACTATCATTGCAAGGGCTATTTCTTTGTCCTACATTACATTATAATCCTTCCTATTCTCTTGTCAAAATCCATATAGTCAAGCAGTGACTGTTTTCCATTTAAACTCATTTGACAGAACCCTTATCATTGTGGCTTTCCTATAACATTTTGATACACATGTGACACATTTGGGCTTTGAGCATACACTGAACTCTTGTTTTCACTATACCTATATCAGCATATATTTTGCAAACATCTTGATTTCAGCGCCATGTTAGAGACGGATTCAATTTATGAGCAGGAGTATGACAGTGATTCCACAGCAGAGGTTAATGTGCCACGGAGGTCTCACAAAAGTGGCAAAAGTGGTAGACATGTCAGGGAGGAGCCTACTTCTTTGGCTCAATTGCAGGCTTGCCCGCTTGCAATGGATTGTTTTCAGCATCAGTCATGTTTCCAATACTGTGAGATGATTTCCCGAACTCAGCATCATCATGAGCTAGCTCGTCTATTTGTTCTATATTTACATGATGGTCATGTAAACCTTGCCGGGGTTAACTTCATTCTGTCACCAGAGACCATTGTTCAGGCCACCGGAATACCAAACATAGGAGAGGAATGGAACAAACGACAACAGCTAGAGAAATCCTACTATGAGCCATACATCAAACTTGGGTATATGAGGCAGCTGAGTAGGGTATTTCCATTCAGATTTCTGAAGGATGAGTTTGCACCATTGACGAAACTCATCATTCGATATTTCAGTTGTGAGGGCAGATTATCGCGCCTCTATGCGTACCATGTCCATTTGTTGATGCATTTCACGAGGGTACATATGATGAGAATTCCATACTTCATGTATCGCAACATAGAGCGGATGACATTTCTTGTACAGAAGAAGACCCCAGCACAGCAACATAGCAATATATATCATTACGCGCTGATCAAAATCATGGTGTTACATCAGCTGACACAGCAGGGCATTGCTTGGGAGGATTTCATCTCCCGTGACTTCTTCGTAGCATCACAGCCACCTCCCAAGGTAGTTCATGATGAGGGAGAGCCTTCACACCAGCTTGACATTCCTGAGACCAAGCATATCAGTGCTCCAGTGTATGTGACATATCAGCGAGGCCACAGAGCCTTATTTGCAGCTACACGATGAGTACTATCTCCACCCGAGGTGGAAGGGGTCTCGTTGACTTCATCAGCAGCGCGAGTATTATCTCCACCTGAGGTGGAAGGGGTCTCGCCTTCTTCTTCAGCATAGTTATAGATTCAAGACAGAGGCAAGAGGCCTATGCACGATGAGGGCCCCTCAGGAGGCCAAGATACTGAATTCACATTGATTGATGTTGATGTGAGCTCTCCTAGCTCGAAACTGAAAGAGATCGTCCAAGAGAAAAAGGTCGAGATTAACACGCTGAATGTTAAGTTGAAGAGAGCTCAGTGGGTGATAAACTACCTGGAGTAGCGTAACAAATAGCTAGAGGATCATCACACACTTTTAGAGCTGCAACGAATCCGTGAAGATCGATAGTTGGCCCGGAAGAGACCCGGTGACATGACACCAATTGAGTGAGAGACATGCCTCACACATGTTAACATTCATCTGGATAAGTTGTTGGAAAATTAAAATAGAGACAAAGACATGCTCTTTCACATGAAAGGTCATTATTGGGCCCGCATGCACGTCTGCAAAGCAAAAATGAAGATTCTGAAGAGGAGGTTGAGCAGAGCACTAAAATGGCGAAAGAGGCCTGATCCACTCCGGATTTTGGCCGAGGCTTCATTGGCTGAGCATGATACATGATGGAGGGTCTTCACTCCGAATTTGAGCAAATTTGAAGAATTTTTTGTCATTTTGGAAAATTTTGGTCTCTAAACAGGTTTTTCAGCCCAATGCGTAGCGCGTCACGACACGCGCTTATGATTGGGACACTTGCTGGGGGAAAAATTTGTATTTTTGGATTTTTCATGGTAATTTATGCATTCTCAGCAATGGCCGAAGCATTTCACCAAGTTCTGGATGATCAAAAGGGTCAAAAACACAATGAAAATCACCTTTTTGCCACCTTTTGCACCAACAGGAAGTACTTGTGGGAGAATGAAGTTTTGGAGGGGCAAATGAGCTCCAAATTGGGAAATTCAACTTGGGTTGGATAGCAGACATCCAGGGCTTTCCAACAAGCTATCATGAGATTTATTTTTATGCCAGGAAGTGCCCCAAAAGTAGGATGAAAGGCGCGCGATGCATAGAGCTCAGGCGCGCGACGCATAGAGAAAATTGGTCAATTTTTCATTTTCCAGCTCAGGATTTTGGCCAGTTGGACCAGTTTTGATTGTGGATGTAATTTTTGAGTTATCTTGATGTAATTTTGTGGTTGGAATGTAACTTTGATTCACTTTTACCTATTCTAGATGATTCACTCCTAAAAAAGTAAAAATCAAGTGTAAGAATCAGTTTCCTTCCTTTTAGAGGCAAGTTGTTTGGCTGCCTAGATTCTAGTTCCTTGTTTAGAATTAGTTGAAACTGCTCCTAGAAGGAGGAATTCGACCCCTAGAGGCATGGGAAGGGGTTAGGATGGTCTATATGATGTAATTTCTGAGACACTATCAAGGTTGGACTCTTGGGAAAAGTTTGGCACACTATTGTACATATTTTCTACATTTTGGCTAAGGAAAGATCAGAGGTTTTGCAGCACCTGTTGGGATTCTTGTGGCTTTCAGTTCTTGATGGTGTTTTCTCTCAGGTTATTTTAAGTTCTTTCATGTTTAATGTATGCCATTCCCTTCTTATGCTTCTAAAACTAAATGAATGAGTAAATGAGGTAGAATCCATTGATTTCAGTGCTCTGCCTATAAATTTGTTTAGTTTTACATGTTTTCGCCTGTTTGGAGAGGATTCCTGTTCTCCCTTGCCCTCTTCATCTCCTTTTCATTCTAATCCATCCATACACATAATCAAAATCATCAAGAATACTGCCTACCTTGCCCCAACTCGAATTCTGCAAAGATCTAGCCTTATCCCCGAACCCAAAATTTTTTTTCCCATTTTTTCAACAAAAACCCAAAAAAAAATCAAAATCAAACTTTCCTATCTCTTTACTAGCCTAAAATAAGTATTCATTATAAGTAATCTCGCACCCTATTGCTAATTTTATCGAGATTGACTGGAGAGAGCCCTCTCCTGTCCTCGTAGGGCTAGCTACGAGGCTGAGCGTGGTTTGATGTTGCCTTGAGTTTTACCTTATTTCAGCCTAAGGTAGATTCGAGCGCTAACATAGTGGCGACCATACTGGGGAATAAAATCTCAATGGTTTGATTGTTGGTGTGTTCATCTCATGAGTTATAGACGGAGTCTGAAGTCACGCCAGGTAGCTTTCGAAACACTTTTGTTATGCTTAAGCGGAAGTAGATAAATGATGCTTCAGTCGATCTCCGGTTTAGCTTGTGAATGCAGCACTTGATTTGCAAATTACCCCAGTACACTTGTTCGTTCTATATTTTCGGATGATTGAGTCTAGAAGTCGATAGGCTGAAAATAATCAGTTGTGTCCTTTGGTTTTTTTTGAATAGATCAATACACTGGCTTCAAAAAGGCATACTAGATCAAATCCTGATCCAAATCCACCTCCAGTATATGAAAAACCCAACCTAATCCCAAGAATTTTCCGTCGAGAAGCTCCCATCATTCCTTTGGTAAAATCTCACTCATACCCCACTGTTTTTTAATACATTGAAGATATTGAGTTTGACGATCAGTTCGAGTTATCATTGGTTGAAACCAAGTCCGAAAGTGCTACTGGTTCTACCGTCATCAATCCTGAGTTCATCAAGTATCTAGAAGTTGAACAAGCAAATAGATCTATCGATAATTATAATCTAAATCTTCAAAACTCCATTGTGGCAACCAACATCCCTGAATTCATTGAATCTGCATCCGAAACTCTTGGGCCATCTGAAATTGCATCCGGTTCATACATTCCCACTGAACCTCCCTTTATCCCTACCATTCCCGTATAGCCTGAGATCTCTGATCAGCAATCAGCAGTAGTTCCTCCTCCATCTCCACCGCATACACCTCATTCATCTACTGCTCCCATTCCACCTGTTTCTCCAAGACAGCAGATTATAAATCCGCCAAGAGCCATGGCTGCTAGATTCGCACCTCTTGTTTTACCTACAAATTTGGATCCTATTCCTGCTGATTATCAGAGTAAGATTCCAATATTTGATGGCACTACGCAGAGTGTGTCCGCTCAGCAGCATATTGTTAGAATGACATATTTCTTGGACCTGCATGAAATAGATGAAGAAAATGTGTCCATGAGGTTGTTCGCCCAGACTTTTGGAGGTGAGGTTCATAAATGGTTCAGAGCTCTACAGCCCGCAAGTATCAATACATTACAAGAGCTTCAGACACAATTCTTAGATCAGGAGTATGACAGTGATTCCACAACAGAGGTTAATGTGCCATGGAGGTCTCACAAAAGTGGAAAAAGTGGTATACGTGTCAGGGAGGAGCCTACTTCTTTGGCTCAATTGCAGGCTTGCCCGCTTGCAATGGATTGTTTTCAGCATCAGTCATGTTTCCAATACTGTGAGATGATTTCCCGAACTCAGCATCATCATGAGCTAGCTCATCTATTTGTTCTACATTTACATGATGGCCGAGTAAACCTTGCCGGGGTTAACTTCATTCTGTCACTAGAGACCATTGCTCAGGCCACCGGAATACCAAACATAGGAGAGGAATGGAACAAACGACAGCAGCTAGAGAAATCCTACTATGAGCCATGCATCAAACCTGGGTATATGAGGCAGCTGAGCAGGGTATTTCCATTCAGATTTCTGAAGGATGAGTTTGCACCATTGACGAAACTCATCATTCGATATTTCAGTTGCCAGGGCAGATTCTCGCGCCTCTATGCGTACCATGTCCATTTGTTGATGCATTTCACGAGGGTACGTATGATGAGTATTCCATACTTCATGTATCGCAACATAGAGCGGATGACATTTCTTGTACAGAAGAAGACCCCAGCATAGCAGCATAGCAGTATATATCATTACGCGCTGATCAAAATCATGGTGTTACATCAGCTGACACAGCAGGGCATTGCCTGGGAGGATTTCATCTCCCGTGACTTCTTCGTAGCATCACAACCACCTCCCGAGGTAGTTCATGATGAGGGAGAGCCTTCGCACCAGCTTGAAATTCTTGAGACCGAGCATATCAGTGCTCCAGTGTATGTGACATATCAGCGAGGCCACAAAGCCTTATTTGCAGCTACACGACGAGTACTATCTCCACCCGAGGTGGAAGGGGTCTCGTTGAATTCATTAGCAGTGCGAGTATTATCTCCACCCGAGGTGGAAGGGGTCTCGCCTTCTTCTTCAGCACAGGTACAGATTCAGGACAGAGGCAAGAGGCCTATGTACGAAGAGGGCCCCTCAGGAGGCCAAGATACTGAATTCACATTGATTGATGTTGATGCGAGCTCTCATAGCTCGAAACTGAAAGAGATCGTCCAGGAGCAGAAGGTCGAGATTGACATGCTGAATGTTAAGTTGCAGAAAGCTCAGTGGGTGATAAACTACCTGGAGCAGTGTAACAAACAGCTAGAGGATCAGCACACACTTTTAGAGCTGCGACGAATCCGTGAAGATCGACAATTGGCCCGGAAGAGACCCGGTGACATGACACCAATTGAGCGAGAGACATGCCTCACACATGTTAACATTCATCTGGAGAAGTTGTTTGAAATTTCCAATAGAGACAAAGACATGCTCCGTCACATGAAAGGTCATTATTGGGCCCGCATGCTCGTCTGCAAAGCAAAAATGAAGATTCTGAAGAGGAGGTTGAGCAGAGCACTAAAATGGCAAAAGAGGCCTGATCCACTCCGGATTTTGGCCGAGGCTTCATTGGCTGAGCATGATACATGATGGAGGGTCTTCACTCCAAATTTGAGCAAATTTGAAGAATTTTTTTTCATTTTGGAAAATTTTGGTCTCTAAACAGGTTTTTCAGCCCAACGCGTAGCGCGTCACGACACGCGCTTATGATTGGGACACTTGCTGGGGGAAAAATTTGTATTTTTTGATTTGTCATGGTAATTTATGCATTCTCAGAAATGGCCGAAGAATTTCACCAAGTTCTGGATGATCAAAAGGGTCAAAAACACCATGAAAATCACCTTTCTGCCACCTTTTGTACCAGCAGGAAGTACTTGTGGGAGAATGAAGTTTTGGAGGGGAAAATGAGCTCCAAATTGGGAAATTCCACTTGGGTTGGATATCAGACATACATGGATTTAAAAAAAGCTATCATGAGATTTATTTTGATGCTGGGAAGTGCCCAAAAATTAGGCTGAAAGGCGTGCGATGCATAGAGCTCAGGCGCGCGACGCATAGAGAAAATTTGTCAATTTTTCATTTTCCAGCTCAGGATTTCGGCCAGTTGGACCAGTTTTGATTGTGGATGTAATTTTTGAGTTATCTTGATGTAATTTTGTGGTTGGCATGTAACTTTGATTCACTTTTACCTATTCTAGATGATTCACTCCCAAAAAAGTGAAAATCAAGTGAAAGAATCAGTTTTCTTCCTTTTAGAGGCAAGTTGTTTGGAAGCCTAGATTCTAGCTCCTTGTTTAGAATTAGTTGAAACTGCTCCTAGAAGGACGAATTCAACCCCTAGAGGCATGGGAAGGGGTTAGGATGGTCTATATGATGTAATTTCTGAGACACTATCAGGGTTGGACTCTTGGGAAAAGTTTGGCACACTATTGTACATATTTTCTACATTTTGGCTAAGGAAAGATCAGAGGTTTTGCAGCACCTGTTGGGATTCTTGTGGCTTTCAGTTCTTGATGGTGTTTTATCTCATTTTATTGTAATTTCTTTCATGTTTAATGTATGCCATTCCCTTCTTATGCTTTTGAAACTAAATGAAGGAGTAAATGAGGTAGAATCCATTGATTTCAGTGCTTTGCCTTTAAATTTGTTTAGTTTTACATGTTTTCGCCTGTTTGGAGAGGATTCCTGTTCTCCCTTGCCCTCTTCAGCTCCTTGTCATTCTGATCCATCCATACACATAATCAAAAGCATCAAGACTACTGCCTACCTTGCCCCAACTCGAATTCTACAAAGATCTGGCCTTATCCCCGAACCCAAAATTGTTTTTCCGATTTTTTCAACAAAAACCCAAAAAAAAATCAAAATCAAACTTTCCTATCTCTTTACTAGCCTAAAATCAGTATTCATTATAAGTCATCTCGCACCCTATTTCTCATTTGATCGAGATTTACTAGAGAGAGCCCTCTCCTGTCCTCGTAGGGCTAGCTACGAGCCTGAGTGTGGTTTGATGTTGCCTTGAGTTTTACCTTATTTCAGCCTAAGGTAGATTCGAGCACTAACATAGTGGCGACCATACTGGGGAAGATAATCTCAATGGTTTTCTTGTTGGTGTGTTCATTTCATGAGTTATAGACGGAGTCTGAAGTCATGCCAGGTATCTTTCGAAACGCTTTTGCCATGCATAAGCGGAAGTAGATAAACGCTGCTTCAGTCGATCTCTAGTTAGCTTGTGAATGCAGCACTTGATTTGAAAATTACCCCAGTATACTTATTCATTCTAGACTTTTGGATGATTGAGTCTAGAAGTCGATAGGCTGAAAATAATCTATTGTGTCCTTTGCATTTTTCTTGAATAGATCAATACACTGGCTTCAAAAAGGCATACCAGATCAAATCCTGATCCAAATCCGCCTCTAGTATATGAAAACCCCAACCTAATCCCAAGAATTTTCCGTCGAGAAGCTCCCATTATTCCTTTGGTCAAATCTCACTCATACCCCACTATTTTTTAATACATTGAAGATATTGAGTTTGACGATCAGTTTGAGTTATCATTGTTTGAAACCAAATCCGAAAGTGCCACTGGTTCTACCGTCATCAATCCTGAGTTCATCAAGTATCTAGAAGTTGAGAAAGCAAATAGATCTATCGATAATTATATTCTGAATCTTCAAAACTCCATTGTGGTAACCAACATTCCCGAATTCATTGAATTTGCTTCACAAACTCTTGGGCCATCTAAGATTGCATCCGGTTCACGGATTCCCACTGAACCTCCCTTTATCCCTACCATTCCCGTACAACCTGAGATCTCTGATCAGCAATCAGCAGTAGTTCCTCCTCCATCTCCACCACATACACCTCATTCATCTACTGCTCCCATTCCACCTGTTTCTCCAAGACAGCAGATTATAAATCCGCCAAGAGCCATGGCTGCTAGATTCGCACCTCTTGTTTTACCTACAAATTTGGATCCTATGCCCGCTGATTATCAGAGTAAGATTCCAATATTTGATGGCACTCCACAGAGTGTGTCCACTCAGCAGCATATTGTTAGAATGACAGATTTCTTGGACCTGCATGAAATAGATGAAGAAAATGTGTCCATGAGGTTGTTCGCCCAGAATTTTGGAGGTGAGGTTCGTAAATGGTTCAGAGCTCTACAGCCCACAAGTATCAATACATTACAAGAGCTTCAAACAAAATTCTTAGATCGATGGGAGATGAAAAAAGATCCGCTGCAAATTACTTCTGAGTATACTAGCATCAAGCATAATCCTGAGGAGTCCATTCAGGATTATATTATCAGATTCAATACAGTTTATAATGCAATTCCGGATGACTTAAGACCGTCTAGAAAATCAGCTCTCCTTAATTTCCTGGATGGTTTCGATCTGGAGATGGCTTATTCACTACAAGACAGAGATCCACCTACCTTGGAAGATATGCAGAAGATTGCTGTTAGTGTTGAGGCGAATCTGAATGATAAGAGAGCCAGGTTAAAAACAGAGAAAAGAGTGACCATAAAAGAAGAAGTTTCCACATCTGCATCAGAACAGCACTTGCTTCGTGAGATGGAAAAAATGTTCAAAATAATGACGCTTGATAAGCCAGAAACGCAGATTTGTAATCCCAACTACCGTGGCCAGCAGCAGCCACAGTTCAGAATTAAGCAGCGTGAACAAAGAGCACAAGAGCCAGCAACCCAGAAGAAAATTAAAACTCCTCTTTTGATGAATTTTGTGAGTCAAGATTCAGATGATGACGATGATGTAGTAGGGGAGCAAAACCACTTCTTTACTCCTGACAATCTGCCCATTTACATCACTGAGGATGAAGAATATGGAGAAAGTTCAATTGCACAGAAAGATGAGGACTTCATTTTAGCAAGCGATGCAGCTCTAGAGGAAGAATCAGATGAATACCAAAGAGGATATCTGAATGCTTTGTCTACTCAACAGAAGCAATACTCATTAAGAAACAGAGATGTGCCCATAAACCCAATTCAGAAAAGAAAAGAGGCTTCAACACCTAAGATGGTTCACCTATACCACAGAAGAAAGGAAAAGAGACAATTGATCCCGCAGCTAATAAATCATCATCAGCAGAAAATGCCAATTAGTCAAGTATAATGAAAGATAAGGCTGAAAAGAAAGAGGTTCCAGTCAAAGAAGTTGAAAGAGTTTCAGCTTTTAGTTTGGAGAATGAAATTTCCAAATTAAAGGTATCTATTCCTTTGATAGAAATTATGAAGAACAGAAGCTATCGAGGTCAAGTCTCCAAAATTCTGAATTTTGATCCAATGTTTGACACGGTAAATATTGAAGATGATCAGCCTCAATTGATATTTGGGCCTGCTTTAGATGCTGAGTCCCCTGACAGTGATGTTCCTCCCTTTTATATCAGTTTGAGGTTGCATGAATATGTATTGCACAATGCCATGTTCGATTCTGGTTCTTCGCACAATATTATGCCAAAGGCGATCATGGAAAATTTGGGTTTAGATATTACAAGGAAATACCATGATTTGTATTCATTTGATTCCAGCCGCGTGAGATGTATCGGACTCATCAAATATTTGGTTGTAAGTTTAGATCAAATTCCTGCGAAGAATGTCTTGATGGACGTGGTTGTGGCGGACATTCCTCCTCGATTTGGGATGCTCCTTTCTAGATCTTGGGGAGCAAATTTGAAAGGTACACTACAATTAGATTTCTCCTATGCAACAATTCCAGTCTTTGGTCAAATGAGAAAGTTATATCGAGAGCAGAAGATGAAATACAAGATAACAAACAAGGAAAAACCAATCAATCATCCTGTAAATTATGTACATACCGACTTAGAGTCTTTTGTTTTGTTTGCTGATAGTTTTAATGATATATATAGTCAGTTAGTTTAGGCAGAAGATATACCAGAGATCACCGAGAATTTTAGAGAAGTTCTGCAGAAAGAAAGACGAGAAAAGCAAGATACTGTTGAGCAATCAGCTAAAGACAATGGGCAGCAAACAGAAAAAACAGAGCTGGTGCAATTTCAACACTTAGAGGAGGATGAAGATGGTCTTTGGACCATGGATTTCGATGGCGCAGTGGGTAGTGATGGTGCTGGAATTGGTGTTTGGATACGCAGTCCATTTTCCGCTCCGGATAAGGTTCCAAGCAATGTGAGAGTATGTTCCTACAAACTAGCATTTGACTGTTCTAACAATGAGGCGGAGTATGAGGCTTTGATTGCTGGCCTTAAGATTCTAAGAAAGATGAAAGAGAAAATAATTGCAGTCTATGGTGATTCGGAGTTGGTGATAAAGCAGGTAAAGGGTGAGTTTCAAGCCAAGCATCCTCGCATGAGGGCTTACCGTAATGCAGTTTTAGACATTTTGAAATTATTTTCAGATTATACCTTGACGTGTGTGCCTCGCATACAAAATGGTGTTGATGATGGACTTGCTAAGGCAGCAAGCAATTTAAAAATCCCAATAAATTCCAGCAACAAGTTCGAGATCCATGTGAAGCACCACCCCACCGTTCCGGACAATCAGAGATGTTGGCAAGTTTTTCAGGACGACGAGGAGATTAGTGATTTTCTGCAAAATAAGGGTAAGTTTAAAGACACCTCCATAGATACAGAACATGATGATGGTAATGATGATATGCAGATAAATCAAATGGAAGTGCTGCAACTTAAAGATAGCATCATTCCTAAAGGATTGATTCCTTTAGAGGAACTCTTTGATCAAGATGATGTAGCCCGCAAACCGACATTGAGGCCGACTGAAAAAGGTGTTGAAGAAGTAAATATTGGGACAGCTGAAAATCCCAAGATGGTAAATTTATCCAAGTCGTTGTCACCAAAGGTAAGAGTGGAGTATGTGAGATTGTTGTCTTCATTTTCTGATGCTTTTGCATGGGATTACTCAGATTTAAAAATGTATGACACTAATATCATTCAACATACTATCCCTATTAAACCAAATCGGAAGCCTTTCCGTCAGAAGTTGAGGAGAATCAATCCGAAGCTGCTACCATCAATTGAAAAAGAGGTAAACAGGCTGTATAAGTCAGGAATCATTGTGCCTATCAGATTTTCTGATTGGATATCAAATTTGGTCCCTGTGAGAAAAAAGACAGGTGAGATCCGTTTGTGTATCGATTTCAAAAATTTGAATAAGGTATCATTAAAAGACAATTATTCGCTGCCAAAAATGGACCATATATTGCAGCGAGCAGTTGGAGCATCAAGGATGTCACTACTCAACGGCTATTCAGGATATAATCAAATTTTAGTGCATGAGGACGATCATGACAAAACTGCGTTCACCACTCCATGGGGAACGTTTCATTATGCCAAGATGTCGTTTGGTTTGAAAAATGCAGGTGCCACTTTTTAGCGTGCAATGGATATGGATTTCGCCAATGAGAAAGATGTATTTTTGGTTGTTTACCTTGATGATTTGATTGTGTTTTCAAATTCTGATGAAGAACATTTATAACACTTGAAAGTTGTTTTCCAGAAGTGCAGAAAATATGGCATTTCACTGAATCCGAAAAAGAGCTTGTTTGCCATGGATGAAGGCAAACTCCTTGGCCACATCATATCGGAAGACGACATTCGTGTTGACCCTGCACGTGTTGAAGCAATCCAGCAAATTGAACAGCCCCGAAACAAGAAAGAAATACAGTCATTTAATGGTAAAATGAATTTTCTGCGTCGTTTCATTCCAAATCTTGCTGAGCATCTTAGAGAAATCACGAACATGCTGAAAAAGGACAATCAGGTAAAGTGGACAGAAGAGGCGGTGAAATCATTCAATTTGGTAAAGTTAGCTCTTTCTTCAGCCCCTATTTTAATCAGCCTGGACTACACACAGGACTTCATTTTGTTTTCGTTTGCTTCTGAGCACACTTTGGCAGCTGTTTTAATGCAGAAAAGGGATGGAGTTGAGAAGCCAATTGCTTTTTTCAGTTAGATTATAAGGGATGGAGCGTTGAAATACAACATTATTGAGAAACAAGCACTTGCTCTTGTAAAGGCCTTGAAAGATTTCCGTGTGTATATACTGCATTCCCACATTATAGCCTACGTTCCTAACGCAGCAGTTAAAGATGTTTTGGTACAAGCAGATCCAGAAGGAAGGCGGGGTAAGTGGATCGCTGTGTTGTTAGAATATGATGTGGAGATTAAGCCGACCAAGCTGATCAAAGGACAAGGACTAGCCAAGCTCATGGCTGAAACAAATCTGCATGCTCTAGATATAAATTTGATCGCTGCCATGTCTGATGAAGAGGAGGAGAGTACATCATTTCAGGTATTTGATATTTTTGTTTCTTCCCCTTGGCATGCTGAAATTTTATACCTACTTCAAAACTTGTCTCCACCACCCGGGATGCCTAGAAATAAGAGTAGAACCTTGAAGTTGAGGGCTGCAAAGTTTTGCATATTGAATTCTGCATTATATTGGAAAGACCCTGGTGGAATGTTATTGAATTGTTTGGTAGAGGAGGAAGCCAAAAGAGTTTTGGAGGACTTTCATAGAGGAGACTGCGAGGGCCATCTGTTTTGGAAAACCACAACGAATAAGATTCTAAGGGCAGGTTACTATTGGCCTTCTTTATTTTCTGATGTATATAAGGTTGTTAAGAATTGTCACGAATGTCAAATTTTCGAAGGGAAGCAAAAATTACAGCCTCTGCCTCTTAAACCAATTGAATTTAGTACACCATTTCAGCAGTGGGGATTGGATTTCATTGGGGAAATCCATCCAGAATCTTCCGGACAGCATAGATGGATATTGACAGCAACGGATTACTTCACGAAGTGGATCGAGACGATTCCCACTCGACAAGCCACGGATGCAGTAATCATCTCTTTTCTTGAAAATAATATTCTGTCACGTTTTTGGTGTCCTAGTAAGATAATCACAGATAATGCAGCGACCTTCAAGTCAAAGAGGATGATTGAATTTTTCTATAAGTACAACATCAGCTTGGGACATTCGACTGCCTAGCATCCGCAAGGAAATGGCTTGGCGGAATCTTCAAATAAGTCTTTGGTAAATATCATTAAGAAATTGCTGGAAATCAATAAAAAAGGCTGGCACAAGAAATTAGTGAATGCAATTTGGGCTGATAGGGTAAGTCAGAAAAAATCTATTGGCATGTCTCCTTTCGAGTTGGTGTATGGGATAGACACGGTTTTTCCCACTTCTCTTGCTGTCCCGGTAGTCAAATTGCTTCAGGAAGCAGGTAGTGAGGAAGATCCCATGCAGCGAAGGATAAATCAGATGATTCATTTACAGCAGACACGGGAGGAGGTCTTTCAAAATACATTCGAGCTGCAGGAGCGCATTAAGAAGATTTATGACAGGAAAGCAAAAGTAGATAAGTTTCAGCTGGATGAGGTGGTTTTGAAGTGGGATGATCGAAATGAAGATAAGGGAAAGCACGGAAAATTTGAAAACCTATGGAAGGGTCCTTTTAAGATTGCAGCGTATCGTGGTCAAAACGCCTTTCTTCTCAAGGAAATGAATGGGGATGATTGTCCGGGAGGGCCGATCAATGGTTGACTGCTCAAGCGATACTATTTCTGAGTATTTTCTGCTGATTTCATCATCATTGTATATATTGTTCTACTTCTGTTTTATTGCAAGTGTGTACTGATCTCTAATATTCAATCTGGGGCCCGGAGCGAAGGCTATAATTCTGGAGATGGAGGTTAGTTGGTTTGAGGTTTTTCAAGTTGGTCTTATCATTCTTTTCAGTTTGAAAGTTGAGTCAGTCTCAGTCAGTTTTCAGTCAAGTTTTAGTCAAGTTTTCAGTCAATAAATGTGTCCAAAGTTTTGTGTTATCTGTTGAAATAATGACTCCATCGCCCAATGGATGAAGGCACTGTCTGACTCCCCCAGAGATCTGCCGTTCTTGGCATCTCCTTGGAGCCACCATCCCCATTGGAGCCAATGTTAGAGTCAGTCCTTATAGCCCTCCGTCAGAGATCATTTCGCTTTTTGCATATCATTTTTAGGTGTCTCGCTCTCTTCACTTTTTTGCATTTCGTTAGGGGCATCCCATTGATTGACGAGAGGGTCTGGTCGTCTCGTATTTCCTCATGTCTGTACCTGCAGGGCTAATTCAAACTCCTCAAAAATCATCAAAGTTCAGGTCACGTCATTTATGGTCATAAATAATTATTTTCGTCAACAAGAGTCTTTAGTCCTAGAGTCTAGGGTTTTCAGTCTTTGATACATGTAATAAAAGCCCGCAGGCCATGAGGTTGGTTTCGAAAAGGCTCCTATTTCATATTTTTATTCTCAAAAACATTTGAATACATTTCTAGTCCAAAACTCTGTTTTGGAACTAGAAACTGTCAAATTTATTTTTTGTAATAATTATGTATTGTTCCACCATAGAAAGTTCAAAGCATCCTCTGGTCTTTGCCGAAGCCAAAATGCCAAAATTCCTGCAAAAACAACCAAGTTTCATCAGTTCAAGACTCAGAAAAAACAGTGAAAAGCTAAAAGACAGAATTGCATTAAATGACAAAGTGCCAAGATTGCCAAACATTACAAAGTGGGTTATGGAGAAAATTTAAATCAAATCTGATTGAGATATTTTTCAACCTATATAAACCATGGAGGACAAGTCATTTTCGCAAATTTCCAAAGCAAAGGTCGAATTGGAGATTGGAAGGGCGAAAACTTGTTTTCAAAGCCGTGGAGGTCGAAGTGGAAGTGCGTGCGGCGCATACAGGTGGCGCGCAATGCACACAAGGCGCACGATGCACTGGGCATCACAGGCCCGTGCATTTTTGCACGTGCATGACGCATACACAGCGCACGGCGCACTGGGCATGCGTGCGATGCGTAGAGTTTCGGGGCCAAAAATTTTACTCCTTCGCCCATATTCATGCCAAATTTCCTCTTTTTACTTGCAAGTAAGTTGTTCAGGCCTGCTTAGTCACTCATGAACATGCTATGGTGTTTTGAAAATGGAAAAACAAGTGTTTGATGTGGTGAAATATAAACCCCATATTCATTGCTAAAATCACTCCCTAGGGTTTTGAAAGACTTTTGAAAGCCATGTTGATGGTATTGTGGGGGTTTCCAGACTTGTGTTATTGAAATATATGCTCATGCTCTCTATTATAATTGGTGTCATCGCTGGTGGTTTACCATAGCCTCACACTCTCTCTCTCCTATTCAAATCACTACTGTCATTACCACTGTCATTGTCACACTGTTTATCATTTATATTGTAACACAGTCCCATATTCACTGTTCCCCATTCTCCATTGACAAAGCCTAACTATCATTGCAAGGGCTGTTTCTTTGTCCTACATTACATTATACTCCTTCCTATTCTCTTGTCAAACCCCATATAGTCAAGCAGTGACTGTTGTCCATTTAAAATCATTTTAAAGAACCCTTATCATTGTGGCTTTCCTATAACATTTTGATACACATGTGACACATTTGGGCTTTGAGCATACACTGAACTCTTGTTTTCACTATACCTATATCAGCATATATTTTGCAAACATCTTGATTTCAGTGCCATGTTAGAGACGGATTCAATTTATGAGCAGGAGTATGACAGTGATTCCACAGCAGAGGTTAATGTGCCACGGAGGTCTCACAAAAGTGGAAAAAGTGGTAGACATGTCAGGGAGGAGCCTACTTCTTTGGCTCAATTGCAGGCTTGCCCGCTTGCAATGGATTTTTTTCAGCATCAGTCATGTTTCCAATACTGTGAGATGATTTCCCGAACTCAGCATCATCATGAGCTAGCTCGTCTATTTGTTCTACATTTACATGATGACCATGTAAACCTTGTCGGGGTTAACTTCATTCTGTCACTAGAGACCATTGCTCAGGCCACCGGAATACCAAACATAGGAGAGGAATGGAACAAACGACAGCAGCTAGAGAAATCCTACTATGAGCCATACATCAAACCTGGGTATATGAGGCAGCTGAGCAGGGTATTTCCATTCAGATTTTTGAAGGATGATTTTGCACCATTGACGAAACTCATCATTCGATATTTCAGTTGCGAGGGCAGATTATCGCGCCTCTATGCGTACCATGTCCGTTTGTTGATGCATTTCACAAGGGTACGTATGATGAGCATTCCATACTTCATGTATCACAAAATAGAGCAGATGACATTTCTTGTACAGAAGAAGACCCCAGCACAGCAGCATAGCAGTATATATCATTACGCGCTGATCAAAATCATGGTGGTACATCAGCTGACACAGCAGGGCATTGCTTGGGAGGATTTCATCTCCCGTGACTTCTTCGTAGCATCACAGCTGCCTCCCGAGGTAGTTCATGATGAGGAAGAGCCTTCACACCAGCTTGACATTCCTGAGACCGATCATATCAGTGCTCCAGTGTATGTGACATATCAGCGAGGCCACAGAGCCTTATTTGCAGCTACACGACGAGTACTATCTCCACCCGAGGTGGAAGGGGTCTCATTGACTTCATCAACAGCGCGAGTATTATCTCCACCCGAGGTGGAAGTGGTCTTGCCTTCTTCTTTAGCACAGGTACAGATTCAGGACAGAGGCAAGAGGCCTATGCATGATGAGGGCCCCTCAGGAGGCCAAGATACTGAATTCACATTGATTGATGTTGATGCGAGCTCTCCTAGATCGAAACTGAAAGAGATCGTCCAGGAGCAGAAGGCTGAGATTGACACGCTGAATGTTAAGTTGCAGAGAGTTCAGTGGGTGATAAACTACCTGGAGTAGCGTAACAAACAGCTAGAGGATCAGCACACACTTTTAGAGCTGCGGCGAATCCGTGAAGATCGACAATTGGCCGGGAAGAGACCCGGTGACATGACACCAATTGAGCGAGAGACATGCCTCACACATGTTAACATTCATTTGGAGAAGTTTTTGGAAAAGGCCAATAGAGAAAAATACATGCTCCATCACATGAAAGGTCATTATTGGGCCCGCATGCACGTCTCCAAAGCAAAAATGAAGATTCTGAAGAGGAAGTTGAGCAGAGCACTAAAACGGCGAAAGAGGCCTGATCCACTCTGGATTTTGGCCGAGGCTTCATTGGCTAAGAATGATACATGATGGAGGGTCTTCGCTCCGAATTTGAGCAAATTTGAAGAATTTTTTGTCATTTTAGAAAATTTTGGTCTCTAAACAGGTTTTTCAGCCCAACGCGTAGCGCGTCACGACGCGCGCTTATGATTGGGACACTTTCTGGGGGAAAACTTTGTATTTTTTGATTTTTCATGGTAATTTATGCATTCTCAGAAATTTCTGAAGCATTTCACCAAGTTCTGGATGATCAAAAGGGTCAAAAACACCATGAAAATCACCTTTCTGCCACCTTTTGCACCAGCAGGAAGTAATTGTGGGAGAATGAAGTTTTGGAGGGGAAAATGAGCTCCAAATTGGGAAATTCCACTTGGGTTGGATAGAAGACATCCAGGTCTTTCCAAAAAGCTATCATAAGCTTTATTTTGATACCGGGAAGTGCCCCAAAAGTAGGCTGAAATGCGCGCGATGCATAGAGCTCAGGCGTGCGACGCATAGAGAAAATTGGTCAATTTTTCATTTTCCAGCTCAGGATTTCGGCCAGTTGGACCAGTTTTGATTGTGAATGTAATTTTTGAGTTATATTGATGTAATTTTGTGGTTGGCATGTAAATTTGATTCAATTTTACCTATTCTAGATGATTCACTCCCAAAAAAGTGAAAATCAAGTGAAAGAATCAGTTTCCTTCCTTTTAGAGGCAAGTTGTTTGGATGCCTAGATTCTAGCTCCTTGTTTAGAATTAGTTGAAACTGCTCCTAGAAGGAGGAATTCGACCCCTAGAGGCATGGGAAGGGGTTAGGATGGTCTATATGATGTAATTTCTGAGACACTATCAGGGTTGGACTCTTGGGAAAAGTTTGGCACACTATTGTACATATTTTCTACATTTTGGCTAAGGAAAGATCAGAGGTTTTGCAGCACCTGTTGGGATTCTTGTGGCTTTCAGTTCTTGATGGTGTTTTCTCTCAGTTTATTGTAATTTCTTTCATGTTTAATGTATGCCATTCCCTTCTTATGCTTCTGAAACTAAATGAATGAATAAATGAGGTAGAATCCATTGATTTCAGTGCTCTGCCTTTAAATTTGTTTAGTTTTACATGTTTTCGCCTGTTTGGAGAGGATTCATGTTCTCCCTTGCCCTCTTCAGGTCCTTTTCATTCTGATCCATCCATACACATAATCAAAAGCATCAATACTACTGCCTACCTTGCCCCAACTCGAATTTTGCAAAGATCTGGCCTTATCCCCGAACCCAAAATTGTTTTTCCCATTTTTTCAACAAAAACCCAAAAAAAAATCAAAATCAAAATTTCCTATCTCTTTACTAGCCTAAAATCAGTATTCATTATAAGTCATCTCGCACCCTATTGCTCAATTTATTGAGATTTACTGGAGAGAGCCCTCTCCTGTCCTCGTAGGGCTAGCTACGAGGTTGAGCGTGGTTTGATGTTGCCTTGAGTTTTACCTTATTTCAGCCTAAGGTAGATTCGAGCACTAGCAAGGGGGAATCCACCTGTGTGATGTCCGCTTTTGTTTGGAAGCAACTCGGATCACTAGAGTTGGCTCCTTCCACGATCACTCTCTGAGCGTGGGATGGCCATGCCTCCTATCCCATTGGCCTGTTCCGCAATTGTCATATTACTCTTGCGAGAAAGACTATTTGCATTGACGTAGAATCCATTGATGCCCCCTTAGATTACAACATTTTTTTGGGTCATAGCTACACCTATGCGATGTTTGTTTTCCCATCTGTGTTTCACCGCAAGATTTCCTTCCCTCACAATGGAAAGATAGTCACCATTGACCAGTTGACATATTATGAACCGAAGTCTCAGACATCCTCTGATTCCATCATCTCTTCGGCGACCAATAGGAAAACCATCAATCCTTTGACCAATGTCTCACCCGAAGTCTACAAAGACTCCTCTTTTCTTGGTACATTCCCTGATCTCTCTCCTCCTGTCTTTGATCCCATCTCATCAAATGTTTGCATGATGCAATCGTCTCGGGCTGCCCTCAAGCGGCCCACTTCGATTAGTCAGTAGCCTCCTTGCCCTCCGCAACCTGCTCATAGCCCTTTGATTCAGCCTTCTGTACCTCCTCCTCCTAGCCCTTCACCTACAACTAGTAATCATGAGCCTCTTTATCCTCCTGGAATGGTTCCTCCAGGCCTTAACCATCTTTGATATGTCCCGCCTGGCCATTACCCCTCCAGTCAGATACCGTTCTTAGCTCCCCCTCCTAGAGTGAACACAATACCTGTTATGGCTACCCTCTCTCGTCCCAACATGACCCCGGGGATTCCCGTCTGGTACCTTAATCCCCCAACCACTACCCCGCCTGGTCAACCCAAACCTTATCTTGCTTTAAACCTGGTTCAATCGGTCCTTATTACTTCTCTCACTGCTATAGTGCCTCAGCCACCTCAACAGGAACCATCTCCTGTTGTGACCACTTCAGGTAAGAAGGGAAAATCTTGCAAGAGGGCATCAAAAGACAAGGCTGCCCCAAAAAACCATGCTCCTCCTCAACCTCCAAAGCGTACACCTCCGTGTGCTTTGTGTGATGTTTTTGGTCATGCCACCCATAACTGTCCTGAATTGCCTCATCTCAAGCCCATGGTTAGTGAAGTGTTTCCGGAGCCTGATATCCCAAAGGTACATGTCACTATACCTGATTCAGTCCTGAAAATCAATTCTTTGTACACAAATCACCTCTGTGCTTTGTGTGATTTCCATGGCCACTATACTTACCTCTGTCCCCGCCTCAAGGACTTCTGCACCTCTCTAGTGGAAGTTTTCCAATTCGAGGCCAAGCGCAACGAGTCCACCACTTCCTTATTTGCGCAACAGAATCATAGGACACATCCACTCACATAGAAATTCCCCCTCCGGATGTCAAAATGATAGATTATTCGGCCAATGTCCACTAACTGTCATCATCTATGAGATCCTTGATGGAAGACCCCCTTAGGCCTTCCCCTTCTGTTTCGCCTGACCTCCCTTCAACGATCACCTTGGGCTCAACATCGATGGATCCTTCATCTACTTGTTCTTTTGTCACCCTCTGTGACACTGTGCATGTGAACCTCACTTCTTATGATGGTGAGTCAGGTAGCTTCGCCGTGTCCGGTGGTTTCTCTTCCACCAGTCACCCCATCTTCTATTATGATGACAACATTATGGAAGCAATAACCACCCCTGACTTTATCTATCCCCCCTTACATTGAACACATGCATTTGAACCACATATGCCTTATGGCCATTACATTGACACCCAATGTTTGGGTAAGGGGGCACCCATATTTGAGAGACCAGGAGAAGCAATTCTCCACAACTCTCCTAGTGTATCTAGTCATGTTGACTCTAGTACCATTATTTTTCCACATTTAGAAGAACCTCTAGAGTCCCATATCACTTCATATCACTCTAGGGATGATACCCCTCATCATTCCTTCATTTTACATCAACAACCCAGTCCCTTCGACATTGTTGTTGACCAACCTGTGAGTTTTATAGGAGAGCACCAGTTCATTATCTCCAAATCCTCTCTTTCAGATAGCGACACCATGTACGCCAACCTGGAAACTTAAAGTTCATTTGATTCATCTATGCAGTACCAAAATAGATTGGTAATCCTCCATTCCTTTTCTCAAACTGCATGACCATAAAGAAAACAAATGGCACACCACATCATTAAAATGTGTTTATATTCCCATTTTTCTAAATACATTTTGGCATGACCACAACATGCTTGGGGGCACCTATGCCCCTCAATCGTAAAAATTCCAGATCTCAGCCAAAAACAGCACTGAAACCCGCTTTCTCTGACAAATCACACTTTTCAGATCATTTCCTGGGACAGGTTGCATTTTTCTACCCAGTACCTGCTACCTAGGTCACAGAACAAACCCCAAAAAGTACGACCTAGCCTGTTCATGAGCTCTGGGTACCTAAACTAAACTTTCAATCCACTGAAATTAAAGAGTAGGATTAGGCCATTTACCTGCAACTAACGGATCTCAATTCCAACAGTGGGTTTGTCTGATATGATCGCCGCAAGATTTAGGGCCTTCTCTCCTCACTACATTCACCACAACTCCACATGCAAATGAGTGAATTTGGAGGGAAAATGCCTTATTAAAAGAAAATTCCTGATTTTTCTTTCGCCTACTGCGGCCAAACCGTAGCTCAGTTTGATGAACCATCTGTACCTTTCGAAAGCTCTCACCGAGCCCTCAAATGGGTATCTGTTGGTTTTTAGTGACTTTATACTTCAGTAGGACACATTTTATCCAGGAAGCATCACTTCACCCCTCCTAAAAATCGAATTTATTCACTTGTAACACTCGTACTAGGGGCACCACTTTGCCTCCATACTTGTCGACACTCTTGTCGATTTTCGTCGTGAGTTACCATCTTGTATTCATGTTTTTATGGTTCCCGATTTGACCTTTATTGTGTGGTAGCACCACCGAGTCACCCTTGTTTAGAGCATCCGAGTTGAGTCATCATCGCATTCATGGAGTCTATCTCGAGTCCCTTTGTATCCCGCTATAGTCCTCCATCCTTCGTTTTCTTGGTCCCTCTCTTTTCTTCACATTATGGCCTTCAGTCCCACTATCCCCTATCCCTCATGATATTTTGTTAGTTGCTGCCAGGTCATCTATGCCATTTTTTCTCTAAACAAAGGAAGTCGTCTGTCTGCTACTCAGTACCCCCCATTTCATCATCATCCCTGGTGTTAGTCTGTTAGTCGCTCTACTATTTTCTCTCCAGTGATGCATCGGCTGATATCAGTGATTCTCGGGTATGTGTGAGATGTCTCAACCCTCATGAGGGGGTGGCCCTATAGGTATCCCCCCACATGTCCAGATGACCTCTTCCTTTCTGTTGGGTGTGGAGCTTAATTATCTTGTTTACTTTGTATCACAACATTGGACCCCTGTACCTTAAAAGGGGCGGCAACGCCACCCATAATTAATCATTGCCATGGGGGGTCTAGGGGGGGTGGTAGTGCTTTTTGGAGCCCCCCCCTAGCAGGGGATTTCGGGGGCAGTGCCCCCGAAGCTAAAAACATATGTAAAATTTCCTTGTAAAAGTATAGTAATTTCTAGTCAATCTAGGCCGTTCATAGGCGAATGATCTGACAGTAGAAGTTATGCTTAGATTAGGGTTTTTAGCCCTAGAAGGAAACCCCTCGCTTTTATGAGGGTATTTTATTGTGGTTGTGTATTGTGTGTGTATTCTCGGAGCGGGAAAAAGAGAGGGAGATTGTGAGAGAGAACAGAGGATATTATAGCGGATCTGCTGTAGGTTTTGTCTCTTCATTTTGCTGGATAATAGAGAGGAAGGACTGGCTGTTCGAGGTGGACGTAGCCCAAACTGGGTGAACCACGTATATTTGTGTCTCTCTGGTTTTATGTTTTTTGTGTGCTTGTATTTTCCGCATATTTTATGTGTTTCATTGCTCCATAATATATAATTTTCTAACAACTGGTATTAGAGCTGAAGGTATATTTGGCTGATAAACTCACAGGAAAGAAGGGTTTCTTGGTTCGAGTGGGAGCAATGGCGGAAGATGGTAAGTTTAGGGTTGAGAAATTTAACGGACAAAAATTTCCGCTGTGGAAGATGCAGATGGAAGATTATCTGTATCAAAAAGATTTGTACCTACCATTGAGCGGAAAAACAAAGAAGCCAACGGCCATGACAGACGCGGAATGGAACATTCTCGATAGAAAGGCACTCGGAACAGTACAGTTGTGCCTTGTGGCGTTAATCGCCTTCAATATTTTGAAGGAAACAACAACAGAAGGTTTGATGCAGACATTGGTGAAACTATATGAAAAACCCTCGGCCTCAAACACGGTATTTATTATGAAACGACTATTTAATATGAAGATTTCGGAAGGTGGATCTGTTGCAAACCATTTAAATGATTTCAATACAGTTACCAGTCAGTTAAGTTCTATAGGGGTAAACTTTGATGATGAAGTTAGAGCTCTGTTATTCTTGTGTTCATTGCCAGAGAGTTGGAATGGTTTAGTAATGGCCATTAGTAACTCTATCTCTGGTTCTAGTACTTTAAAGTTTGATGATGTTGTCGGTGATATCCTTAGTGAGGAAATGCGAGGGAAAATCTCTGGTGAGACATCGGGTAATGCTTTGAGTGCAAAGTCTAGGGGAAGGAGAATGGAAAGAGGAAAGAGCTCGGGATATCACAGTAAATCAAGGAAAGGCAGATCCAAGTCCAGATCGGGGATAGTGTGTTCGAAATGCAGAAAGAAAGGACACCTAAAGAAATACTGTAGATCTCGGAAGGGAAAATGAGGAGACACACAGCAAGAAAAAAATCATGAAGAAAATGTAACAGGTGATGTGTTACAAGATTCTTTGATTCTTTCTTTCGAAAATGTTAGTGATTCTTGGGTTGTAGATTCAGGGGCTTCATTCCATGCCACACCTGATAAGAAATATTTTCATGACTATGTTCAAGGAGATTTTGGACAAGTTCCTTTGGGTGATGATAAACCCTATAAAATTGTTGGAATGGGTAAAGTTCTTGTAAAAAAACAGAATGGAAACTAATGGCTACTAAAGGAGGTAAGGCATGTTCCAGATCTGAAGAAAAATATGATTTCAACAGGGCAGTTAGGCAGTGAAGGTTGTGTGACAACTTTCACGGATAAAACTTGGAAGGTCACCAAAGGAGCCCTGGTAATAGCAAAAGGCGAAAAGGTTGGTACATTGTATTTATGCAATGGTATTTCTAACTCTGTTAATTCTTTAACTTCCAAAGGAGCAGATGCATCATTATGGCATCATAGGCTCGGACACATGAGTGAGAAGGGAATGAAGATTCTTCACTCAAGAAATTTGTTGCCAGGTTTGAGGAATGTTGATTTCGATTTCTGTGAGAATTGCATTTATGGAAAACAAAAGAGAGTCAGATTTCTCAGAGTTGGGAAAGAAAAGAAGAGCGAAAAATTGGAGCTTGTGCATACATATGTATGGGGACCTGCTCAGGTATCATCTCTCGGTGGCTCTCGCTATTATGTTACATTTATTGATGATGCAACTAGAAAAACTTGGATTTATTGTATTCAAAATAAATCTGATGTATTTGATACTTTCAAGAAATGGAAAGCTTTGGTTGAGATTGAAACAGGAAAGAAGTTGAAGTGTCTCAGATCAGACAATGGAGGTGAATATTGCAGCAAAGAGTTTGATAGGTACTGTTCAGAGCATGGAATTTGTAGAGAGAAGACAATTCCAAGAACACCACAAGAAAATGGTGTGTCAGAAAGGATGAACAGAACAATCATGGAGCGTGCAAGGTGCATGAGATTGCATGCAGGATTGCCTTTACAATTTTGGGCAGATGCTATAGATACTATTGTTTATCTAATAAACAGAGGGCCTTCAAGTTCCTTGGATGGTGGTATTCCAGAGGAAGCATGGACAGGTAAAAAGGTAAACTACTCTTTTTTTAAAGCCTTTTGGTTGTGAGGCCTTTGTCCATATTAATAAAGAAAACAGAACAAAGCTTGAGGCAAAATCAAAGAAATGTACCTTTATTGGATATGGTGTTAATGATTTTGGTTATTGCTTATATGATTATGAAAATCACAAAATCATTAGGAGCAGAGATGTAATATTCAATGAAAAGTTCTTGTATAAGAATCAGTTGCAGGAAAAGAAACAGGAAAAAGAAAGAAAGAAATACATAGTTCTTGATGAGATAACTGAAAAAGTAAAGGTGCTTGAAAATAATAATAATCAACAACCACATTAGCAGCAACCACCACAATAGCAACAGGCACCTCAAACACCTGAAAGTGATGTTATAAGATCTGCCAGGATAAGTAGACCCCCCGAACGATACTCTCCTTCATTATATTATTTATTGTTGACTGATTCTAGTGAACCCGAATGTTATGAAGAAGCAATGCAGGTTGAAAGAAGGAAGAAGTGGGAGCTAGCCATGGATGAAGATATGGACTCCTTAATGCATAACCAGACTTGGGACTTAGTCAAGTTGCCTTCAGGTAAAACTACATTGCAGAATAAATGGGTTTATAGGCTGAAGGAAGAAGATGGAGGAAAACAGAGGTACAAAGCTAGACTTGTGGTGAAGGGGTTTGCACAGAAGAAAGGTATTGATTTTGATGAAATATTTTCTCCTATTGTTAAAATGACTTCAATCAAAACTATTTTAAGTCTTGTAGCAATGGAAGATTTACATCTTGAATAGTTAGATGTAAAGACAACATTTCTCCATGGATATTTGGAGGAAGAGATATACATACAAAAACTAGAAGGATATGAGGTAAAAGGGAAAGAAAAATTGGTGTGCAGGTTAAAGAAGAGCTTGTATGGCTTAAAACAGGCTCCAAGGCAGTGGTATCTAAAATTTGACAAGTTTATGTATGAACAAGGTTATACTAGATGTCACTCTGATCATTGTGTTTATCTAAAAAGGCAAAATGATGGCAGCTATATTATATTGTTATTGTATGTAGATGACATGCTTGTTGCAGGGTCTAACATGCATGAAATAAAAGTTATCAAAATAAAATTGGAAAAATCATTTGCAATGAAGGATTCGGGAGCTGAAAAACAAATCCTTGGTATGAGGATAACTAGAGACAGGAAAAATTGCAAATTTACACTGTCTCAGAATGAGTACATAGAAAAGGTGTTGAAAAGATTTAATATGGAGAATGCAAAACCAGTTAGTACACCTTTTGCTAGCCATTTCAAACTTAGTAAGGAGATGTGCCCCAAGACCCAAGAATAAATTGACTATATGTCTAAAGTTCCATATGCATTAGCAGTTGGAAGCTTAATGTATGCAATGGTTTGCACAAGGTATGATATTGCACATGCAGTGGGAGTTGTAAGCAGGTACATGAATAATCCAGGAAAAGAACATTGGATGACAGTAAAATGGATTCTCAGATATTTGAGAGGCACCACAAATCAAGCATTATGCTTTGGTGGTTCAAACATTGCTCTACAGGGATATGTTGATGCAGATATGGCAGGTGACAGAGATAATAGGAGGAGCACTACAGGATATGTATTTACTGTAGGTGGAACAACTATCAGTTGGGTTTCAAAAATCCAAAGTGTTGTTGCACTTTCAACAACAAAAGCAGAGTATGTTGCTGCTACAGAGGCTAGTAAAGAAATGATTTGGTTACAAAGGTTTATGGATGAATTGGGTAAGAAGCATGATATGGGCACATTATACAGTGATAGCCAAAGTGCCATTCATCTTGCAAAGAACTCAACATTTCATTCCAGGACTAAACACATACATCTCAAGTACCATTTCATATTGGAAGATGGAGAGTTGAAGCTGGAAAAGATACACACTAGCCGGAATCCTGCAGATATGATAACAAAAGTTGTAACCAGGGAGAAACTGAGAATGTGCTTAGTTTCAATCGGTCTTCAAGGATGATGATGAAGACAAGGAACAGCCAGGTCCAAAGAGGAGTCATTTTCCAACAAATAAAGCAGTGGTGGAGTTGCTACAATCAGCCTCCAAGTGGGAGATTGTTGGGTGTGGAGCCTGATTATCTTGTTTACTTTGTATCACAGCATTGGACCCCTGTACCTTAAAAGGGGCGGCAACGCCGCCTGTAATTAATCGCTGTCGTGGGGGGTCCAGGGGTGGTAGTAGCACTTTTTGGAGCCCCCCCTGGCGGGGGGTGCCTTGTAAAAGTATAGTAATTTCTAGTCAATCTTGGTCGTTCATAGGCGAATGATCTGATGGTAAAAGTTATGTTTAGATTAGGGGTTTTTGCCCTAGAAAGCAACCCCTCGCTTTTATGAGGGTATTGTATTGCGGCCGTGTATTGTGCATCTATTCTCGGAGTGAGAAACAGTGGGGGAGACTGTGAAAGAGAACAGAGGATATTACAGTGGATCTGCTGTAGGTTTTGTCTCTTCATTTTGCTGGAGAATAGAAAGGAAGGACTGGTTGTTCAGGGTGGACGTAGCCCAAACTGGGTGAACCACGTATATCTGTGTCTCTTTGGTTTTATGTGTTTTGTGTGCTTGTATTTTCTGCATATTTTATGTGTTGCATTGCTCCATAATATATAATTTTCTAACACTTTCAACCTTCGATGCAGCTCCATAGATTTGATGATGTTGGCCTTAGCCACTTGCAGTGCCTTTTTGATTGCATGTATCAGTGAGATTTTCAGATCCTTTTCCTATTTACAGGGGCATTTGGGATGTATTTATATCTCATGTACTCAGATATTATTTTACAAGTCTTGACTGTTATCCTAGGCACAATATGTATGTGGGATTCATTATCATGTTGTTTATCTGGCTCATGTTTATGCCAGCATGTACTATATTGTTCAGTCCCTTGTTTACTGGACATCTTATTCTTTGTACTTTGTCTCGGCAGGCATAGGTATGTCTCCCCCACTACCTATAGCACAAGTAATCACTCATAAAAGACACTTGTCGCACCTGTAATTCTTGCCTTCTTAGGGTCTAGTCCTTTCAACACTTTGGTATACCTTATATTTCTCTCTCTTTGACTTCCCCTTTGGTGTCTACTGATTGAGTTCTTACAACGTACTTCGGCCATATGATTATCTCCTAACGCTCACACGCTGGAGGGAAATCAGTTACACCATTTTTTGGCCATCTAACCTATTATCATTAGATGGACCCAAGTACACTCTGTAAGACCAATTTTACCCTAAGTAAAATTGCTTTCACTGTGAAAATAGCTTAGTAAACCACCTTTATTAAGTTGTTTATGGTCTAAACAGGAAACCCCATGAGGAAATATTAAATAAGACTACATCTGTTTGATTTTCCTCAAGGAATAATTAGTTAAACAATAGTTTAATTAATATTCCTGGTTATATTTAACCCAAAACAAGGAAATTAATTAGATAAATCATTATTTATCTTATTATTTTCTAAGAATAATTATTTAAACCTTATTTAAATAATATTATTTTTTAAATATGACTAAATTACCCTTAAATAATTAAATAAATCATTATTTATTGATTATTGCTCAACCACATCCTTAAAATGATAAATAAATAATTTATTTATTTATTATTTACAAATAAAGGGATTTGACCCAAGTCAAATTCCTTTTCCCTCCAACAAATATAATAAAATATTCCATAAAATTTGGATCTTGATTTGGTTATTAATATTTTAATTATGCACCAATATCTAGACTAACTCAATATTTTGTTATAAATAGAAGGGTTTTCCCATTCATTTACCACCTTTTATTGCCTAAAGATCACTCTAGATCTATACTTTTGGTCTGACTATTGATCCACCATCATAGTCATATTTTTGATACCATTTTTGTCTGGGTTTTCTACACCATCAAGAGAGAGGAGTTTTAGATCTGAAGTGATGAGGACTTACAAGAACCCATCCCATTGAGGAGAACTGGGAACACCCTCCTATGTTTTCCTCCCAGGTGCCATTAATACAAAATTCATTCAACATATTCTTGTCTTGTCTATTGGATGCAAGTAGTAAATCTTGTTTTTTATACTGCTTAATGTATTCTAATGCATAGATATATATTTTTGTAGCATTTATCTTGATCACCTAACTGTAGATATGAGGATATTGGCAGCCATCTTTGTTGTTAGGGCTGTTTGTTATGCACAGCTAAAGTGGTCTTTTTTAGTATGCTTATAATTAAGATTCATACTAACACCAACATTCTTAAAACCAAAGGGAAGCTTGTGATAAGAAAACATACCCCAAGGACAAATGAAGGAAATCTTGTGTTTATCTACTAGTTTTATATTGATATGGTTGTATCCATAGAAACCATACATAAAATAAATAAATAATCATGGAAACCAGCGTAGTCGTCAATAATCTGGTCAATGAAAGGTGTCAGGTAATTATCTTTTGGAAAAGAAATATTCAAATCACCGTAATTGACCGAGACTATGTTAGACACCCATTACGTTAAAGGAACTAGGTAGATGAAACTAGCTCTGAGTATCTTTTCAATTTTAGCCTCGATGGAAGTTGACTTACAAGGGTGGACTATTCTAATCCTTTGTCAGACAGGCTTGGCATCAATGTATGTATTGATCTCATGCTCAATGATAGATCTATATATGTCGAGAATTTCCTCATAATACCAAGCAAATATGTCGCAAAACTCTATAAAGAGGAAGTTGAAGATAGTAATCTCCTTGGGAGTCCAGTTTTCTCTAATCTAGATGTCTTCCATGACACTTGTCTTGATCAAGATGTCAATAATCATGGTTTTAGAAAAATTACCTAAGTTTCCTTTCTCATATATTTCATGAATAGTTGTAAAGGGGGAAGTAACAATATCAGGGTGATCAATAGACATGATATGTAAAGGATAAGTTCCAGGTTCACTTTGGAGAGAGATTTTGGCACAATGATTAAACTCATCTCAAGTCGGTTCATCTAAAGACATGACTTCCATTATAGCCTCATCATAAAGCAAGACATCGTCAAGTAAATCAATAGAGGGTTTTGTGACGGGAGAGTAAGTGGTACCATGGGTCTGAACCAAGGAAGACAGAGACTTATATGCCATCTAGATAGCTTGGTAATCTAAGTCAGTAGGTGAAAATGGAATCTAGTCTCCAAAAGAATCAATAGTACAAGGTTTCGAGAGGATCCAAGTATTGGTAGTGCAATAAAAAATAGTAGATACCATTGAAACGGTCAAAGGAAACTGGGGTGGTGGATGAGGGAAACACCCTAAAAGTGAGGGGCCCATCAGCAGGCCTATACTGATGCTGAAAAATGTGTAAGGAGAACCACCCACTAGGGAACATTTTTGGTTGCTAATGGTTTAAACTTGGGCATGCATTAGGATAATATATCCAAAGTCACAATATTCCCTTGATGAGGGAAAGTGATAACTCTGAAGATTGATGAGATAATGGCCACCATTTCATAATTATAGCTATGTACAAGAAGAATATTTTAGTCGAGTGAGCGATCTACAACTTCAATATCAACATAAACATCTTTCCCACGAAGATGGGGAAGCTAGAAAGATATCCTTTAGGAGTGAAGGTGTGGATGTCAAAAGATTTCAAAGAATTCAACCGCCGAGATAAAGTGGGAAAACCCAAGCTGAGATGATAGGAAGTAGCCATCACATAAGTAGAATCACCTTCATGAATGACAGTGTAGTGAATGGATTTTACCTTCGCATGAATCTGCACCTCAAATTCAAGTTGATGGGAAAGGAGAGGTGTACTTTTATCCATGCCAAAGACAACTAGACTAGAATCTTGAGATTCAAATCCACCTATAACTGATTGAAAACTTTTTTGTTGCACATAACAACTTTGTAATACTTAGAGAGCATACATGGAACAAGGCGCATGTGCAATATCTTCCATGATACTGTAGTTTTGTTCAACTCATGCAGACAGATTGTGCATAGTTCGACAAAGTTTCCCTTTGGGGGGATGAATCATAGGGTCTAAAATAGGCCTCTTGATATTCATATCAGAAGGTGGAGGCAGGGCAAAGCATTATGGGGTGACTAGAGTGACAAGGTAAGGGTTCCCATAATTCTTGGCTCAAGTTTGTAAATAAATTGATATAATGTAACGACCTCCTCCCTCATTTACCCAATCTAATATTTCCACCAAGGTAAACATGTGACTAAGAGTTACTATGATGTGATTCAACTTCCCAAGTCCAATTAAGGAAGTGGAACCGCCATGAAAATACCAGTCTGACCTTCCGCACATGCTACAGAACCTTCATGAGCTAGCCAACCCTTCTAGGTGACCAACCCTTAAGACAACTTGAAATTTTACTTATCTAGACCTTCATCCACTCCCATGACAAGACATGCATGAAATTAAGGCCTTCTAGTCACTCCCACACCAAGTAATGCCAGTGAATGTGGGATTTTTCAAGCAGTTCTGAGCCAGCAACCCTATATTTTGAGCCACTTTTCCAGGGCTAGGTCTCAGGCCACTACCCATAACTTCATGAAACTTTAAGAAATGATAAAAAACACTGGAATAAGGTTACTAATGTAATCATTGGTACAACTACTTGATCTAACCCTTACTATCCATGACAGTAATTTTGTCAAACATGTCACAAATATCTAATCTATAGGTCATAACAACAGATCTGAGCATAGGGTTCTCATACTTATCTGAGAATCATTACAAAGAATTGATTCCTTATCACAATCGCTGAATTATCAACTATTAGGTCATATATTCATTTTTCATTCATTTTCTAATCAAAAAATGATAAGATCCATACATCAAGTCTTACATGAAACATACTCATTACTAGCATATCACCAACAGAAATAACAAGGACATAGCAACCATAAAAACCACATAATAAAAAGTACATTTACCCATCAAATACAAGAGGGAAAGATATATTATTGAAAGAAGAAAAATGCAACCATATCTAGGACTTCCACATACCACCTAACCATATATTGGGTTGAACCAAATATTTCTTTCAACCAATCACCCTCGTGCCATATTCCAAGCATGAATGTGGGATCTCTTGGAACAATTCAAATAAAACCAAACCAAGGCTCCCATATGCCAAACTGCCTCAACCCTCAACCAATGATTCCACCTCACCATCGTACTTCACTAACCATCATCAGGTTGGTCTCTACCCAAGATTTCTAGGGATCCAGAATGTTTGTTCCAACCAAGGCTTCCAAGACTAGTAACTCAACCCACCAAGGGCTTCTAGAGAATTTTTCCAACCAAGGCTTCCAGGACTAGTAAATCAACCCAAGTTGTTACAGGGCTCAAGAGCATTTGTCCAACCTGGGCTTCCAGGGATTATTAACTCATCCTACAACCATAAGGAACATGAGCACCAATTAGAACAAAAAAGGTAAACCCATAACACCATGGCTATCCAAAAAATGGAAAAGTTGGGAAAAACTGTTACACAGTAATTTTTCAATCTGCTCGCTTGCTGTCCCCGATCCTCAAGTTCCATGTGAATAATCCTGTGTAGTATATACACCTGGGAAAAATAGACAAATAAATCCTCTAAATACTAAAAGAAATATTCCTTGAAAGATCCTTGAAGAAACTTAGGTAAAACCCTAAATTATCGGGTGAGCGCACTTCTCTAGTTGCCTACTCGTGCTGATGGTAGGTTGACAGTTCTATCCTAGTGTTGTTGGTGCTATTTTGACTGAGAAAACTATGTTGAAACCTTTATGGCAGAAAAAAATATATCAGAACATTTTTCTGGCTTCTAAGGTTGTTTCTAAAACCAACGACAAATTGGTTTCATCCCTGGACACTTATGCGCAGTCTCCCTGGTTTGGTTCTTGGTATTCATATGATCCCTTGATGGATACATTCCCCACTGATGAGAGTATCGTGGAGGTTATGTATCTTTGGGATGATGTTCATCATCGTTCCTCGTTTCTCCCAAGCCTAGGTGAGATCTCCACTTGTCTTGAATCTTGTGTTTCATCTGAATCAATTGGCCCACTTTATAATCCCATTCTAATTCATGAAGTGTTGTCTGAAGGAAACATGGGGAATATTTCTGCTACCATTCCAATCGACATCTCTATCAAACCGGGGATTGTCAAGAATGTTAATATCAGTGTGTCTTTTTCTCCTCATGAGGTCAAGATTTACACCGAGATTTTTAAGGGATTTTGTGATGTCTTCGCATGGCCTTACGAAGAAATGTTTGGGATAGATCCTAGTATTGTAGTGCACGAAATCCCTACATAACTAAAATCAAATCCAATTCATCAACGGATTCATCCCATGCACCAAAGAAAGGTTGTTTCCATAAAGGGAGAGGTTGAAAAACTTCTCAAGGCTGGTTTCATCTATCCCATACCATTGACAGATTAGGTATCCAATATTGTTCCCGTTACTAAGAAACAAGGGACCATTTGGGTTTGTTTTGTCTATCATGATATCAATCGAGCATGTCCTATATATAATTACCCCACTCCCTTTATAGATCAAATCATTGTTGAATGTGTTGGGAGTGAGATATTTTCTTTCATGGATGGTTTTTCTAGTTATAAACAGATCAACATCACTCCAGCCGATCAACATAAAACCACTTTTATCTGTCCATGGGGAACTTTTTCCTAGAATAATCTCCCTTTTGGTTTGAAAAATATTGGGGCTACCTTCCAATGAGCTATGTCGTATGCCTTTCATGATATTAAACACATAGTTTAACCATGTCTTAACGACTTTCCAGCTCATTCCACGAAACGTCGAGATCACCCCGACCATCTCAAAGCAATCTTTCTTCATTGTCGACACTACAATATCTGGTTAAATCCTCATAAATGTGTCTTAGCATATAATCAAGTCACCTCTTAAGTTTTGTGGTGTCCAAATAAGGTATTCAGATAGATCCTCTTAAAGTTGAGGCAATCATCATTTTGCCTCCTCCCTCTTTTGTAAATCAACTACAAAGCTTGAAGGGGAAGGCCAATTTTCTCTATCAGTTCATCCCAAATTATGTCGAGCTTGCCAAAGGATTCACTCGCTTGTTGAAAAAGGGAACCTCTTTCATCTAGGATGAAATTTTCCAAAACCTTTCGATGCTTTAAAAAAAGCCCTTATTAGTGCTCCGGTATTGCATCCTCCCAAATATCATCACGATTACTTCCTATATTTGGATGTCATGGATAGCACTATTTTTATGGTGTTGGTTCAAGATGATGATGATGGGAAATAACATGTAGTTTACTACTTGAGCCTCAATCTCTTAGATGTCAATACCTACTATGCTCATGTACAGAAACTCGCATTGGCCATTGTTCATGTTGTTCAATGTTTTCGTTATTACATTCTCCTGCGTAAGACTATGGCGATTTCTGATTGCAACCCCATGAATTACATTCTTGCACGTTATTTGCTTGGGTGAAAATACTCGAAATAGATTTTTACCATCCAATAGATTTAATTAGAGTTTTCTACAGCCAAATCAAAGAAATCACTTGTATTTGCTGAGTTGATCTATGATCTTCCCACCATAGTTGATCCCACTCCCTTTGAAGAATTGATTCTAGATTAATAATTGTTTCTCATCAGCACTCTTGACCCTTTGTATGTAGATATCATCGTTTATCTCCATACCCAAACCTTGCGACCAAGGTTATATCACTCTAAATGATGGTGGATTCGTTACCAGTCCCAACCTTACCACAATATATGAGATAATTTCTATCGCACTAGTGTTTATTTTTTATTTTTTCAATGCTTGACTATAGAGGAAGCTGAGAAATTTCTTAACGAATTCCACTCTAGGGCTTGTGGTGGTCATATGTCCAGTTATGCTACTGCTAAGAAAATCCTTCGAGCATGATATTTTTTGCTGACTATTTTTAAATATTTCATTATTGCCATTCGAGAATGCCATGATTTCCAAATCTATTCTTAGAAATAGCCCACCCCACCCTCACCCTTGCACCCAGTTGTGACCGTTGGTCCATTTTCAAAATGGGGCATCGATTTCATGACCTGTAACCCTCGCTCGGCTGGGGGGCATGGTTATATTATTGTCGTCATTGATTATTTTACAAAGTGGTTCGAGGAAATTCCTACATATGATAATGAAGGTTAAAGTACAACACAATTCATATTTAATCACATCATAGCTCAATTTGGTGTTGTGACAGCCATTGTAACTGATCATGGCTCTCATTTTTGAAATCATATGATGAAAAAGCCAACTGTTTAGTTGGGGCTACATCACAATATCTCCACTCCTTACTATCCATAGGCCAATGGCCAATTAGTGTGCTTTTTAGATTTTCTGGCATGAATTTTTTATTTTTAGACATGTTTCCTCTGCTTACCTAGTGTTCCACTTGGTTTACAGATGTCGTCGAACAATTATATCAGTTTCATTGATGGTTTTTTCTGTAGCACATGGATCTTATCTTCCGCAGCATGGGCACCTTTTTCCCTTGATGGCGAGTTGATTAATGTATAAGGTATTTTTTTGGGTCAATCAACTAGTAATATTGTCAAATATAGTAGGCTTATCAAGTTAGTTTTGAATGAAATTGATCTCGGTATTAGATATTTGGTTGCCAAATTAGACTCACAACTAGTTGTATTTCAATTAAATGGTCATTATTCAGTAGTAAACCCTCAAATTTTGTGTATGTATTTACATGTTCGATTATTGGAAAGGAATTTTGATTACATTACATATCAACACATTCCAAGAAATTTGAATACATTAACAAACACATTAGTAAATTATGATTATATAGACAACTACATAACATGTAAAAACAATACATCATCATGATACATGAACACTTACTTAGTAGTCATAGAAATAAATAAATAAATACATACATATACATACATACATACACACACACACACACACACACACACACACACACACACACACACACATATATATATATACATAAAAATCTCAAACAATATGTGTTATGTGACACAAATGGCTTTGTGAGCCTACATCATACCAAAAATATAAACTAAAGGCTCATATATACCCACATGGTGCTCATGATAGCATGTGACTGCTCGGATGACTTGCCAAAGTAACCGACACAGTCTGCTTAGGACCCCAACTATATGTCTATGGTAGCGTAGTGGAATCTCGTCAAATGTAGTGTACTCTTAGATGCCTCTCATGAGGCATGTCAAGTTTTTATCCACCTCCGCTAGTGGGCATGCTCCCTCCTCATATGGAGTATCATCGATTTGGTGAGTTATCCTCCTTGTAATCAGAGACATGCCAACTGGTCTCTCGGGTCCAACATTTGTAAAAACATCATAATTTTAGATCTCAGAATACATAACAAAAACATTAAAAATCTAAAAAAGTCTAAAAAACAATTCTTTACCTACATCAGACCATTATGCACCTCGTGGAAGAGGTAGATTTGGATCCCCTCTAAAATCGATTCCTGCATATGGATAGTCCTCAACCACAATCGGTTGACGACACATCTAGTTGAAAAATGTGGTCGTAAAATGCATCTATTTCCTCCCAAACTGATGGGGCATGATCTCGTGCCACCTCAACAGCCTATGATCCCTCGACTCTGGATCATATAACTCTAATATTTGGTACTGAAACATAGGCACTGTCTCTAAGAAGAATGTAACTAGGATGGATCCATATCCAAACTGTTTAAGTCGTTCTATCTTGCACTTGGTCAGTTGGGTCTTCATATTGGCCAAAAACCCCTCGCACCAATTAAACATTGTGGGAGATATAAAATCCATTTCGTATTGGAACTGGGACTTAATTTCCTCATGCAATGCCTAGACCCCCACTACTCAGGCCATACAATGAAAAAATTGTCCTCAAAGGTAGAACAATGATGGTTTTTATGTCCACCTTCCCACTCCCAGTCTTTGGGTGCCTGGGCAATGTCTCTGGATGAGCACACTAGTGCTCTCTCCTCCAGTATGAGATTCGGACAGTTGGATCCTCTTCCCTATCATATATAACCCTATGATGAAGAATATTTCTATGACCTCTAACTCAATTTCTTGATCCCCAATCATGAAAACTTGGTGATCTATGTCCCATATCCTAATTAGATACTAGAACAGCTCCAGCTGAGTTCTTAGCCCTAAATTCTGGAAAAGCTTAAGCAATCCACAATTCCTTAGTGCGTTTATGCAATTTGGGTCTTGGCGAGTTTGGTGGTCTTCCACCTCATGGCCCTTGTCATTCCATTCGATCACCATATTCACTGAAAACACCTGCAAAACATGTTCAAATAAAATTTTAATAGTTTTCGTTAGAGTAGTTTTTGAAATGAATAATTTTTAATGGGTGATTTTCTTGTTTTAAATTATTCCCCGTGGTTAGCGTGCATGTCGATAGGTTGAACCCGCGTTGATCGCTAGCGAAACTAAAACTTTAAATTCTTCCCCCCAAACCAAAATTTCTAAGCTAAACCACTGATAAGAAGTTCGAAGGAAAAAGGGGAAAAATTAACTTTCACAATTTACTCCAAATAGAATGGTTAAAATAATTTACTTTTTGTCTATTATTAGATTTTTGAAGATATTTTGACCATTATTTTATTACTTTTTTCTTGATATTAGTGTATTTTGTCATTTTTGTGCAGCAACAGGATTCTAGTGATTATTTCTGATGTGAGGGTATTTATTTTATCTCTTTTTTGGACTCGGTAAAAATAAACGAAAAAGGAACCCCCCTAGAGTTATCTTTCAACTATTTTTTTACTCTCGAAATATGAAAATATTGTTGAGTACTTGTCTTTTTGAACTTATTAAAGTAAATGAATTGACATGGCCTTAGTATACGTTTACCCCTTTTTTAGGTTGGGATTAACTATTTACGAAAAAGGAATACCTTGACCGAACATGGTCAAGAGGTTATCTCGGACATTGTTTTCTATCTTTTCGGATTCGAGAGACGATTTACGAAAAGGGACATGGTGTAGTTTTCTTTTCCATTTCTTTTTTAAACTCCCTAAACATGAAAAAGACACCGAGTTACTCTTCCATCAAAATCGTTAAAATTAACAGTGAAAGACTTGTCACCATGATGAGTCCGAGTTACTATTCTGTCGGACTCATTAAAATTAATGGTGAAAGACTTGTCACCATGATGAGACTGAGTTCCTCCTTCCTAGGGCTCGTTGAAATTACTAGGATGGATTCATTCAACATGCTCATCATATGGTATCCTCTTCACGTTGGGTGTAAAAAATAAATAGGTACTCATTAGCAATAACGAGGTAAAATTGAAAGTGGAGCATCTTATGTTTTTTGGGCAGCTTGTTGCTCTTGAACATGACACTCATCTGCATTTTGGGTCGGGTTGGGGATATCCTTCATTTGTCATTTTTCCTCCTGGGTTTGGGAAATCCATTTACCTCTCATTTTATCACCATTCATGTCATCATGGCCTATGATCCTTTGAGTCAAATGCTGCCACACTCTGGATTCGTGTCACCCATATCTTCAAGAGAAGTCTTTTTTGTCAAAATAAAACATCCTCTGCTTATTTTACCCTCTCTATAACAATACTGAATCACTCCTATTATCTTGAGATATCCATTGTTTCATGTCAATGATGTTGGAATATTTATGGCCCTCCTTCGATGAATCACTTCCTGTCGAATTCAGCTCATTATCCAGGAAGATGGTTTAGAAATTCATTTTTAGTACCATGGAGCCTGCATGCCTCATTGGAAATTTCTTCATGTTTGACGACAAGTTCACATTATTGTCCTTCAATCAGATGATTCTGTAAGTATTCAACTTCAACTCATTTATTCGCACTTGTATATTATGTTGTTGTACCTTAACAACCATCCTCATTATTGGTGGTTTCTCTCGTGCTTGTTAACGATTTTCACCATTGTCCGATAATCAGACAACTTCTACCATGTTCGATATAAGAACATCTATTCTTATGGATAGATGTGTACATTGGGTAGATTGAGATCGATATGAAGACCCTGGATCACATTTTCCATTATCCAGGCTGTGTAGAGTTATTGAATATTCATTATTGTACACATGATCATGTCTATACGGATGATTGCATCCATGTCGTGGATCTACTTCCATGATCTCCTTCAAGCAGATGGTTGCGACCATGTCATGGGTTCATGTGTTGTTTGATACCTATTCCATACACATTTTGTTAGGCATATTCACATTAGAGATGTCATATATTATATTATGTTTGATTTGGCAGGTTTCCTCACGATATTCTAAGTTATTTTCCTTCGTTCGTAAATAATTTCACCTATCACTCCTCGTTCTGCCTTCATGCTTTAATGGGAATTTATTACACATCAATTTTTCACTTTTCTCACTTCCCATCCTTGATCCTGAAGTTCACTGTGATGAATCTTGTGCCGTATATCTACCTCGGAAAAATACATAAATTCATCCTCTAAAGACTAAAATAAAGCTTCCTTGAAATATCATTGAAGAAACTTAGCTAAAACCCTAAATTTCTAGGTCAGCGTGCTTCTCCATTTTCCTTCTCGTGCTAATGGTAGGTTGACAGTTCTATCCTAGCAATGTCAACTCTTTTTTTTACTGATAAAACTTTTTTGAACCCTTTCTGGCAGTGTTTCCTCAAATGGAGGAGAAGCTTCAACCTCTAGAAGTTTCCAAGATGGTGAGTTGTATCTTATTCAGTGAATATAGGATCGATATCTCTCATTTAGAGATTTGTATATTATCAATGGGGGATTATCCCTTCAAAAGTAGGCCTTCCTCCTTCTTTCTTGGGATCCTAACTCCCTCTGCTTTCCTCTAAATTGATCCCTATCCTTCCACTACTAGTTGCTTGTTGTTGGGTTGCTTTGATCATTCATTTTCCTTTGCATCCTTGTATTGTGACAATTCCTAAGATATCCGGGAGGAGTGCTTTAAGAGCTTCGGTGAAGGACTTGTACATCATCAAAAGGAGGCCTACAACATCAAGGCTATAGTTTTGAGCTCTCTCTTTCACATTTACTAATAAAACATCTAGTATTTTCTTTCTATATCTACCTAATATAATAGTCTAATTTTCCTTGATCTGCTAATGTATGTGTTGGTGTCCCGTGTTTTGATAGTTTGGCAAATCAAAATACAAGGAAACATCAGAACCAATCTTTAGAGTTACAAGATTTAGTCCTCCTACTCTCAGAGAGGGATCTCTCAAATTATTTGTTTTTTGCAAAGGTTTATCTCGTGTTCTTTGAATATTGGTTTTAGACTAGTTATTAAGTGCAAGTGTTTGTTTGTTTGTTTGGTTGAATTGATACATCAGAACATAAAAAGGTCTAGGAAAGATAGATAGAAAGGGGAAATGTCAGTTTCATTGGGTAATGGAGTCAAAAAGAGGTTATAACAAAGTTATCAATGGATATGGGATATTAAAGGTAAAATCTAACTTGGCCGCGGGATCCTTTGGTTTTGGAATGAGATGGACATAAATGATTTGGAAAGAGAAGTTTAATTCTCAACAAAGGGAATTTGAAAACACAACTTCAACAATAAAGGGCTATTTGATAGACAGGGCTAACCATGAATTCTAAAAATCACACTCTAAGCAAATAATGACTTCAAAACAAATTTTAAAATGAAATCTAAGATTCGGGGAACACCCTATTTCCTCAAAGATTTTATTTCAAATGACTTAGAAAACATAAAAGATTCACTGATAATTACGGTCATAGAAGGGGGAACACCTAAATACATCTATGATCACAACTATAAATACCTTTAAGCCAACTGTTAAAGCAAGGACAAGGGACATGATCAGAACAGGCCTCCTTGGCTCACTGTAAACAAAGATACTTCAAAGGGAGACTTCAACAATAACCTTTAAGTGGCAGAAGACAAGCAGGGAGAACCATAAATCATGCTGAAACCAACTATTCGAACTATTAAGGAAATAAACAAGCATGAGGACTAAAGAGAGAGATTAAAGACTCTAAAATACTTCAGCAGAAGAAAAAATAAAATAGTGAAGGATAAACAGGGCTAAGGTGCTTCCAAGAGTCATTTCTTAGCCTAAAACTTTCATCCTACTGTAGTAAGAATTTATGAAACAAAATTAAAATAGGGGAAAAAATTAAACAGTTCAGAATACTTTACCAACATCCAAGCCCATGGATCCAATGATAGAGCCTTCTCAAGAACAAGCATGCAACAACATCGTCGGAGCTTCCAAGACTTCAATTTCTTCTTCAACTTCTACAGACTATGTATTATTTCAAAGAGTTTCAGTATTACAACTATTGATCAACCAACCAACCAACATTTACAATGAACTCCTCAACAAGTTTTTATAGTGGGATGAGGAGGTCGAAAGAGAAAAAAGATCTATGGGTTTAATTAATACAGTTAATGCTTCTCGGCCTTTGAGGGGCTCGATGGAGAATTTTATAGATGTTTGGCAGTATTAATGTTTTACATTTAAGAATTGAGCTTGGTGGAGAGATTTTTTTGACTTTGAGGCTCTGTGTCATATCTGTAGTAACTCAGCAGATATTTTACAATAATTTATTTGGCCGAATTAACTATTCGGCTGTTGTGAGGAAAATATCCTCTATTCTGGTCATTACTCGGCCTCTGTTGAATGCTGTGAAGTCAGATGTGGCTATCTGGTAGCTGAGAGGAATAAATTTTCCTCTGATGTGGTAGTGGAGGCATCATTTGTCTAATAAATATTCTTGATTTTCCTTTAACTGTGTTTAATTCAATAGATTAGGCTTTTGATAATCAACCTTAGTCGTAATCCATTAAACTGTATAATCAATGTTTAATCCTTCATTTCTGCTATGCTTGGGTCTTTGACACTGATACTCTTTGATTTTATTAGGAATTGTTGTGTCTTGTTGATGTGCAGGTGACACGGGGCTCATATGGCATCAATACTCATGATGTATTGACGAGATGTGGTATAGAACCTCACAGCTCAATCTTTCTTTAATGCATGAAAGCCTGGAGGATTGTCATCCTCACTTTCAATTTTCATTTTATATAATGGAAAAATCATAACACCTGCAAAAATACAAAAATATTATAAAATCATACGTATTTAAGGTTTAACTGCTTTAGAGGTTGCATGTTAGGCCATAGCCATTGGATGAAAGCATCCAATGGTGGAGATGTGCTTGCGGGGGTCAGATAGAAGGCGGTTGGAAGAATGGCGCAGAGGTTTAAGTCTGAGCCATAGATTTGATTTGATCAACGGTCGAAACAAATCGGGACAATAATAATGTGAAGGGGTCACATATATTATGTTATGGCGGATAATGTGAAAAAAGGAAAAAGGGAAAAAACCCTTTGGCGGAGGAAATGTATTGAAAATGGAAATTGGGGTTTCCAGATGATTTTGGGCCGTTGGATCAGATTTGGTCCCGAGATCAATGGCGGAGATTGCTTGTTGAAATCATTAGGTGAAGGCGGAGGGCGATAGTGTATGGCCAAATTAGATCTGAGCCATTGATCTGCAGAGATCAAGTGTGGAAAACACAACGCGATAAAACACAATGAAAAAGGGGAAAGTGGTTTCGGAGATCAAAACAGGCAGTATCGCGCGGCGAAATGGGAGAAAGGTGGTTTCACCTTTTTGAATGTGATATGTGTTAGAAGGTGACACATGGATTTTGAAAATAGCTTATATCGCATGATTTTGGGAGATTAATGCCCGTGCTCAAATTTACGCGATATGGGACGCTAGCTGTTAGATCTGGGGCCTCAGATCTAATGGTGGGGGGTGATGCGATATGGACATGATGCGTGGGTCATAGCAAGTAGGGTGGTTTCAATATGCGCCGTCAGATCAAGGATTAGATGGATGAGATTAAAAACTGAGGAAGGAAGGACCCACAGGAGGCAGGCCTGTCAGGGTTAATAAGGGCCATTGGATGTCAGCATCAACGGCGGAGATCGCATCTGGGGTTTAAATGAAAATAATACAAAGGCAGAGAAAATTTTAATAAGGACCATTGATCTGCAGAGATCAACGGCTGTGATTGGCCGAAAAAAATTATGAGGCGAGACACATAAAATATAACCAAAGTGGGGAGATGCAATCTGGACTGTCCAATCTTAATACGTGGACAGCCCAGATGCAATCGGAGGATGCGATCGTTGGGGGGAAGAACTTGAATGGCATCGATGCGATTGAGTGCTGACCGTCGATCTGAAGATCACATCGATGGTGGAGGATGTGTCGAAAGGTGACCAATCGGGGGTGGGGAACAAATGCGCCCGATAAAACCTGTGATGCGATGTTGTGCTGATCATTGATCGGCTTTAGATCAACGGTTGGGAATGGGTTTGATTAATGAACGGAGGGACCACATTATAATATAAAGAAGGCGGAATTTGATTAAAAATGAAGGTTTGTTGACTATGGGGTAGGATATATATATATATATATTGGCACCCGGTTGTGGGGCCGTTAGTTTAATGGAAAAGCAATAGACCCAGGGCTAATATATATAAGGGCCAATCGGGATCGGGACTTCGGATCGGGCTTTTCAATCTACCCATTTTAAAATCTCCGATGCGATTAGCGCTTCAAGACTTTAACTCTTGGTCCCGAGTGTAGTTTTATATGGAGAAAAGTGGAAGGCGAGATTTTATACAATAGGGCTTAATCACATGGGAACAATGATGCGGGGCTTTCCAATCTACCCATCTTTCATTAAAAGCATTGTTCTGGCGGGTTTAGACCAAAACTTAGGAAAAGTGGGTTTATGAATTTACAAAGGAAAATATGCATCGAAGATGGGTTTATACAATGTTTAGCGCCCGACTGTGGGCTCTGTGGGTTATATGAAGCGGAAAAAAGGCTTGGGGCTTATAACTAGAGGCCAATTGCATTAGAAGTCTTATAAAGGCCGAAGACTTGCGTTCATCGTTTGTTTCCGATACGATAAGCACCGAAAGAGTTTAGCGCTTGGTTTTAGCACCAGGGCACATGTGGGGAAGTGGTTTAGACTTAGCCCAAAGGGGCTTAAGCACATAGTCAAAAACTTTTATTTATTTTTTATGAATTTTTCAATGTTTTTTGATGGATTTGGGGGTTTCAGCAAGGTTTAAAAGTGAGTTTTAAACCTTGTAAAAGGATTTTTATGAAGGGGAATAAACGAAAAATAGAGGAATTTCATGGGGAATAAAGGGGTAAAAATGAAGGTTATTTTTGGATGAAGGAGGGAAAAATGGGATTTTGCAGCAGTTTTTTCTTCATGGAAAAAAAACAGAATTTCTAGGTTCAAAAGGGGAATAGCAGTGACGATTAACCAAAGGATAGAATATCTTCAAAACAATTTAAGAACCAACAATTTTTTCAATAAATTTGTTTCTTGAAGGCTGTCAAAAAATGATTTAGCCACCACTTGATATGACAAAATTTTATAGGTGGCTAACAGTGGCTCCACTTGGGGATGGTGCCTTCTTGAAGGCGTCAAGAATTTCAGGCTTGCATTCTCTAGGAGGCTGGTCAGTGCCTCATCCATTGGGTTGCATATTTCTTTACTTGGATGTTCTTCTTTTTATCTGAAAATATTAGCAGCCATGAAAAACAATGGAACTTCATCAACACAAGCTTTCTACCTACCCAATCCTACTGATCTAACATTTTTTCTTCTTTAGAGTGCACTTGGATTGGAAAACTCTCTTACAATATTTTATTCTTTTTGAAAGAAAAAAACTAATCTATTTCTACCTCTTATTTCTCCATGAACTCAGATTAAACAGTTGAGTTCATATATTTATCTACTTAATCTACTATCTGTTAGCATAAAACAGTCTAATAGATTTTTTATTCACTAATTTCTAAAACAGAAATTTAAAGCATACAAGTTAGGATTGGATAGTCTAACTTGTTGTTGATCTATGGCATAAAACAACAAGCTTCACATAGATATTATTTTGTAGAAAATTAAATCAAAATGGAAGGCGTAAGGTCTGAAAGTTCAAGCACTTCCTTCATCTATTTTCAGCTTTGTTTTTATTTCTGTTTGAGTTGTTCTTTTCTTGTTCTCTGGTTCAGATTTTGAGCTGATTAGAACCATTTCTACCTCTCTTTTGACTCAAAATTTGAAACAGATTGGAGTCATTCTTCTCTTTGATAACTAAGGTTCGGATTTTGAGCATGTTTGAACCTTTAATTTCTAACCTAATCTACCTACTGATAAGCCAAGATTAAGCTGTTTGGCAAATCGAATTCACTAACCTATCAACAGTCAATTTAAAACTAATTAGCCATTATTAGGCTGTACAGCTAACTAGAAGTGTGTTTTTAGTAGTGGCATTTGAGCTTGCACACTTTCAGATTTTGTTTCTCTTTTTGGTATGGGGTTGTACCTTTATTGTTTTTACAATTTGCCCTCTTTTCTCTCTTTTACTTTTTTTGTATTTTTATTTTTCTAACTTTGAATGCAACGTTCAAACTATGATATTTACAATGAAAAATAAAAATGATTTGAAACTCATGACTCCTGGTAGAAGTAATGCTTTAGCATCCTGCCATTGACAGGACCTCCATACAGATCTTCTCCATTCAATTCTTTCAAGAAAAATGCATTGTGACCCCTATCAGCATGAACAATATAGGGGCCTTTCCACAAGTTCTCAAACTTTCCATTTTTTCCCTTCTCTTCTCTTCTTGAATCCCACTTAAGAACAACATTTCCAACCTGGAAATTGTTTGCCTTAGTCCTCTTATCAAATAGTTTCTTTACACTTTCTTGGACTAACTGCGTCCTTTCATAGACTTCTTCTCTGGTCTGCTGTAAATGGATGGTTTGGTTGATTCTCCTTTGCATATCATTCTCTTTGACTTGCACTTCTTGAAGGATTTTCATGACTGGAACTCCTAATGAGGTGGGAAAAACTGCATCCATACCATAGACCAGTTGATAGGGGGACCTATTTATTGACTTCTTTGTAGTTAACCTATCATCCCATAAGGCATGAACCAACTTACTATGCCATGATTTCGGATTCTGTTCCAATAGATTTTTGATGATATTGATGAGGCTCTTGTTGAAAGATGCAGCTAATCCATTTCCTTGGGGATAGTAGGCAGTAGAATGGCCCAAGGTTATGTGGTATTTGTAACAGAATTCAACCATATTCTTAGATTTAAAAGCAGCAGCATTATCTTTTATGATTTTTTTGGGACAAAAAAATCTGTATAGGATATTTGTTTCAAGGAACTTGATAATGACAGAGTCATTAGCATTTCTGGAGGGTATAGCTTCTATTCACTTGGTAAAGAAGTCAATGGCTGTGAGGATCCACTTATGTTGGGCTGAGGAAGATGGGTGAATTTCCCCAATGAAGTCTAAACTCCATTTTTGAAAAGGTGCCTCAACTCTGATAGGATGTAATGGTAAGGGAAGGAGCTTTCTTTTGCCATCAAAAATTTGACACTTATGGCAAGACATGACTAACTTCTCAGTGTCTGGGAAAATGGTAGGCCAATAGTAACCAGATCTAAGAATTTTGTTTGATGTGGCCTTCCAGTAGATGTGTCCTCCAAATTCTCCGTTATGCAACTCATGCATGATTTTTCTTGCATCATCTTCAAGTAAACATTTAAGCAAAATTCCAACAACATTTTTCCAATATAATACCCCATCTAAGATGCAATAACTCAAAGATTTTTGTTTCAAAAATCTAGCTTTAGTTTTAGAAAAATAAGGAGGGGCATTCAAATATAAGAGCACATAAATAATGTCAGCATACCAAGGAGAATTAAGAAATGTCTCTTCAATGAAAGGAGTGGTAGATTCTTCTATTTCTTCCAACACATCTACCATATTCATGTTTAGTGATTGGAAGTTAGACTCAGCCATAAGCTTTGCTAATCCTTGCCCTTTAACCAGCTTGGTGGGCCTAATTTCTAAGTCATACTCTAGAATAGTTGCAATCCATTTTCCCCTTTTACCATCAGGGTCTTGACTTAGAATGTCCTTGACAACAGTATGTGGAACAAAAGAAATTATATGAGAGTGTAAAATATAGACTCTAAAGTCTTTTAAAGTTTTCACTAATGCTAAGGCTTGCTTCTCCATGATGTTATATTTGAGAGGAGCATCTCTTAAGGCCCTAATAAAGAAGGATATTGGTTTTTCTTTCCCCAAGTCATTCTTTTGAAGTAACACTGCAGCTATTGTATGCTTAGATGAAAAAGAAATGATATAAAAGTATTTGGTAAAATCTAGAATAATTAGGACTGGTGTTTGAGTAAGAGCTTGTTTGACCAGTTCGAATGATTGTATAGATGGTAAAGTCCATTTTACACCTACATCTTTCTTAAGCATGTTTGTAATGTTTTTTAATAGCTAAGCAAGGTTGGGGATAAGCCTCCTCAAAAAATTAATCTTTCCAATTAAAGATTGCAACTCTTTGAGGCTTCTTGGATGGCTAATCTATAATATGCCATCTATCCTTGTGGATTCTATTTTGATTCCCTCTTCTAAAATTATATGGCCAATAAGTTTACCTTCTTGGAGACCAAAGAGTGTCTTCTTGGGATTCAATGACAAGCCAAATTTCCTACACTTCTCAAAAAAATTTCTCAAGTGAATCAAATGTTCTTCATCAGTTTTTGAGAAAACGGTTATGTCATCAAGGTAAATGATTATGAAATAACCAATATCTTCAGAGAATGCTATATCCATGGCACTTTGGAATGTGGCCCCTGCATTCATCAATCCAAAAGGCATTTTGACATACATAAAGGTGCCCCAAGGTGTGGTAAAAGAGGTTTTAATTTGATCAATTGGGAGCACTAACACCTGGTTGTAACCCAAGAACCCATATAAGAGGGATATCCTTTTTGACCCAATTACCCTTTTAAGTATATGGTCCATCTTGGGTAAGGGGTGGTTGTCTTTTAAAGAGGCTCTATTTAAATTTCTGAAGTCAATACAGAGCCTGATTTCCCATGTCTTCTTCCTAACAGAAACCAAGTTTGATACCCATTCTGAATATCTAATTGGTACTATGATCCCAACATCATGCATCTTTTCAATTTCTGCCTTAACTAAAGGTAGTAAAACAAGGTTTATTCTCCTTAGCTTTTGTTTGAAAGGCTTTTGATTTTCTTTGAGAGGGATTTTGTGTTGAATGATGCTGGTATCATACGATTTCAGGTCTTTGTATCCCCAAGAAAAAACATCTTTAAACTCTTTGAATAGTTCTATGTATTGCAATTTTATGTGAGTTGGGAGAGTGTTGGATAATTTAATCATCTTGGGTTCTGCTAGGCTACCTATGTTATGTTCTTCGACATCTGTTTCCACAGGCTCCATTCTTGGTTCTTTGGCTACATCGTTAAAGTCGAAAAGGTGTTCTAAAGGTGCTAGACCTCTTGGAATTGTATCATTTTTATATTGTAAAACTTCCAATTCTTCTTGGTCTGCGTTGTCAATTACCTCTACTTCAAAATGATTCTCATAATGATTTATATCAGCAGAATATGTCATTTCAACTTCTGGGATTTGTTCAATATACAAACAATTTTCTTTATAGCTGGTTTCTGATATTGGTATGTCAAAGTCATTTTCTGATTTTAAGAAATCATCTATGTGCTTGTCAGAATCAAACACTTGCCAGTGATCTTCGTTATTAGGCACTGTAGTTCTGTGTTTTACCTTTACACTAAGCTATTCATTTATCTCAGGTATTTGGCAGTTGCTGGCATTGAAAGCGAGTTCATTTGCTAGATGATTTAGTGCTCTATGAATGAAAATAAGTTTGTACTTTTCAAAGGTTTTCAATAAATCAAGGGCAACATTATGATATTCCCTAAGCCTTGGATTTCTAGCTGAGTATTATCCTTTGATTTGTCTTATGATAAGTTCAGAATCTCCTAAGATTGATAACTTTTGGGCTTCTAATCGTTTAAGCAATTGTAAGCCTAGAAGAAGTGCTTCATACTCAGCAATATTGTTAGTGCATGGGAAATCTAATTTATATGAAAAACTCTGATTCGTATTTTGAATCCAAACACCTGCCCCTGCACTTGTTTTATTACAAGATCCATCAAATTTTATTGTCCAAAGTATATTTTCCTCATTTTCATTTTCTTGTTGTTGTTGATTGCCAATGTTTTGTATCTTATCTGAGGGATGTTCTGATTTCTCTGGTAAAATGGTTGGGTCTATATTTTCCTTTTCTTGTTGAGTAATTTCATCTTCGTTACATAAGATAAAGGAATCTAAACTTGATTGAATAGAATATATTGGAGAGTTGTTTGGTTTATCTATGTTTCTCACCATGTACTTCATGTGAGATTCCATGTATAGTCTTCTGTTTTGGTTTAAAACAGGGATGGTGGCATAAGACATGTCCATTTGAAGGCTTCCCTAAAGTTTGGCTCCCCATGATCTTGATAATAGCATGCCATACTTAGGGGGAAGGTCAGCAACAACTATGTCCATTACTAGACTCTTAGCAGGGATTTGAGCTAAGTCAACACATAAATCTTTGATTAAACCCAAACATTTGACTCTGCTTGAGTCAAAGGAATACAAATATTTGTATGGTTTAGTAATCTCTAAGCCTGAGCTTTCCATTACTACCTTGGGCATCACATTGTGTGATGCTCTCGAATCTAACATGGCATTGTGTAAAATTTTCTCATGTATGTTCAAACTAACATAGAAGGGAGGGACAACCCCTTCTTGGTATTTTCCTTCAATTTATGGACCAAACAACAACTTAGGATTGTCATCTGTCAAGTTTAAGGTGTCAGTATCACTTCCTAGGTTCAAAGCTTTTAAAACTTGGTTTTTGTACACTTCTTGGGTTACTAGTTCGGCTAGGGGGATGGTAATTTTTATCTTGGAAATCTCTCCCTCAAGGCTGAAAGGAAAAATTGATTTGTTCATATTTACATCTATTTTTTCAATTGAATTCCTTTCAGCAGTTTTGATTTGCTGAACTTTGTTTGGACTGGTAATTGGGATAGTTTTGTTAGGACCACTAGCTGAAGTGCTGGGGGTACTTTGTTCAACATTTGGCTGGTTGTTTTTCTCTTTGTTTAAATCTGGTTTTTTAGCCAAAATTATGGGTTTGTCTACTGTCTTCTTAGGCTGACTTTTTGCGTTTTTCTTGATAGTAGTACTAGTGTTCTTATCTTTTGAATTGTCTACGTTCCCTTTGCTTCTAAGATAATATTGTTTGTGTACCTCCATGATTGCATTTTCAAACCCCAATCTATAATCATCAGAATCTTCATAGGTGTTTGTATTTTGATCAGAGAAGAAACCTTTTTCTTCCTCAGTGAGGAAAACATCATCCCCACTGTCTGATCCAATCAAGTTTACATGAGCTTCTCCCAACCTTTCCATTTCCCTATTTTCCTCATATTGATCTACATAGTTCTGTTGGAAGGGAGGTTGAACCTGTTGGTCACTTTCCTTTTTCTTATCTTGATTGTTTTCTCTTCTATAATTCTGATTTCTATTTCTGTTTTGGTTATTTTAAGGTTCTCTTGGTAGCACTCTATCATTAAAGTTGATCTTTTCAAGCATCCTCTCCATCACCTTCACTAGGTTATCTATTTTTGTGTCAGAAGATGAGGTTGAGGGTAGTAGGTAATATTTATAAGTTACCCTCTTCTATGATCTCAACCTATTTCTCTTCTCAATTATGTTTGCTTCTACGCTCACCGCTCCTTTCTGCATGTCTTGTAAGGTTAAGTAATCTCTCTCCCTCAATTGATAAGCCATTTCAACATCAAAGCCTTCGAGATACCTTACTAAGGCCATGTCTTGGGGAGGTTTCATTTGAGGTGGAAGAGCATTGTAAATGCTATTGAATCTAGTAGAGTAGTCATGAACACTTTCCCCTTGATTTCTTTTGAGGTTGCTATATTCTGCTAGTATTTGGAGAAGGTTCTTTTTGAGTTCCTATTTGTTGATAAATGTTTGATGCAAGGCGGGGAGATCATTTATACTGTTAGGAGGTAGGTTTTTAAACCACTTCTTTACATCTCCTCCTAAACTTTGAGCGAAGATCCTCATCTTCACATTTTCTTCTTCTATCTCCATGTAATCAAATGCATCCTCCATCCTATCTACATGATGTTGAGCTGTTGTAGACTCTTTTCCAGTGAAATGAGGAATTTTGGATTGGTAATCATTTGGTAAGGGAATTAGAGGTTGTGGTAACACTAATGGGGCATACCATGTTTCCATGGCTGGAAATAAGGGTGGATTTACAAGAGGTGGATTTACAGGAGTGTAAGTGGGTTGAACAGGAGTGTTTTGCACAATGGTATTATGGATTGGAGTGGAAGAAACACTAGGACTAGCAAACTGATTTTGAGTAGACTTGTTATGGAAAAGGCTAAAGTGATGAAGAAGCTAGGAATCAGGAGGAGTGGAAGGTGAGGCTTCTCTACTGGAGCTTTGTTGCAAATCTGCAATGTCAAGATCAATTTGGTTTAAATCACCTTGAGATCTAGTTCTAAAGATGTTCTTTGTATGATGTAAATCAAAGTGTAAATATTCTAAGACAACAAGGTTTTCAGGGACATATTTTCTTCTTAAGAGGCTCCTATTAGCAACTAATTTTCCAGACTTAGAAGTCTGCCATAGAATTCTCTCTGGATTGTCAATGATTAAAGGAGGATTTGGGTCTGGATGGGATCTAGTGTTGATCCTATGTGAAGCCAAACTGTTTTAAAAAACGAGAGAGGTTAAAGTTTTAGATATTGTTTTTTGGGAGTTTTACCTCTCACGATGTCTTATCTAGTATGGGACTAGGCTTCTAAACTTCTTCAAGTCTGGTTAACACAGTCCTAAAGAGAACTAGGGACCTAGATGAGTAATAGGCCTATTGGGGCTAGTGGAGTCGCCAGGTGGAAACTATATATCTTTTATGAAGGTAAAATATTGGATGGTTCCACCATCATGTTTATTGTGAAGCCAAATTGAAATGTTTTTTGGGTTTTTCTGAGTTATTTCGGTCTTATAGGTTATGAAAGTGTCCTAAATCTGATTTAACACTTAGCTAAGGTGTTTAAACATACAGAGTTCACTCTTATGGCTTGGTAATTGGTTCCTTCAAGGTTTGATAAGGTCTTATGGGAATCCTAAGGGTTACTTGGTTTGTCACTGATTCAATTAAGTCCTATCATGATTACCATTTTTGTTAGGTAGTGCTTGAAGAAGGCTACTTATGTTATATTGGACAGTGAGTGTTTTGTTTTAAATATTTTACTCAGAGTCCCACCATGATCGCCATAATGTTGGTGTGAGCGGTGGGATAAGTCCACAAGGTGTTCTTTATAAATTTAAGGGCCTAAAGAGTTTTAAGAAGTGTTTTCAAGCCACTGTATTCTCAGTAGGTCCCACCGTGATCGCCATTATGTTGGTGTCCCGTGTTTTGATAGTTTGGAAAATCAAAAGACAAGGAAACATTAGAACCAATCTTTAGAGTTACAGGATCTAGTCCTCCTTCTCTCAGAGAGGGATCTCTCAAATTTTTTTTTTTTTGCAAAGGTTTATCTTGTGTGCTTTGAATATTGGTTTTAGACTAGTTATTAAGTGCAAGTGTTTGTTTGTTTTTTTGGTTGAATTGATACAGCAGAACAAAAAAGGTCTAGGAAAGATAGATAGAAAGGGGAAATGTCAGTTTCATTGGGTAATGGAGTCAAAAAGAGGTTATAACAAACTTATCAATGGATATGGGATATCAAAGGGAAAATCTAACTTGGCCACAGGATCCTTTGGTTTTGGAATGAGATGGACATCAATGATTTGGAAATATAAGTTTAATTCTCAACAAAGGGAATTTGAAAGCACAACTTGAACAATAAAGGGCTATTTGATAGACAGGGTTAACCATCAATGCTTCAAATCACACTCTAAGCAAATAATGACTTCAAAACAAATTCTAAAATGAAATCTAAGATTTGGGGAACACCCTATCTCCTCAAAGATTTTATTTCAAATGACTTATAAAACATAAAAGATTCACTGATTTTATTTCAAATGACTTAGAAAACATAAAAGAAGGTGACATGTGGATTTTGAAAACAACTTATATCATGTGATTTTGGGAGAATAATGCCCGTGCTGAAAGTTATGTGATATGGGACACCATCCGTTAGATCTGGGGCCTCAAATCTAACGGTGGGGAGTGAACGTGATATGGACATGATGCACGGGTCATAGCAGGTAGGGTGGTTTCAATATGGGCCGTCGGATCAAGGATTGGACGGCTGAGATTAAAAATCGAGGAAGGCAGGACCCACAGGAGGCAGGCCTATCTGGGTTAATAAAGGCCATTGGATGTTAGCATCAACAGTGAAGATCGCATCTGGGGTTTAAATGAAAATAATACAAAGGCGGAGAAAGGTTTAATAAGGATTGTTGATCTGCAAAGATCAACAGCTGTGATTGGCCAAAAAACATTATGAGGTGGGACACATAATATATAACCAAAGTGGGGAGATGCAATCTGGACCATCCGATCTGGACACGTGGATGGCCCAGATACAATCGGAGGATGCGATCAGCGGGGGGAAGAACTTGAATGGCGCTGATGCGATTGAACGCTGATCGTCGATCTGCAGATCAGATCGACGGTGGAGGATGCGTCGAAAGGTGACCCATTAGGGTTGGGGAACAAATGCGCTCGATAAAACCTACAATGCGATGTTGCACTGATCGTTGGTCGGCTTTATATCAACGGTCAAGAATGGGTTTGATTAATGAACGACGGGACCACATTATAACATAAAGAAGGCGAAATTTGATTAAAAACGAAGGTTTATTGACTATGAGGAAGTATATATATATAGATTGGCACCTAGTTGCGGGGCTGTTGGTTTAACGAAAAGCAATAGGCCCAGGGCTAATATATATAAGGGCCAATTGGGATTGGGACTTCGGATCAGGCTTTTCAAACTACCCATTTTAAAATCTCTGATGCAATTAGCGCTTCGGGACTTTAACTCTTGGTCTCGGGTGTAGGTTTATATGGAGAAAAGCAGAAGGCAAGGGTTTTTAAAACGGGGCTTAATCACATCAAAACAATGATGAGGGGCTTTTCAATCTACCCGTCTTTCATTAAAAACATTGTTCTGGCGGGTTTAGACCAAAACTTAGGAAAAGTGGGTTTATGAATTTACAAAGGGAAATATGCATCGGAGATGGGTTTATACAATGTTTAGTGCCCAACTGTGGGCTCTGTGGGTTATATGAAGCGGAAAAAAGGCATGGGGCTTATAACCAGAGGCCAATCGCATCGGAAGTCTTATAAAGGCTGAAGACTTGCGTTCATCGTTTTTTGCCGATGCGATAAGCACCGAAAGAGTTTAGTGCTTGGTTTTAGTGCCAAGACACATGTGGGGAAGTGGTTTAGACTTAGCCCAAAGGGGCTTAAGCACACAGTCAAAAACTTTTATTTATTTTTTATAAATTTTTCAATGTTTGTTGATGGATTTGGGGGTTTCGGCAAGGTTTAAAAGTGAGTTTTAAACCTTGTAAAAGGATTTTTATGAAGGGGAAAGGGGAATAAACGAAAAATAGAGGAATTCTATGGGGAATAAAGGGGTAAAAATGAAGCTTATTTTTTAATGAATGAGGGGAAAAATGATATTTTGCAGCAGTTTTTTCTTCATGGAAAAACAACAGAATTTCTGGGTTCAAAAGGGGAACAACAATGACGATTAACCAAAGGATAGAATATCTTCAGAAGACTTTACGCACCAACAATTTTGTCAATAAATTTTTTTCTTGAAGGCTATCAAAAAATGATTTAGCCACCACTTGATATGACAAAATTTTATAGGTGGCTAATAGTATGTATTGTATTGGATTATGTTTTTTATTGTCTCTTGATCTCTTGCAGGTAATCATACGCCACTAGTAGCAAGGAGTGAGCCTAACGGATTGTGGATCGAGCCCATAATCAAAGGATTAAAGCTTATCATCTAGAAGAGGTAGTGTTATTTCCTTTCTCATCTTGTTTTGAATATTAGCTAAGAAATCTTGCAATAGATAGTCGCATAAGTTGCTAGACCCACTCTAGGGCTAGAGAGATCACCTTTGTCCACAGAGGGGATTTCTTTTCACAACAAAAACCACTGTCAATCTAGGAAATTCTCTATTCTAATGATAGATTATAACCAAGAAACCACATGCATGTGCCATGCATGCCAAAAATAGAAAGGAAATCATACATGTAACTTAGTACCTGCAAGAAACACTTGTTGTAGTTATTGATCTCGTTGTCCTCTTGCTCTTTCATGCTTTCCTTTTCCTTATTTCTCTAATTCCCAAGTATACCACACTCCTCCAAGAGTGCTCCATGAAAACTCTAAGTGACCAAGAGTATGAGAGAGAGATAATAGAAGAGAGAGCTCCAAAATTGAACTATTAAAAGCTAATACTTCAAAAAGATATGAACTGATTCTCATAAGCCTTTTTATCATTTATACCTCTATTTTCTTCATTTTCCATTATTTTCCTTCATTTTCATCCTCACATGAAACACATGACCTTTCACCTCCCTTTTCTCATATTTTCCATTATTTTCATAAATAAATGTCACTTTTCCTTTTCCTTTTCCAATTTCCATAGCCATTAATTCATCACAAGTGATCGCCATCACTATGTTTTTTTCCCAAAATTCATCTCGAAATACGTGTCCCATGACCTTGGTATTATTTTTCCTTTATTAACTTTATTACATGTATTTTTTACCAGGGTTTTTAAAGAACCCTCCCCCTTGGAGGAACACCGTCCTTGGTGTTCAATGACACCTACAACTAACAGCACTGCTGAAAGCAAAACATATTTCCCATGGAGCTTTATAACTTAGCTCGTTGCAGTATTTACAATGATCATCCTACTAAGGAAAAAACCAACATGAGAAACATAGCATCATGGAAACTGTTGGCTTGTGGTTTCTATGAACGAATAAGGCAACATGGAGAGTTAATAAAATGAAGAGCAGGAACGGCTAAAGTTAAGGCCAAGCACTTCAAGCACAGTTGGGGCGTACACCCCGCAGTCAAAAGAGGAAAGAGAACTTACCACTTACCTTTTCGCATCACCAACTGTATTACACTTACACTTTTATTAACTTCACCTACACCATTTCTCTGATTGCGATGTAAATGGGACCTACCCTCTTCGCCACATCACCTCTCCACTCATCGCACATCGCACTTCACATTATTTCACTCTTGTTACCATTGCACTCCTTTAAAAAAATCCTGATTGTGATTTGCGGGTGGCCCCACCTACGTCATTCCACGTCACCTCTCCTCTCATCGCACATCATACTTCACATTGCTTAACCTTTACCCCTCATTTTTCATAATAACAAACTCCCTAACTCCCAATTGAAATTTGCGATATGAGTTCGGGCCCCACCTCTATCATGCCACATCACATCTCCTCTCATCACACATTGCACTTCACATTGCTTAACCTTTACCACTCGTTTCTCATAATAACTGTAATATTCCCAAATGGGGAATGCAACAATAAAATGTAGATATACAGGAAAATAATGCAGTTCATCAAAGACAGAGCAAGAGGACAATATGGAAACCTTTCAAATGTGTTTATAGTAGCAAAATAGATGTACAATATGGCCCATAAGATTCATTATAGGAAATATAAGTCTCCAATAGAATAAATTCCTCAAAAAGAGGTGTTGCAACCATATATTAAGACTGGAAATTGCCTTACATCATTATTTTATTGGGATATAAATAGTTGTAGATTACACTTTATATCTAGAGCAAATAAGTGCATGAAAATTAAAATATATAACAAATCCATACACTATATAGGCTCTTATTCAGAATCCCCTTGGGGTTTTTAGCATTACACTAGGTACAACTTGTAGATTTGAGTTTTAAGACTACAGATCTGTAGAAATATTCAGATCTAGAACTGGATCTGATTTGATATGAAACAAGAGAATGTGTAGAAATTATATAACTTATGTGTTATATGTCCAATATTCTCCTGATCTCACACTATTTTAACTTCATGCAAAATATAGAATCTATTCCACCATTGATCATTTGTGGAAATTAAATCAAGATTGCAATGCACGCATGAAACAATAAAAATTCACACACATTAACACAATTGTTTAATGGGAAAGCCTGAAGCTAAAAAACCCAACTATCTGTATATAATATATGTCATAGAGATCATGTAACAATCCTCATACAAAGCCGATCATATCAAGCTCTTAGAACAATACAATCCCTACACACTAATCAGGCCCGATCTTGCAAATCCATACACGATCTTTGCCACTTGCTAGCCTGCCTCTACTGCACAATACCTACTGAAGAATGGCTCTGAATGAACACAAATAACTCCAGCCTTGATCATGAAATCCTCATTGGCATCTCCAATGAATGTGTGGTGCAAACAATGCAACACTATAGTCACAACTGATAGTCACACTTGCTCTTTCACCTATCTCTCTACTCGTCTCCACTAAAATTGTCATGCACTGTAGTTAACTGATGTATTATTCAGTTGATTAATGAGTTATTATTTAGTGAATTAATTAAATAAGTAATTCACACCACTCTCACTAGTGTATCAATCATTAAACTAGATACAACTAGCTCAATCGAGTCTAACCGAGTTAAACTAAATACAACTCCACCAACTACTTCTCCACCCACTCAAAAATCGTCACATGAGTTCTAACTAAAGTATCCATGCAATAGCTCCACTTAACCCTCAAGAATAGCGTAATTCTTCACAATGGGCTGTGTATCAACCACATCGATTGGCGGTTTCAAGAGAATTTGATAATACGAGAGAGTCTAAATATTATTAAGAGCTAATAATATTCGACATATCTATTTTTAGACTGGAAATCTAAAAATAGACTCCGCCCAATATGTCTAAAAATATAAGTCCATCTATTTTTCTAACTTGACCAACCATCCACAAGTAGCATCCTGCAACTCATAGAATATGATCGACATGTCTAAAAATAAACATAGTCTAAAAATAGACTTTGCGCCAAAAATAGCTTGCGGGCCCACTTAATGAAGGAAAATATTTTCACTAAACTCATCATCTTGTTGAATCTCAATAGAATGATCCCTCCAATGGATCTCCAAAGTGAAGGGCAGATCCCCAACACTTGAAAACCAACTCTCTAAATGGTGTGCCAAAAGACCCTACAACAACACCTACATGAATAATGCAGATCTGGAATTAAAACTACGTTGTAAGGTTTATAATGTGGTTTTGCCACATGCGAAGATCAGAAAATGAAGCTCAATACATCCAATACTCTCCTCCTAATTAAGTAGAAGTCTTCTCCATTGAAAAGGAGCATTGAAATGGTCTAGATCTGAAGAGATCTAGCCTCCACTTGTTGCAACTTGCAAAGACAACCAAACCCTCAACAGGATCTGTGTTTTAATTGAAAGAAGAAGCTTGGCTTTTGGCCAAATAGTGGAAAATACAATGCAAAATTTTCCAAGAGGCATCTTAAGGAAAGAGGTGGGATTGCTGATCAGGAACACCCAATGCTTAACAACATTATTCTCAGTTAAACATCAAGAGAATGATATATGTCTAAACAGACAATATATTCAAAAATACAATATCATCAACAACCTTCTATTGCTGACATCCTCTTCCTTTTATAATTTAAGAGCTTGCAAACACTATTACACCATTTTTTGGTCATTTAATCCATTGTTATTAGATGGACCCAAGTACACCAAGTAAGACCAATTTTACCCGAAGTAAAATCACATTCACAATGAAAAATGACTTAGTAAACCACCTTTATTAAGTTTTTTATGGTCTAAACAGGAAACCCCATAGGGAAATATTAAATAAATCCATATTTATTTGATTTTTCCTCAAGGAATAATTAGTTAAACAACAATTTAATTAATATTCCTGGTTATATTTAACCCAAAACAAGGAAATTAATTAGATAAATCATTATTTATCTTATTATTTTCTAAGAATAACTATTTAAACATTACTTAAATAATATTCTTTGTTAAATATGACTACATCTCCCTTAAATAATTAAATAAATCATTATTTATTTGATTATTACTCAACCATATCCTTAAAATGATAAATAAACCATTTATTTATTTATTATTACTTAATCACATCCTTAAAATGATAAATAAAACATTTATTTATTTTTTATTTACAAACAAGGGGATTTGACTCAAGTCAAATTCCTTTTCCCTCCAACAAATATAATAAAATATTCCATAAAAGTTGGATCTTGATTTGGTTAATAATATTTTAATTATGCACCAATATCTAGACTAACTCAATATTTTTTTATAAATAGAAGGGTTTTCCCATTCATTTGTCACCTTTTCTTGCCTAAAGATCACTCTGGATCTCAACTCCTCTTCTGGCTATTGATCCATTATCATAGCCATATTCTTCCATTTTTGTCCAGGTTTTCTACACCATCAAGAGAGAGGAATTCTAAATCTGAAGTGTTGAGGACTTACAAGAACCCATCCCATTGAGGAGAATAGGAAACACCCTCTTTTGTTTTCCTCCTAGGTGCCCTTAATATAAAATTTCATTGGATATATTCTTGTCTTGTCTATTGGATCTATGGAGTAAATCTTATTTTTCTACTGTTTAATGTCTTCTAATGCATAGATCTAGATTTTTGTAGCATTTGTCTTGATCATCTAACTGCAAATTTGAATATATTAGCAGTCATTTCTGCAATTAGGGTTGTTTGTTATGCGCAGCTAAAGTGGTCCTTTTTCGTACACCTCGAATCAAGATTCATACTAACAACTGGCAACTCCACACGGGTTTATGATTACGACCATTGTCATTTTTTTGATCGTTGCATATCCAGCTACTTCAAACCCTAGGATTTCTCTTCAGCCCCTTGTTTTTTCTCTTCTTGATGTTGTTTTTAACCTATAAAACCTTAAAACAATAAAAATTCTGACTTCCGTGTGTTTTCAAACCTATTTCGCAGGAGACAAACATCAGCCGCAACTGAGACGACAACTTTTTCTAAAACCTACCACCGAGAGTGTCGGAAGTGCAGGTTGCACTTTTTGGCCCAAAACCTGCGACCTGGACCTTCAAGTTGCACTTTACAGTCCAAAAAGTGCGACGTCTACTGAAAACAGGTCAAAAAATACGACCTGGACCTTTTGCAGGGATTTTTCTGAAAGTTTTCTACCTTTGTCTGAGCCTTTGTTCAAGGTTGTCTGACCTCCGTCTCCACCCATTTTGGACCTATACTTGTTTTGTTTCGCTCAACTAAGTGGGAACCTAGCCCCCTAGGGCTTCAATACCCTCCACTTTTTGTGGAAGTGTTTTTGTTGTTGCAGGTTGTCTAAAATTTCAGAGTCTTCAGCCATTTTTCAGATCTGATACGTCACCTTCATATCTGCTTCAGATCAGCTTTTTATCCATCCAAATCACCTCGTCTAGATTTTTTTTTGTTTTCCTCTAGTGTTCACTATGTTTCCCTTCAAGAGATGGCCTTTCGCCACCATTTTTACAACAATTTTTCCTCTTATTTGTTGTTGTTTTCTGCACCACTTTCCAGCAGATTTTGTCTTTTAGATCCCTGTCCCTCTTGACCTTAGATCTATTAGTTTTTTTTAGTGTATTTTGATTAGTTTTTTACTCACCTATCGACTAGTTGTTGATAAGCCCACCTCCTTGGGTTTATATTATTACATTATTAGATGTTTATTTTCTGTTTTTGCAGGCCTATATACTGTCATTTGCAGGTTTATTTACAGCCATACAACACACTTTTTCTTTTTCTCTACAAACGTCTAGGTTTAAAAATTAAAATTTACACATTTTTACACACACACCCTAAGAGAAAACGGGCTTGGTTAACACTGCCAAGCAAAGACTCTAAAACATTGAAATCAATTGATCCTGCACCTTTCTGCCCTTGTTTCAACATTGTAATCAGTTGATCCTACACCTTCTTGCTCTTGTCGGTCTCTTTTTCCTTTGTGCCATGTTTGTGTCATCACCATTGTGCCACCAAGGTGTTTATATGGGAGACTTCTTGGCCTTCATCCTCAGTTTTCAGTAGGAAGACTTACTCCTCCGCATAGGATTCGAGTTAGTGTTCCACCGAGTCCACACACTGACTCTTCTTCTAGTCCTTTGGGTTCTCCTTCTCATTCTACCTTCAGTTCTCCCCCTGACACTTTCACCATGTATGCTGCAGGACCTTATGCTGGTGGCAACCCCGGCCCTCAAGCTAGGAATACCACTAGTGGGACCACTATGGATGCTATCCTGGCTATGCCCTTGCTCCCCTTCATGGCAAGTCTCAGCCTCCCTGACTTGGACCAGTTGATAAATGACCCTATACACCATGACGCTAGTTGGCCTGATATGCCGACAAAGCTCCCTTCCGACATCCAAAAGTTTGAAGGCCTTGCTGGAGAAGATCCTTCAAATCTTGTTCGATATTTCCACATGTGGTGTTCATCTAACTTCGTTACCGATGACTCTATCCATCTTCGGTTGTTCCAACGAACGCTTACAGGTCAAGATTCTAAGTGGTATGTTGATCAGGCCACTTCCTCTCATACCACATTTGTGACTCTTGCCCGGGCTTTTTTATCTTACTTCCAGCTTCCCCTTCGTTATGAAACTGGTATCAAACTTTTGATTTCTTTCCGTCAATCATCTGCGACCCACCTATCCAATCATGTCTGAGAATAGCGGAGAAGAAAGAGCCTATGTCAATCCCCTACCTTTGAAGACAGTGTCTACATGGACTGGTTCCTTAGATCTCTCTTGCCTCCTATCGGGAAAGATGTCGCATCGCATTTTCCTCAAACCGAAGAAGTCGTTCTCCAAATGGCGTTAAAATATGACCTCATCTATGCTTAGACGAGTTATGTTTATACCGTTCTACCTGATCTCCCCAGACCCGGTGGTGCCAATACACCGGGGGCACCTCATGCCGCCGACGGTATCGTTGGATCTCTCTCTCATCCATATGCTCAACCTCCCATGGGTTATGGTTTTCCTTAGGGGGGGCAGCACTTTCTACACTTTTCCCCCTCCTAGTGGCACATATCCAGGATACAGCATGCCTCCTCTTTTGGCCCAACCTCTTGTTTACCACATTGTTAACTAACCCCCTTATTATCCGTATCCACAGCTTGGTGCTCCAGCTCCTCCAGCATCAACACCTCCGCCTCCCTCGCCTTCTCAACCCCTGCAACAGTAGTCACCGCCCCCTCAGGTGCAGGTGGATGCACAACAGGAATTTGTGGCTACCCAACCACCTAAAGGTCAGGTGGCCACTCAACCTCTTCCATCTGGTTCCCCTGATTACTAGATTCTCATGATGTCCTCTGATCAGCCTTCTGAACCTTCTTCTCCTAGCCCTTCACCTTCATCTGGTACTCATGACCCTCTATACCCTCCTAGAATGGTTCCTCCATGCCTTAACCATATTGAAGCCATCCCACCTGGTCATTACCCCTCTGGTCAGATACCATTCCTATCTCCCCCACCAGAAGTTTAGACAGTACCTGTTATGGCCACCCTCTCTCTTCCTAACCTGACCCTTGGGATTCCCATCTGGTACCTCAATCCTCTAGCCGCTACCCTGCCTGGTCAACCCAAGCCTTATCTTGCTTTGACCCTGGTCCAACCGGTCCCTATGACTTCCCCTGCTATAACAGTGCCTCATTCACCTCAACAGGAACCACCTCCCATTGCGACCGCTTCGCGTAAGAAGGGCAAAGCTTACAAGGGGGCATCAAAGGACAAGGCTGCCATGACAAACCCTGCCCCTTTTCAGCCTCCAAAGCGTACCATCTAGTGTGCTTTGTGTGATGTCACCAGCCACGCCACCCATACTTGTTCGGAGTTGCCTCACCTTAAGTCCATGGTCAATGAGACGTTTCTGAAGTCTGATATCCCAGAGGTATATGTCACTATACCAGATTCAGTCCTGAAACTCAAGTCTTTGTGTACAAATCACCCTTGCACTTTGGGTGATTTCCATGGCCACTATACTCACCTCTGTCCCCACCTTGAAGAGTACCGCTCCTCCTTGGAAGCGGTTCTCCAATTCGAGGCCAAGCGCAACGAGTCCACCGCTCCCTTATTTGCGTGTTTTTCTTCAGCAAAACCAGAGGACACAAATTCTCCCATTGAAATTCCCCCTCTTGATGTCGAGATGACGGAGCCTTCCCCCATCATTTTCTACCTTTCATCATCCTTGAGACCCTCGGTAGAAGTCCCCTTGGATACTTCCCCTGATGTTTCACTTGACCTCCCTTCAACGATCACCCTGGGCTCAACATTGGTAGATCCTTTATCTAATTATTCGTCTATCACCACTTGTGACGATGCACATGTGAACTTCTCTTCTCATGATGATGAGTCAGGTAGGTTCACCACGTCAAATGGTATTTCTTACTATTCACCCCATACTCTATTACGATGATGAAATTGTGGAATCAAGCATCACCCCTGAATTTATCTATCCCCCCTTACATCGAACTCATGCATTCGAACCACATGCACCTTGTGGCCATCACATTGAAACCAAATATTTGGGTAAGGGGGAACCCATATTTGAGAGACCAGGAGAAGAAATTCTCTACAACTCTCCTAGTGAATCTAGTCATGTCGACTCTAGTCCCATTATTCTTCCACATTTAGAAGAATCTCTAGAGTCCCATATCACTTTAGATCACTCTAGGGATGATACCCCTCATCATTCCTTCATATTACATCAACAACCCAGTATCATAGACATTATGGTTGACCAAACTATGGGTTTTCTGGGAGAACATCAGTTCATTATCTCAAAATCCTCTCTTTGGGATAGTAACACCATGTATGCCAACCCGGAAACTTAAAGTCCATTTGATTCATATATGCAGTACCAAAAGAGGTTGGTAATTGTCTGCTTCCTTTCTCAAACTACATAACCATACCAAAAACAAATGGTGCACCACATCATTAAAATGTGTTTAGATTTCCCTTTTTCTAAATACATTTTGGCATGTCCACAACATGCTTGGGGGCACCTATTCCCCTCAACCATAAAAATCCCAGATCTCAGCCAAAAATAACACTGAAAACCCCTTTCTTCGACAAGTCACATTGTTCAGGTCATTTCCTAGGACAGGTCGCAGTTTTCTGCCCAGGACTTGCTAACTAGGTCACAGAGCAGACACCAAAAAGTGCGACTTGGCCTGTTCATGAGCTCTGGGTACCTAATCTGAAATTGTAATCCACTGAAAATAAAGAGTCGGGTTAGGCCTCTTACCTGCAACTAACGGATCTCGATTCCAACGGTTGGTTTGTCCGCTACGATCGCCGCAAGATTTAGGGCCTTCTCTTCTCTCTACATTCACCACAGCTCCACATGAAAATAAATGAATTTGGAGGGAAAATGCCTTATTAAAAGAGAAACCCCTGTTTTTTCTTTCGCCTGTTGCATCCAACCATAGCTACATTTACCAAACCGTCCACACTATTGGAAAGCTCTCACTGAACCCTCAAATGGGTATCTGATAGTTTTTAGTGATTTGATACTTCACCGGGACACATTTTTCCCATGAAGCGCCACTTCACCCTTCCTAAAAATCGAATTTCTTCACTTGAAACACTCGTACCGGAGGCACCATGTTTCCTCCATACTTTTCCACGCTCGTGTTGACTTTCTTCGTGAGTTACCATCTTGTACTCATGCTTTTATGGTCCCCATTGGACCCCTTTCCCTATGTGGCAGCACCATCGAGTCACCCTTGTTTAGAGCATCCGAGTCGAGTCATCATTTCTTTCATGGAGTCTATCCCGAGTCCCTTCACACCCCGCTATAGTCCTCCATCATTCATTCTTGGTCCCTCTCTCGTGTCTCTTATTATGGCCTTCAGTCCCACTGTCCCCTATCCCTCATGATATTGTGTCAGTCGCTGCCAGGTCATCAATGCTATTTATGCTCTAACAAGGGAAGTCACCCGTTTGCTACTCATTTCCCCCCATTTCATCATCATCATTGGTGTTAGTCTGTCAGTCACTCTACTATTTTTTTTCGTGCCTTAGTTGAGGATCCCTTATTGCCTCACCTATGGCAGACCTCCTTCTGTCGACATCAGCTCATTCATTCCAGAAGATAGGTCTAGATGGTGGTGTACCTTGGTTCCAGATTCCACTCTTGTTCGGTGCCTCGGATCAGGAAAAGGGACTCCTCATGGCCCTTTGACTTGATTGTTTCTTAGCTCCAGCTCCTTTTCAACATGATCTAGATCTATATACTCAATGGTTTAGTGATGCAGCAGCTAACATCAGTGATTCCTGGGTGTGTGTGAGATGTCTCATCCCTCACGATGGGGTGGCCCTATAGGTAGCCCCCCACACACTCGGATGACCTCTTTGTTAGCTCTCCATAATTCCAGTAGATTGGTGAGACCATAACTGCAGAGAGAACACTTGAACCACTTTGGTATTCTAGAATCTAGCCCTCCTGAATCCAGAGAGGGATCCCTCTATTAAGTGCAAAGATTGATTTATCTTTAAGGATTTTGAATGTGATATTAGGCTAGTTATGAAGAGCAAGGGTTTTTGTTTATTTTTGGATGGTTGAGCATGATTTTTAGTTGAGTGGAAAGTCCTAAAATGAAATATTTTCAAAAGTGTGAAGTTGCAAGCAATCAGAACAAGATTTGGCTGATAGGATAGATATGACCCTGGTTTTTAGTCCATTGGGCTATGGAGTCATAAAAGGGTTTAATTGTGCAACAATTTCAAGAGTGGTCCAAGGGGAAATTCATCTATATCACTAGATCTTTGAGATAAAATGATGGAATGGAACAATAAAAATGTTGAAGGGGTGGAAACAGACAATAATTTCAACTAGGATTTATCAGTCTGTCCAAACAAGAAAATCCTTTTAAGTAACTATTTAAAATTGACCAAAGGGTAGGGCTCACCTAGACTTCTTTGGAAAAGTTCGTATTAAAGCTAACTCAATAGACAAAAAATCCAGTAATCCGCATAATTAATTTCATAAGGGATGAAAACAGATAAGAAAAACAAAGTGCAGCCTAAGATCAGGAAAGATACTTTTAAATCTAAACTGCTTCAGCATACTCTTAGGGAAACTTTCAGAATTACCTTTGGAGAAAGAAGCTAGAAAACAGGGCACACCATCACTTTTCTAGTCTATCTTTACTGAGCATATAATGAAAATAACATTCAAGAACAATGTTTAAAGTAAACATTAGGACGAGGGAACGTCAGCATTCTTAACTGCTTGAACCGTATTGAATCATTCTTAAATACACAATTTGGAGGAAAACATTGAGATAAATATTATCATTCAGAAAAGGGTACTGTAAACAGTAAATCCTAACTCTATGCTTGCTGTTATTTATCAGAGAATAGTGGAAAAAATGGCATACATGAAAGGAAAAAAATAACACAGAAAGAAGCACTTCACCAGTGATATAGACCAGGATCCCAAGAAACAACTTGTATATTGATGTCAAACCAGTTACATTATTCAAGTCCGATGTTTCAGTTCATCAATCATATTCTCTTCTCAGCCTAACTTATTTGATCACAAATAGAGCTTCAAGAGCCTCTGAACACTATTTACATGTAGAAAATTCAAGCACAAGTATATTTCAAAGTTCTGGAACCAACCCTTTACAATGAGCTCCTCAAGAAGAATTTATAGAAAGAATGAGGAGGTCGAAAGAGAGAAAAGATCTATAGGCTCAATTAATATGTTTTAATGCTTCTCAGCCTTTGAGGGGCTCAATGGATAATTTTACAAATATTTCTCTGTATTAATTGGCTTTACATTAAGTATTAAGCTCGCTGGGGAGATTTTGTTGACTTTAAGGCTCTGTGTCATCGTTGTAATAACTCTGCTGATATTTTGTAATAAGTCTCTTTGGCTTGGAATAACTGTTCAACTGTATTAAGGTAGATATGCTCTGTTATGGTAATAATTTGGCCTCTTTTGAATGCTTTCGAGGCTACATGTGGCTTCTGGTAGCTGAGAGGATTCAATTCGCCTCTGATGTGGCAGTGGAGGCATCCTTGGTCTAGTAGATATTATTGTTCTGACCTAAAATATGGCTAATCTGCTTCTGATCTATGTGTTAGGCATAATTAGGCATGTATTTTATCTTATGTTCCTTAAAATGTGTTTAATTGAGTGGATTAGGCCTTTAATTGTCGATTTTGGCCGTAATCTACCCAAACTGTGTATACAAATTTGAAATCTTCATCTCTGCTGAGACAAGATCTTAAACACTGATACTCTTTATTTGATTTATTTTTACTCTATATTGTTGATGTGTAGATGTTCACAGGGGCTTTATAATGGTGCCAGTGTTCATGAGGCACCGAAAAACGCTAATGGAAAACCCCGTGGAACAATCCCTTTAATGAATAAAGGCCTGGGGGATCGTCATCCCCGACCTTTGCTTTTCTTTTAACATAATGGAAAAAACCATTGAAACCTGCACAATACAAGAAAAATTAGAAAAATCCTGCGTATTTGGGTCAGACTGCTTTGGAGGCTTAGGTTTAGAGTGTGGTCGTTGGATGAAAGCATCCAACGGTGGAGATTGCGCGCAGAGGTTAAAGGAGAGGCGGTTGGACGAATGGTGCAAAAGATTAAGTCCAGGTCGTTGATCTGTGTTGATCAACGGTCGAGATCAACCAAAAAAATATCATGTAGAAGGGCCACTTTATATTGAAAACGGCGGAAAATACAAAGAAAAGGGGTTAAAAACCTTAATCAGCAGTGAAAAAGGCAAGATGACATTTGGGGTTTCGCAGATGATTCTGGGCTATCGAATGAGATCGGCCTCAGAGATAAACTGTTGTGGTTGAGCGATCAAGTCCATTGGAGGAAGGCGGAGGGTGATAATGAAATTAGAGATTGAATAATGTTCGTTGATTTGCAGAGATAAACGGTGGAGCTTGAACGCGATGAGACGCAGTGTAAATGGAGAGAGCGGTTTTGGCTATAGAAACCAGTGGTATCGTGCAACAAAAATGTGGGTAGGTGGTTTTAGCTTTTCAAACTCGATATGCATTAGAGGCCTACATGTGGCCCTTCAAAACCACCTATATCGCGTTCACTTTGGCAAATTAACTTTCGGGCTGAAATCTACGTGAAACTGCGCGTCTGCCTTCAGATCTAGGGTCTTAGATATGACGGTCGAGGAAAGAGCACAATAAAGGATAGATGTGCGGGCGATAAGATGTGGGGTAGGGGAAGGTAGTTTCAATCTTGACCGTTAGATCAAAAAATGAAACTCGGAGATCAAATCTGGGACGGGTAGGACACAAAGGAGTTGGGCCTATCACGTTTTTTATGGACTATTGGATGGAAACAAATCAACGGCGGAGATTTAATCTTGGGTTAATATAATAAAATATGAGGCAGAGAAAATGTTAATATGAGCCGTTGATCTGCAGAGATCAATGGTGGAGATCGGCCGAAAAAACATTATACAGGGGGTTTTATGAAATTTACCAAAGGTTGCAGGATTCAATCTGGATCATCGGATGGTAAGCAATGGACGGTCCAGATGCAATCAGAGGTTTGCGATCGACGGAGGAGAGAGGAAAAGCGAAACTTGAAATTTTCGATGCGATTGATTGTAGACCATCGATCTGCGGATCAGATCGACGACAGAGAATGAATCGAAGGCGGTCATGGTGGGGGGAAAAGGTTTGTGAAACAAAACAATGTGGGCCATCGGATCTAGATCTGGCGGAACAGATCGACGGCTGAAAATCCATCGGGGGTTTTCCAATCAGGAAGGGGAAAATAAAATATAAAGCACGCCCAACAAAATTTTTGATGCGACATTTTCCCGATCATTGATTGGTTTACGATCAACGGTCGGGATTCATTTAGACTACGATCCGGCGGAAACCTTTGAAACATAGTAAAAAAGGGTTTTTCATTAAATACAAAGGAAAATTTGCTTCGGGGTGGATTTATTATAATTCTTAGTGCCTGATTGCGGGGCCTTCGGGTTATATGAAGAAAAGCGGAGGGATCGGGGTTATATGCACAAGAGGGGCCAATCAGAATCGGAACGATGGAGGGGCCTTTCAAATGTGTCCGATGAAAAAACTCTAATGCGAGAATGCGCAGACCGTTTGATTGTTTCATATCAATGGTTTAGAATGGTTTAATCAATGAACCAACGGGTTTCCTTTATAACATAGGAAAATTGGTTTTTTATGCTTTTACAAAGGAAAATTGCATCAGGGAAGGGTTCATTTATAAGGTTTGGTGCGCGATTGCGGAGCCTTCGGGTTATATGAAGAAAAGCAGAGGGATCGGGGTTATATGTGCAAGAGGGGCCAATCAGAATTGAAATGATGGAGGGGCCTTTCAAATGCGCCTGATGAAAAAACTCCGATGCGAGAATGCGCAGACCGTTTGATTGTTTCAGATCAACGGTTTAGAATGGTTTAATCAATGAACCAGCGGGTTTCCTTTATAACATAGGAAAATGGGTTTTTTATGATTTTACAAAGGAAAATTTCATCGGGGAAGGGTTCATTTATAAGGTTTGGCGCCCGATTGCGGGGCCTTTGGATATATGAAAAAGATAAATGAACTGGGGTTTATATACAAAAAGGGCCAATCGGCATCGAAACTTTATAAAACAAAAAGACTTGTGCTCATCGCAAATGCCCCGATGTGATAAGTGCTTTTTGGGTATAGCGCTTGGTTCCAGTGCTAGGGTATATGGTGGGGAAGTGGTTTAGGGCTTAACCCAAAGGGGCTTAGGTCTGTAATACAAAAGGCTCTTTTTCATGATTTTTCAAGGATTTTTAAAGCATTTTGAGGGTTTAAGATAAGGCAAAAAATGATTTTTTAACCTTATAAAGGGGTTTTATGAAGGGAAGAAGGGAATAAAGGAAAAATAGAGGAATTTAATGGGAGTAAAGGGGATAAAAATGAAGGGATTTCTGAGTGAAAAGGGGAGGAAAAATGAGGGAAAAATGGATTTTCTGCAGCAATATTTTATTCAGGAAAACAACAGAATTTCAGAATCAAGAGGGAAACAGCAGTGAAGATTAATCAAAGAATAAGATGTCTTCATAAGACTTCAATAATTAACAATTTTTGCAATAAAACTTGTTTCTTGAAGGCTTCAAAAATGATTTAGCCACCATTTGATATGACAAATTTTATAGGTGGCTAATAGTGGCTCCACATGGGGATTGTGCTTTCTTGAAGGCATCAAGAACTTCATACTTGTATTCTCTGGGGGGCTGATTAGTGCCTCATCCATTGGGCTGCAAATTTCCTTAATTGGATGATCTTCTTTTGCTTTGAAAATGTTAGCAGCCATGAAAAATAATGGAATACTATCAAACCAAGCTTTCTACCTACCCAATCCTACTGATCTAACATTTTTTCTTCTTTCAGAGTGCACTTGGATTGGCAAACTCTTTTTCAAACATTTTTTTCTTTTGAAAGAAAAAAACTAATATAAGTCTACTTCTTATTTCTCCATGAACTCAGATTGAACTATTGAGTTCATAAGCTTCTCTACCTAATCTACTATCTGTTAGGATTAAATAGTCGAACAGATTTTCATTCTCTAACTTCTAAAATAGAAATTTAAAAGCATACAAGTCAGGATTGAGCATTCTAACTTGTTGTTGATCTATGGCATAAAAAACAAGCTGCACATAGATAATTATTTACAGAAGATTAAATCAAAACATTGAAGGCTTAAGATTTGAGAGTTCTAAACACATCATTCTCTTTTCTTCAACTCTATTTTTCAGTTTATTCGAGTTGTTTTTTCCTAATTCTCTGGTTCAGATTTTGGACTTATTAGAACCAATTTACCTCTATTTTTGACTGAAGATTAAAATAGATGGGATTCATTCTTCTTTTGGAAACTTAGGTTCAGATTTTGAGCTTGTTTGAACCTTTATTTTCTAGCCTAATCTTCCTAACTGATAAGACAATATTAAGTTGTTTGAAAAATCTAATTCACTAACCTATCAACTGTAAATTTAAAACTAATTAGTCATGATTAGGCTGTATGACTAACTAGGAGTGTGTTTTTTAGGATTGGAATTTAAGTTTGCACACTTTCAGATTTTGTTTCTCTTTTTTGGTATGGGGCTATACCTTTATTGTTTTTACAATCTGCCCTCTTTTCTCTTTTTTACTGTTTTTGTATTTTTGTTTTTTCTAACTTTGAATGCAATGATGGATGAAATATTTATAATGAGAAAGAAGATAAAAATTCTTTCAAAACATGATAGGATCAAGAGAAGTAATGTTTGAGCATCCTACCATTGACAGGACCCCCAAACAATTCAGCTCCATTCAATTCCTGCAAAAATAAGCATTATTAACGGCAGAAGAATGAATGAGATAAGGGCCAAGCCATAAGTTATAAAATTTCCCATGCTTTCCCTTGTCTTCTCTCCTTGAATCCTACTTTAACACTTTGTCCCCAACATTGAAATTGATGGCCTTTGTTCTTCTGTCAAAAATCTTTTTTATGCTTTCTTTCTTTTGTAATGCTTTCTTGTAAACCTCCTCTCTGGTTTACTGAAGATGTATAGTCTGATTAATCCTTCTGATCATGTCATTCTCTTCAGACTGCACTTCTTGAATAAACTTCATAACTGGTACACCAAGGCTGGTTGGAAAAATTGCATCTATACTATACACAAGCTGTTAGGGTGACATTCCAATAGATTTCTTAATTGTCAATCTGTCAGCCCATAGTGCATGTACTAGCTTTGTGTGCCAAGACTTCTTGTTGTCCTCCAGTAACTTCTTGATTATGTTCATCAAACTCTTTTTTGAGGATTCTGCTAGCCCATTACCTTGAGGGTAATAAGTAGTGGAATGACCCAATGTAATCTAATATTTTTGACAGAATTCAACCATCTTCTTGGATCCAAATGCAGTCGCATTATCAGTGATGATATTCCTAGGATAGCCAAATCTAGAGAGGATATGAGTCTAAATAAATTTTATGATGATAGAGTCATTGGCTTGCCTAGTAGGGATGGCTTCTATTCATTTGGTAAAGTAGTCTGTTGCAATGAAAATCCATCTATGTTGGGCAGACGATGGTGGATGGATTTCTCCTATGAATTCAAGTCCCCACTATTGAAATGGAGCTTCAACAGTGATTGGATGCAGAGGTAAGGGTAGCAAATTTCTTGTGTACATCCAGAAAGAGTGTGGGCCAATAGTAACCAGCTCTAAGGATTTTGTTTGCTGTTGTCTTCCAGTAGAGGTGGCCTGCACATTCTCCTTCATGGAACTCATGCTTAACCTTCTATGCATCATTCTCAGGCAAACATTTAAGCAATATCCCACTTGCATTTTTCCAATAAAGACATTTATCTATAATGCAGTAATTTACAGCTTTTAACTTTAAGAACCTTGCCTTTGTTTTTGATAAGCCAGGAGGTGTATTCAAATTAAGCAAAACATATAGAATATTAGCATACCAAGAGGAATTCATAAAATGGTCTTCAAAAATGGGAGTTGACAATTCCTCTTGTTCATCTAAAGCATTTATCATATTAATATCAAGAACTTCACAATTTGATTCAGCCATTAATCTAGCTAGACCTTGGCCTTTAATGAGTTTAGTGGGCTTGATTTCCAAATTATATTCAAGTATCATAGCTATCCACTTACCTCTCTTACCATCTGGGTCCTGTGTTATAATGTCTTTCACAACTTAATTTGGGACAAAGGCAATGATGTGTGAGTGAAGGATGTAAACTCTGAAGTCTTTTAAAGCCTTGACCAAAGCAAAAGCTTTCTTTTCCATGATGTTATACTTCAGAGGAGCATCTCTCAATGCCTTGCTAAAAAATGCAATAGGTTGCTCTTGTCCCTGTGGATTTTTCTATAATAGGCCAACAACTATTGTATGTTTTGATGCGAATGAAAAAATATAAAAATCTTTTGAAAAATCGGGACTTATTAGGACTGGTGTTTTTGTTATTGCTTGTTTTACCAGTTTAAAGGACTTCTTTGCTTCCAAGGTCCACTTAACCCCTTGTTCCTTTTTCAACATGTTTGTAATGTTTCTAAGGATTTCAGCTAAGTTGGGTATGAACCTTCTTAAGAAATTAATCTTTCCAATGAAATATTGTAGTTCCTTGATGTTTCGAGGATGAGATATTTGCAATATGGCCTCAATCATTTTTGGGTCTACCTTTATTCCCTCTTATGAAATGATGTGCCCAAGAAGTTTACCTTCTTGGAGACCAAATAGTGTTTTCTTTTGGTTTAAATATATCCCAAACTTTCTGCATTTCTTGAATACTTTTCTCAAGTGTTCTAAGTGCTCTTCATTTGTCTTAGAAAAAACAGTAACATCATCAAGGTAAATAATGATGAAGTAGCCCAATTCCTCTAAGAATGCAATGTCCATGGCTCTTTGAAAAGTGGCACCAGCATTCATTAAACCAAAGGGAATTTTCACATACATGAAAGTGCCCCAAGGTGTAGTAAAAGTTGTCTTTAATTGATCATCAGGATGTACTAAAATCTGATTGTATCCTGAGTAGCCATCAAGCAAAGGAATTCTATTAGAACCAACTACCCATTGTAAAATATGATCCATCTTGGGTGAAGGGTAGTTGTCCTTCAGTGAAGCTTTTTTTAAGTCTCTAAAGTCTATACAAAGCCTAACCTCTCCTATTTTCTTCCTAACTGACACCAGATTAGACACCCATTAAGAATATCTAATAGGGACAATAATACCAGCTTCATACATTTTCTTGATTTCCTTCTCAACCAAAGGTAACTGAACAGGGTTTATTCTACGCAATTTTTGTCTAAATGGCTTTTGGTTTTCTTTGAGAGGTATCTTGTGCTGAATTATTTTAGTGTCATAGGATTTCAGATCCTCATAACTCCACGCAAAAACATCAGAAAATTATTTAAACAACTCTATGTATTTGAGTTTAATGTGAGCTGGTAAAGTCTTAGATAGTTTGATCATTTTTGGTTTTAATTCACTGCCTATATTACACTCTTCAACTTCAGTCTTGATAGGCTCCAGTTTCGGTTTCTTGGCCACATCGTTGAAATCAAACAACTCTTCTAAAGGGGGCAGCCCCTTTGGCAAACTTTGATTGCTAGACTGCAGAGTTTCTAGGTCTTCTGTTTCTAACTCTGAATTGATTTCTATTGTGTTTTCAAGTTTTTTAGACAAAATATTTATCTCAAGAATCATTAGAGAGGTTTCTTCTTCATCAAGTAGATTTTCTTTGCTAGGGCAGTCTGTTTCATAGTCTGAATCTAAACTTGGTAGTTCAAATTAATTTCTGGACTGCAAGAAGTCTTCTATTTGTTTGTCTCCATCAAACACTTGCCAATATTTCTCGTTATCAAGGACGGCTGGTCTGAATTTAACTTCAGTTGTACATTGCTTGGTTTCATAAGGTGTTAAGCATGTTCTAGCATAAAAAGCTAAATTGTGGGCCATGATATTCTTTCATCTCGGGACAAAAATAAGTTGGGATTCCTCAAAAGTTTTCAATAAATCCACGACGTTGTTTCTATAGGCTCTAAGTCTGGGGTGATTAGCGTTGTATTCCCCATTCACTTGCCTAATGATTAAATCTGAATCCCCATGAACTTTAATTCTCTTGGCTCCTAATTTCTTCAACAAATGTAAGCCTAAAAGAAGGGATTCGTATTCCACTATGTTATTCGAACACTGAATGTTTAATCTATAGGAATAGCCTTCTATGTGGTTTTTCTTAGTGTTGCATATCTAGACGCCTGCACCAGCATTGCTCCTAGTGCAAGACCCATCAAAGTTCATACTCCATAGAGGATTAGTTTTAGGTTTATCAGTTTGGTAACTATCCTCTTCACTAATGTGCTTTTCGATTGTTCCTGTAGATCGGCACTTTGTTGAATTTGTTTTAATTCCTCAAGTTTTTCATTGTATTAAGGATTTCTTTATTGACTGTCAAGGTTTAAAATAAAAGGACACATGATTTGTAGTTCTAGACCCGTGTTCTGTTTGCTATGATTTTTGGATTTAGCAAAAATTTTCGACACTTATGTTACGTCTTCCTCCTCCTCTCTATCTACCATTAATTCAATCAAGGTTACTTGTTCATTTAATGTTTCATTGTTAAAAAGGATAAATGAATTGAGGCCTGTGTTTACAGAATAAAGAGGAGAGTTATGTGGTCTCTCTTGGCTAGTAACCATGTACTACATATGAGACTCCCTGTAAAGTCTACTTGTCTGATTGAAAATAGGGATGGTCGCATATGTCATGTCCATCTGCATAGTTCCTTGTAACTTAGCTCCCCAAGATCTAGATAACAACATACCATATTTTGGGGGCACATCAGCCACAACAATATCCATTACTAAACATTTTGCTAGAATTTGTGCTAAGTTAACACAGAGGTCTTTAATTAAACCTAAAATTTTACTCTGCTTGAGTCAAAGGAGTAAAGGTCTTTGTAAGGTCTGGTGATTTCAAGGCCTAGGCTCTCCATTACATCTTTGGGAATTAAATTTTGAGAGGCCCCTGAATCATGCATAGCGTTGTGCAAAATCTTGTCATGAACATTTAAACTAACATAAAAAGGAGGAATTGGTCCCTCTTGATATCTACCCTCAATCTTAGGACCGAATATAAGCTCTGGTTGGTCATCATTAAGATTGACAGTATTGTTATTCTCTTCTATGTTAAAAGCCTTCAAAATTTGGGATCTGTACACATTCTGGGTAGCTAATTCAGTAAGGGGAATAGAGATCTTGATTCTGGCAATTTCTTGTCCAAACTAAAAGGCATCTGATTCTTTGAAGTACTTGTTTCAGCCTTATTAACTGCCACTCTATAAGCAAAATAAGTTTGCCGATTTCCTCTATTTACATTTGTCAAAATTGTTTTAACAAGAGCATTAGCTGAGGTGCTAATACTACTAAGGTCCACACTCTTTTTTTCATTGTTTTGAGTGCTTTTCTCTTTACCTTTATCAGAATTTCTAGCCACTGTTTTGTCTTTCTGTTTTACTATTTTGGGTTTATTTATAGTGTTGTTTTGTACATATTTATGAGAGGTTTTAACTTTGGGAGTTTCTTGATTGCTTTTACTCCTAAGGTCATATTCCTTTTGAGACTCTATGATAACATTTTCCATTTCTTGATAATAACTTTCATCATCATCTCTTTTATCATCATAGGGTGTGTATAGACCTTGTTTTCTATCATAATGAACTTCAAAATCATCATTGTCTACTCCCAACATGTTGATGCCATCTTCCTCTGTTTTTTCACTTGTTTCTTCAACCTCACTTACATAGTTTTGATGAAAAGGAGGAGTGATTTGTTGACCATCCTCCCTTGGTCTGTTTTGAGGCTAGTTTCTCCTAAAATTCTGATTTTGTTTCTGATTTCTATTTTGAGGAGCTATTTGGTTTTGACTTGCTTGTGCTCTCTCAAGTATGCTCATATTTTTCATCATCTCCTCCATCATTCTTTCCATCTTTGAGCTGGACGTGGAAGGTGTAGATTCATTTCTAAAGGACACTCTCTTTTCATTCTTCATTCTTGCTCTTTTCTCCATTAAATTAACTTCCACAGCAAGAGCTCCTTTTTGCATATCTTCAAGAGTTAAAGGGTCTCTCTCTCTCTTAGCTGATAGGCCATTTCATGATCAAACCCTTCAGGAAACTTGTTTAAAGCTGAGCCTTGTGGAGGTTTTAAGTCTGGGGGAAGTGCATTATACACATCGTTGAACCTAGTGCAATAAGCTTGTACACTTTCCCCGATGTTTCTATGGAGATTCTTGTAATCATAAAGTATTTGAAGAGGGTTTTTCCTCACTTCCCATTTGTTTAAGAATGACTGATGGAATTCTTGGAGATCATTTATACTGTGAGGGGTTAAGCCTTTGAACCATTTTCTTACTTCTCCCCCTAAACTCTAAGCAAATAATCTAAGCTTGACAGTTTCACCATCAATTTCATTTCTATCAAAGTAGTCATTCATATTATCCACATGTTGTGAAGCAGTAGTAGCATTATTGGCATCATACAATGGTATCTTGGACTGATAGTCCTGTGAAAGATTGACTAAAGGTAAAGGAAGGACCAGGGGAGCATACCATTGTGCCATGATAGGGGGTGGAGGTGGATTTACAAGAGGTGGATTAACAAGAGGGAAAGTGGGCTGGAGTGGAGTGGTTTGGATAGTGGATGTCTGAAGAACAGATGTGGATGGATGAGGAATAGATTGTTGAGCTGATCTTGGATGAGAGACACCTAAATTGTAAAGGAAATGTAAATCAGGTGGTGTTGTTTCTCTACTACTAGGATGTTCACTTTGTTCTGGGGATGAAAGTGAAGACTCTTAATCTAGCTGATCTAAATCATCAAGTGACCTAGTTCTAAATGTATTTCTTAAGTCAACTTGTGATTGTTGTAGAGCTGCAAGGTTTTTTGGAAGAGAATTAGCTCTAAGGGGTGATCTGAAAACAGTTGAAGATTTAATCTCAGGAGACTTCTTAAGAAATATTTCAGGGTTATCAACTATCTCAGGAGGGTTTGGGTCAGGGTAGGCTCTTGCATAAATCTTTCTAGGAGCCACTATGCTATGTTTTTCAGACCCAACTAAACAAGAAAAGTTTAACCAAATATGACAATATTTAAGAGGAAAACTGATCTTTTAAGCACGAAAAATTTAATCCTAAAGTCCTCTAACTGAGTTTAAATGATGTTATGATGATAATGGGTCTTCCCAATGGAGTCTTAAGGTCTGTTTAGGATTGTGGAGTCACCAGGTGGAATTTTTTAGCTCTTTTGGAGGTAAAAAGGTTTTATGGTCCACCACCATGTTTATTTGAATACCAATTTCAAATATTTTTTGGTTTTTCTGAGTTTTTCAATCCTATGGGTTCTAAGAGTGTCCTAAATCTATTTCAACACTTAGCTATGGTGATGAGACAAAGAAAATATACTCTTATGGCTAAGCTAGCTAACCTTTCAAGGTTTGATAAACTCTTATGAGAATCCTAAGGTTTCCTTAGTTTGTCACTGATTCAAACAAGTTTTATCATGATTACCATTTTCTTGGTAGTTCTTGAAGAGGGATACTTGTACTCACTAAACACTGAGTGTTTGGCCAGAAATTTTATGCTTGGTGGGTTAACTGGTTAATACACTAAATTTCATTAAATCAAAAGGTTTCCCAAGGTCCCAAAAGTATGTAGGATGAAGTTTTCTCAGAAAATACCCAGTATGGTCACCAGAAATGTTAGCTCTCTATAATTCCAATAGATTTGCGAGACCAGAATTGCGGAGAGAACACTTGAACCACTTTGGGATTCTAGGATCTAGCCCTCCTAAATCTAGAGAGTGATCTCTCTATTAAGTGCAAAGATTTATTTATCTTTAAGGCTTTTGAATGTGATATTAGTCTAGTTATGAAGAGAAAGGGTTTTTGTTTGTTTTTGGATGGTTGAGCAAGATTTTTAGTTGAGTGGAAAGTCCTAAAATGAAAGAGTTTCAAAAGTGTGAAGTTGCAAGCAATCAAAACAAGATTTGGCTGATAGGATAGATATGACACTGGTTTTTAGTCCATTTGGCTATGGAGTCATAAAAGGGTTTAATTGTGCAACAATTTCAAGAGTGGTCCAAGGGGAAAGTCATATATATCACTAGATCTCTGAGATAAAATGATGGAATGGAACAATAAAAATGTTGAAGGGGTGGAAACAGAAAATAATTTCAACTAGGATTTATCAGTCTGTCCAAACAAGAAAAGCATTTTAAGTAACTGTTTAAAACTGACCAAAGGGCAGGGCTCACCATATACTTCTTTGGAAAAGTTCGTATTAAAGCTAACTCAATAGAAAAACAATCCAGTAATCCGCATAATTACTTTCAGAAGGGATGAAACAGATAAGAAAAACAAAATGCAGCCTAAGATCAGGAAAGATACTTTTAAATCTAAACTTCTTCAGCATACTCTTAGGGAAACTTTCAGAATTACCTTTGGAGAAAGAAGCTAGAAAACAAGGCACACCATCACTTTTCTAGTCTATCTTTACTGAGCATATAATGAAAATAACATTTAAGAACAATGTTTAAAGTAAACAGTAGGATGAGGGAATGCCAGCATTCCTAACTGCTTGAACCGTATTGAATCATTCTTAAATACACAATTTGGAGGAAAACAATGAGATAAAGCTTATCAGTTAGAAAAGGATACTATAAACAGTAAATCCTAACTCTATGCTTGTTGTTCTTTATCAGAGAATAGTGGACAAAATGGCATACATGAAGGAAAATAATAACATAGAAAGAAGCACTTCACTAGTGATATGGACCAGGATCCCGAGAAACAGATTGTATATTGATGTCAAACCAATTAAATTCTTCAAGTCTGATGTTTCAGTTCAGCAATCATTTTCTCTTCTCATCCTAACTTATTTGATCACAAAAAGAGCTTCAAGAGCCTCTGAACACTATTTACATGTAGAAAATTCGAGCACAAGTATATTTCAAAGTTCTACAACCAACCCTTTACAATGAGCTCCTCAAGAAGATTTTATAGAAAGAATGAGGAGGTCGAAAGAGAGAAAAGATCTATAGGCTCAATTAATACGTTTTAATGATTCTCAGCCTTTGAGGGGCTCAATGGAGAATTTTACAGATATTTCTCTGTATTAATTGGCTTTACATTAAGTATTAATCTCACTGGGGAGATTTTGTTGACTTTAAGGCTCTGTGTCATCGTTGTAATAACTCTGCTGATATTTTGTAATAAGTCTCTTTGGCTTGGAATAAATGTTCGGCTGTATTAAGGCATATATGCTCTATTCTGGTAATAACTCGGCCTCTTTTGAATTCTTTTGAGGCTACATGTGGCTTCTGGTAGCTGAGAGGGTTCAATTAGCCTCTGATGTGGCAATGGAGGCATCCTCGGTCTGGTAGATATTATTGTTCTAACCTAAAATATGGCTAATCTGCTTCTGATCTGTGTGTCAGGCATAATTAGGCCTGAATCCTATATTTTGTTCCTTAAACTATGTTTAATTGAGTGGATTAGGCCTTTAATTGTCGATTTGGCCGTAATCCACCTAAACTGTGTATACAACTTTCAATTCTTCATCTCTGTTGAGACAGGATATTCAACACTAATACTCTTTATTTGATTTAATTTTACTATGTCTTATTGATGTGCAGATGTTCACAGGGGCTTTATAATGGTGCCAGTGTTCATGAGGCACTAGCAAACGCTGATGGAAAACCCCATGGAACAATCCATTTAATGAATAAAGGCCTGGGGGATCGTCATCCCCGACCTTTGTTTTTATTTTAACATAATGTTAGAAACCATTGAAACCTGCACAATACAAGAAAAATTATAAAAATCCTACGTATTTGGGTCAGAATACTTTGGAGGCTTAGGTTTAGAGCATGGCCATTGGATGAAAGCATCCAACGGTGGATATTGCGCGCAAAGGTTAATGGAGAGGCGTTTGGACGAATGGTGCAAAATATTAAGTCTGGGCCATTGATCTGTGTTGATCAAAGGTCAAGATCAACTGAAGAAATATCATGTAGAAGGGCCACTTTATATTGAAAATGGCATAAAATACAAAGAAATGGGGTTAAAAACCTTAATCATTAGTGAAAAAGGCGGGATCAAATTTGGGGTTTCGCGGATGATTCTAGGCTGTCAGATGAGATCGGCCTCAGAGATCAACGATTGTGGTTGATCGATGAAGTCCCTTGGAGGAAGGCAGAGGGCGATAATGAAATGAGAGATTGAATACTGGTTTTTGATCTGCAGAGATCAACGGTGGAGGTTGAACGCGATGAGATGCAATGTAAATGAAGAGAGCAGTTTCGGCTATAGAAACTAGCAGTATCGCGCAACAAAAAGGCGGGTGGGTGGTTTTAGCTTTTCGAATGTGATATGTGTTAGAGGCCAACATGTGGCCCTTCAAAACCACATATATTGTGTTCACTTTGGAGAATTAACTTTCAGGCTGAAATCTACGCGAAACTGCGCTTCTGCCGTTAGATCTGGGGTCTTAGATCTCATGGTCATGGAAAGAGCGCAATAAAGGATATATGCGCGGGCGATAAGATATGGGGCAAGGGAAGGCGGTTTTAATCTTGACCGTTAGATCAAGAAATTAATGGCAGAGATCAAATCTAGGACAGGTAGGACCCAAAGGAGTTGGCCCTATCGCGTTTGTTATGGACTGTTGGATGGAAACAGATCAACGACGAAGATTTAATCTCAGGTTAATATAATAAAATATGAGGCAGAGAAAGGGTTAATGTGAGCCATTTATCTACAGAGATCAACAGCAGAGATCGGCCAAAAAAAATTATACAAGGGGTTTTATGAAATTTACCAAAGGTTGCAGGCTTCAATCTAGACCGCCAGATGGTAAGCAATGGACAGTCCAGATGCAATCAGAGGTTTGCGATCGGCGAAGGAGAGAGGAAAAGTGCAACTAAAAATTTTCGAAGCGATTGATTATAGACCGTTGATTTGTGGATCAGATCGATGGTGGAGAATGAATTGGAGGCGGTCACGGCGGGGGAAAAAGGCTTGTGAAACAAAACAATGTGGACCGTCGGATCTGGATCTGGCGGAACAGATCGACTGCTGAAAATCCATTGGGGGTTTGCTAATCAGGAAGGGGAAAATGAACTATAAAGCACGGCCAACAAAATTTCCGATGCAATATTTTCCCAATCATTTATTGGTTTAAGATCAACGGTAGGGATTCGTTTAGACTACGATCTGGCAAAAACCTTTGAAACATAGTAAAAATGGGTTTTTCATTAAATACAAAAGGAAAATTTGCTTCGGGGCAGATTTATTATAATTCTTAGCACCCAATTGCAGGGCCTTCAGGTTATATGAATAAAATCAAAGGGATCGAGGTTATATGCACAAGAGGGGCCAATCAGAATCGGAACGATGGAGGGGCCTTTCAAATGTGCCCGATGAAAAAACTCCAATGCGAGAATGCGCATACCATTTGATTGTTTCAAATCAATGTTTTATAATGGTTTAATCAATGAACCGGCGGGTTTCCTTTATAACATGGGAAAATTGGTTTTTTATGATTTTACAAAGGAAAATTGCATTGGGGAAGGATTCATTTATAAGGTTTGGTGCTTGATTGCGGGGCCTTTGGGTTATATGAAGAAAAGCGGAGGGATCGGGCTTATATGCACAAGAGGGGCCAATCGGAATTGGAACGATGGAGGGGCCTTTCAAATGTGCCTGATGAAAAAAATCTGATGCGAGAATGCGTAGACCATTTGATTGTTTCAGATCAATGGTTTAGAATGGTTTAATCAATGAACCGGCGAGTTTCCTTTATAACATAGGAAAATGGGTTTTTTATGATTTTACAAAGGAAAATATCATCGAGGAAGGGTTCATTGATAAGGTTTGGCACCCAATTGTGGGGCCTTTGGATATATGAAAAATATAAAGGAATCGGGGTTTATATACAAAAAGGGCCAATCGGCATTGGAACTTTATAAAACAAAAAGACTTGCGCTCATCGCAAATGCCCCGATGCGATAAGCGCTTTTTGGGTATAACGCTTGGTTCCAGTGCTAGGGTATATGGTGGGGAAGTGGTTTAGGGCTTAGCGCAAAGGGGCTTAGGCCTGTAATGCAAAAGGCTCTTTTTCATGATTTTTCAAGGATTTTTAAAGCATTTTGAGGGTTTTGGATAAGGTAAAAAGGGATTTTTTAACCTTATAAAGGGGTTTTATGAAGGGAAGAAGGGAATAAAGGAAAAATAGAGGAATTTTATGGGAGTAAAGGGGATAAAAATGAAGGGATTTCTGAGTGAAAAGGGGAGGGAAAATGAGGGAAAAATGAATTTTTTGTAGCAGTATTTTATTTAGGAAAACAACAGAATTTCAAAATCAAGAGGGAAACAATAGTGAAGATTAATCAAAGAACTTGATGTCTTCATAAGACTTCAAGAATTAAAATTTTTTGCAATAAAACTTGTTTCTTGAAGGCTTAAAAAATTATTTAGCCACCATTTGATATGACAAATTTTATAGGTGGCTAACACTCTTCATTACAGCCTTCCATGTAGCTCCATACATTTGATGATGTTGGCTTCAGCCGCTTGCAGCGCCTTTTTGTTTGCATGTATCAGTCAGATTTTCAGATCCCTTTCCTATTTTCAAGGGAATATGTGTTTTATGTATATCTCATGTACTCCGATATTATTTTACAAGTCCTGGCTGTTATCCCAGGCGCAATATGTATGTGGGATTCATTATCGTGTTGTTTATCTAGCTCATATTTATGCCAACATTATGCCTCTCATGGTTTTCTGGACGCCTTATTGTTTTTACTATTGCCTCAACGGGCATAGGTATGCCTCCCCCGCCGCCTATAGCAGGTACTCACTTATCAAAAAGACTTGTCGCACCTGCAAGTCACCTCCTTAGGGGCTAGTTCTTTCAGCACTTTGGTCTACCTTACAATCCTCTCTCTTTGACTTCCCCGTTATTGTCTAGTGATTGAGTTCTTGCAACTTACTTTGGTCATACGATTAGCTCCTAACGCTCGCACGCTGGGGGGAAATCTGTTACACCATTTTTTGGTCATCTATTCCATTGTTATTAGATGGACCCAAGTACACCAAGTAAGACCAATTTTACCCCAAGTAAAATCACATTCACTATGAAGAATGACTTAGTAAACCACCGTTATTAAGTTGTTTATCGTATAAACAGGAAACCCCATGGGGAAACATTAAATAAATCCATTATTATTTGATTCTTCCTCAAGGAATAATTAGTTAAACAACAATTTAATTAATATTCCTGGTTATATTTAACCCAAAACAAGGTCCCAAATGCGGGTGACGATGAAGAGGTTTAAGGTGATGGGATGGGAGGGTGGCATGACGGGAAGCCATATGCCAACCTACCTTGAAGCTGTCATTCGGCTCATAAATTGGATTGTTCAGAGTTTAATGCAATTAACTCCTGGCACTCTTCACAACCTCACCTCCGATCCTCAATACCATTTCGCATGTCGTGACTTGGCTATGTCTTCTGCTCAAATTTATGAAGGTTTATTGCAAAGGACTCACTACTGCACGGTATACTGGGTTGATAGTATGGAGCGAGGCTATGGTTCAAGCAGAACTCACCTGCCTGTAACACTGTGTTGCACTCCGGATTCTAGGCTTTCTTCTGCGCACACTATGAATGGCAAGAGAAGCAATCTCAATTGCTTTTTGGAGTTGGGAGATAGCCTCCACTACTCTCTCACAAGCTCTTGCATGCTTGCTATGGTTACTCTGCCTCCTCAAAAGCCCTTGTCTTTTGTCCTGCATTCGCCTCCTCACACTGATATCTCGCCTGTGGATATGCCGCATCTCAGGCATAGGATGTGTTGCAGGAGAGGATCCACCAGACGCCAGATTCAGCATTCCCCCACCACCTACAGCACCTCCTCTATGTCTTCCTCAAACTCAAACAACCCTTCCAGTGCTCATAGAGATCATCTTCTTCGCTCGGGGCACAAATTTCATTCCCCCAATCCTCCGATTCCTCCTGCTCATCCCCACACTGCGATTTTTTCATTCAAAAACTCTCTTAATCATCCCAGAGTGATGGCCTCCATCACATTCGTCTTCCAGGAAACACCTCAGGAAATGACTCCCAGCTCTGGCAGGGCAGAATGCGGCAATGAGGGGGCTCAGTTTTCGAGGCAAAATGCTGGCAAGAAGCTCACTGATAGCATGGACTTGCAGGATTTGGGGGGCAAGGACACTCAGGACAACGTGAGCAAAGATGAGGCTGGACAACCTAGTACACAGCAGGATGTGGTGAAAAATGATAATGGACAAGGACAGCCAAAGGCGAACACTGCACATGAAGGACGAGCGAGCGAGAAGCTGAACACTGGAGGTCAAATGAGCAAGGCGCAGATTGCTGAGGGTCAAGCGAGCGAGGTGCATGTTCCTTTTGCAATCGGGAAGGTGATCCATTCTATTGCAGACCTGTACAAGGAAGATGGGGAACCAGATGAATTCTAGTGCAAGGTCATTGAAGAAGCTCCTGATGAGTAGTACCACCCTCTCTATCTGTTTTTCGTGCACTGTCTCGACCCTTACTTCAGGGCTTGTTCCTGTTTGTCATGTTGTTTATGTTTCAATTTTTGTCAGCTATGATATCCAGACTCAGAACTCCATGTCTCCCCTGCGTGGGATTTTTCTTGAAAAATTCTCAGCAATGGTTTCCCTCTTGAAGGGCAGTGTTTAGCATTGGTTTTTTGTTCAAAATGCCACTACACTGGGCAAGGATCTGGCTATGGCTTGCTGTAAATATTTTTCTCTGTTAATAGATTACGTTTACATAGAAAAAAAAAACCCAAAACAAGGAAATTAATTAGATAAATCATTATTTATCTTATTATTTTCTAAGAATAACTATTTAAACATTACTTAAATAATATTCTTTGTTAAATATGACTACATCTCCCTTAAATAATTAAATAAAACATTATTTATTTGATTATCCTTCAACCACTTCCTTAAAATGATAAATAAATCATTTATTTATTTATTATTACTTAATCACATCCTTAAAATGATAAATAAATCATTTATTTATTTATTATTTACAAACAAGGGGATTTGACTCAAGTCAAATTCCTTTTCCCTCCAACAAATATAATAAAATATTCCATAAAAATTGGATCTTGATTTGGTTAATAATATTTTAATTATGCACGAATATCTAGACTAACTCAATATTTTGTTATAAATAGAAGGGTTTTCCCATTCATTTGTCACCTTTTGTTGCCTAAAGATCACTCTGGATCTCAACTCTTCGTTTGGCTATTGATCCATTATCATAGCCATATTATTCCATTTTTGTCTGGGTTTTCTACACCATTAAGAGAGAGGAATTCTAAATCTGAAGTGTTGAGGTCTTACAAGAACCCATCCCATTGAGGAGAACAGGGAACACCCTCTTGTGTTTTCCTCCCAGGTGCCCTTAATATAAAATTTCATTGGATATATATTCTTGTCTTGTCTATTGGATCTATGGAGTAAATCTTATTTTTCTATTGTTTAATGTCTTCTAATGCATAGATATAGATTTTTGCAACATTTGCCTTGATCATCTAACTACAGATCTAAATATATTAGCAGTCATTTCTGCTGTTAGGGTTGTTTGTTATGCATAGCTAAAGTGGTCCTTTTTCGTACACCTCGAATCAAGATTCATACTAAAAAAATATAAACCACTTCCAATGAAATCACCTCTTTCACACAAGGCATCTTTGTCTAAAACTGCACTGTGCCTCATTGATGGCCACTCCTCCAAGACAACGTTGTAGATTTGGTCAAGGTTGACCCAATCAAAATTTCCATCCCCTTTCACACCTAAGGGTGCTTGATTTAGCAGCCAAGATTCGGCGTTTTTACATTTGGCATTGATTTATTCATTATTTAGGAGTATTATGGACCTCCTTTACACTTTTATTCTTTAAACAAAGACATAAAACCAAAAATGAATATTCGAATCAACTTAAGACTAATTGGGAATATTACAATCCTCCCCTGCCAAGTGATTCTTGTCCTCAAGCAACTAACAAGGTAAGTGATGCAACTCTTCTCCTCCTCCATTAGTGAAATCATCATGTGATAAGCTTCCTCCATATGCTAAGTTTTCACCAATCCATCCCTCCATGAATTTCTCCTCCAAAGTTCTCTTGAGATGTAAATAATCCATCCCATAAGGAGACAATTGCTCAAATGAAACAAACATGGCCTGACCAATGTGCTCCCTGAAACATGTAGCATAAGATACATGGAGAATCTCCATCCCATAGGGCACATACATACCTCCCATCCTCCCTCCATACATTCCCATAAACAATACAAGTATCTCATCAATGTATGGGATCAAAACTACATACATAGAAACATAAATTTGTGCATATGGAGGTGGGTCATAGTCCCACATGGAACCAGCGCAGTGCATCTACTGACTGCATCAGATCAATATGTGGTAAGTGGTTTCCCCACCACTTACTTTTTGCCCATGTCATCTCACTATGGTTTAAAGTGTGAGATATATTTGGTTCTTTAGGATGCACCCATCATGAAACAAAATCTCCCTTTGTCCTCCAAGGGAGTGGCCATGTTCAGAAATTTTTGTGGCCCAAAGTTGGACATGAAGTTTATAAGGTAAAATAATCCACCTTGGAGTCATGGCCTGCATATACATGGTGAAATAATGCAAAAAATAATCAAATGAAACATTTTTTATGTTGGCGAGAAAACCGGTCTTGCAGGCAAGACCCAGGTTCAGAGATTGGGGCCAACAAGGGAGTCCGATGTAGTCTAGAACCACGCTGGCATTTTCACCCTACTCTGGAGAGCAGAGAGTCTCACCCGAGGCATGCCGCGACCACATGCAGAAGGGGAACATATTGGTAGTGGCAGATGGTTCCACAACTCGAGATTAACATAGAATCAATTGAATAAATAACATCATAGATGCAAGAGCATTTCATAACATTGGGCAGATACTAAGAAAATAAAATTTTAAAGGTACCACAAACATCATGCATGCATGTAATTCACATAACATGATAGCAACCTGCAAGTATATCAATAACCTTTAGCTGGATGCACAGTTACATCACTTCAACAGGAAGAGCTTAAAATTCGGTTACAGACGTCCCATAGGACAGAGAGATAGATAGTGGAAGCCTAGGAACTACAAGGTTATCATGCCCAGGATAGATCTCTCCTGCAGCATCTGCTCGATCTTCTTCAATCCTTCTGCATCCGTGCATATCCTCTTTTGGCTGGGTGATGGGCTATTTATTCACCCGCCATCGCAACTGATAGTTCCTCTTGCGTTCTTCTTCAGATACTTTCGGCTTCTTTCTATTGTCTATGAGTTCTGCTATCCATCCTCTGCTGTATCTTCTCTTCGTCTGCACTTATCTATGTCAGCTTCATCAGCTATCTCCTGTTCCTCCGCAACTTCGGTAGCTCCACTACTCACCGTAGTTGTGGCTACCATGTGTCGATCCGCAACCTAAAAATATGTTCTTTATTCAAAACAAGGGCCCCAACAGGCCCCGACCACAATTCCTTGACTCGTCCCGAGTCAATCACAAATCACTGTCTCCACTTCCATCGCTCCACCAGACCCTGTGCCTTGTTCTTGTTGTGCACCTTCAGTCTGCTGCCCAAACAAAGTCCCCAACTCCGGGACCTTGCTTAACGTTGAAGCCTTAAGCTCGTTGAAGGTTTTCACAGCTTGTTGCCACCCCTGTAACAATGCATCTATCTCTACGGCGATCTTGGTGACAGCTGCCTCCCCGATGGGCACCGGTACAGTTCTGAATACCATGTTGATTTGGGTTTCGGCTTCGGCGGCTAACTGCTGCATTGTCTGGGCGCTAAGTTGGAGGGGCTGACGAAGCTCTCAAATTGTTTTTTTGGCCATTGCCGAGCTGGCCTTTGTCTACTGGATCTGGACCTCCAAAGCATCTGCCTAGGCATATAGCTAGTCCAACTGTGAGGGGTCCGTGGCATCCTGAATCTCTTTCAAAATTTGTTGCATCTGCGCGGAAATGGGCTGAGTCTTTATCGTAAGGGCTGTCGAGCATTCTTGAAGACCTTTCAGGAGGTCATAAGCATCGCGCGCTACAGAAGTGAGAGCTTCCTGCATCTGGGTGACCTAGCCCTGTTTCTTTGTAATTTGAGCTGTATAGACTACCTCTGGACCGGGCAGCGCTGGCCGTGCTGCTAATGCTGCTTGGAGCTCTACATTTTCCTTGTGGAGGTCAGTGAACTCTACTCTGAGGTGGATGGCCCACTGTAATATGTCTGTTTCTGGCACATCTGCAGGCATCCGAGTGTAGTGAGCCTCGACGGCTTGCCATAGTCCCGTAAACACCCTGGCCATTTCATTCATCTGGCCCTGGAGCTACCTGTGTGCTGCTGTGAGATGCTCGCGCCATTCAGTAAGCGTGGTGATCTGCTACTGTTGCTGTTCACACCTTTTTTGTAGTTCGGAGTGAAGCCTTTCCGCCTGCTGGGCTTCCCTCTGAATGAAGTGGTACAGTTGAGCCGTACCCCACATCTCTAAGTTTTCGACCCCTGAAGTACTTTGATCCAGCCCCTTTTCCTGTAGTGGTTGCCCACTGGCAATTTATCTAGTGGAGTGTTCTTGAGGGGATGGTGGCGGAGTCGGATGGGGGGTGGAGTCCGCCATAGTTAGGTTTGGCCACCCTTGTTGATTGGTGTGGATGATCTGTGGAAATAGAGTAGGCTCAGGCTGTGCCCCAGCCATGTCTACGACGATTTGCACCATCTATGCGATTAAATCAGAAAAAGTGACCTGGGGGTTGTGTGCTCAACTTAGTGTTCCTAAATTGAGGTCATCAATTGTCAACCAGGGCTAGTAAACTGCTGAAGTGAGGTGCACTATATGTGCCTAGGTATCTGTTTCTCACTATGTTGTGTTTAGTGTTTTTGTGATGTTTTTGGTTTTGTGGTTTTATGTTGAGAAGGAAAAGAAATAAATGTTTAAAAAGAATAGTTGTTGGTCACACTAAAAACAGAGAAAAACTTATACTAAAGAACAAAAAATGCAAAGTTTGATAATGACTCATAGCAAGGAAATAAATCACAACATGAACTCAATAACTCATAACATGAACTCATCCAATTCATTCATTAGAAATATGTTGGAATAGCTTGAGAAAAGGACAAGTTTAGTGCAAATGAGGTTCTCCTAAGTAAACAATCATCTTACAATATTACAAAGAATTTCATCCATGGCTAAAAGTTTATTGGAACACAATTGGAAAAGATTATTTTTAGCACAATAAGATTTCTACTCTAAATTAACTTGTAATGGTAAGATTAATCCATTCTGCAGCTCAACTTATCACTACTAAGCCTCATTCGGAAGTTATAGATTTTCTAGAATAGTTTTTGGGAAAAGGCTTATTTGTGAAATTGCAAAAGATTGCATAACAATCAAGGCCTTAAACTAATATCACTAATTCCTGTCCATATGATGATGCATTAATAGAAAGTCAGAACAAGAGTAGTTTGTAAACAATGAAGGTCGTGAAGTCTAATTTTGACAGTTAATACAATTTAAATAACAATGGATAACACTGAACTAGAATTCAATTGATCAAACTTGAAACACAGTGATCACAACTAAACTAGAATGCCATTAACCTAACTTGAAATACAGTGAACTGGAACTGAACTAGAATGCCACTGATCTAACTTAAAATAAAGTGAACAAAGTTGAACTAGAGTGCCATTATCAAACTTGAAATATAGTGACAAAATTAAACTAGAGTGACATCTACCTCCGGAGTATTTCAACTGAACTAAAATGCAACTAATTCTATGAAATAATACAGCCCTATCTCATTCAATATGAGTGATATTTTGGAATAGTTTGTAAAAACAAGTCTGGTTGTATCATTCAATGCAAATGAGCATAAAACATAAATTTTCGGAAAAAAAATGCAATTAAATCCTAAAATACTAAAGTTATATCTCATCCAATGTTAGTGGTGTTTTGAAATAGTTTTTAAGGATAAGACTGACTGTGGCATCCACTACAAGTAAGTATAAAAACACAAAGTTTAGAAAATTGATTAAACTAGGAATGAAACAAGGCTAAGTTACTTATCTAAACCATATGAACAAAGCTTTTCAGGTAGCAGGGACCCTCTACCACCGGATTAGCACGCAAATCTACTCAAAATTTACTTAGCTCTTGCAATAAAGTGATGCTTCTTTCATTAAAGGAGAAATTCTTCAAAACAGAGTATTATGGTCTTCTGAGATCTAGCAATAAAACAAAATCTAGCTAGCTATTTCTCGGTCTCCTGAGCCATACTTATAACAAAATTACATAATTGTCTTTGAGATAAAATAAGAATAAATGTCTTTCCCAACTAAAATCAAACTAGGACTCTGGTGGTGGCCTCGTACTATGATTAAGGACATCTGTACAGTCCTTGTCCTATTAGAAGTCTATCTCCTAGTTTTGGTTTCCCACATGCATAACCACCTGTAGACTCAAGCTCAGACTTCGTGGGGAGCAAGAAATGATGGGGGAGTGATGTGGAATACGACCATATGCATTTTTCCTTGAGGCGACACCTGGAACCTGCATGAACATGAATATAGCTGCGGAATAGGTGAATGGCTACAGAGTGACTGCGTTCTGTAGCCGAGTCTAGTAAAAAATTACTACAACAACAAAATCATGAAAACATAGCAAGTTATTCATTATATACATTCTTAAAGTAATCCTAATCAATCCTATTGATCATTCAAGCCTGTAATTGATGAGGGAAAAAGGAAATGAAGTGAAATGTGGTGGAAAAGAAGGACATCTTTTGGGCTCAACAGGGGTCCCTAGCGAGGTTGACCGGTGGTACCACTGCTGTACTTGAGTCGACCTTGGCCTCGTGGTCCTCATTGATTAGATCTCAGATTACGAGGTCTGACATGGTGGCAGATGAGTTGGATGGTGCGGATGAAGTGGTAGGTGGAGGTGGAGCGGTACGTGGTGGTGAAAGCCGAATGTTGATGAAGTCGGAGGGGTCAATGGGAGGTGGAGGTGGAATTCCTCCTATTTCCCCTGTGTCGACAAATGGTTCTTCTTATATAGGCACCCATGGACTTGGTGACCGGGGTGGATCCTCCTTAGTGAGGTCCACCACCGGACTCGATTCTATGGTTCGGGCCCTCTTGGCCTGAGGAGCTTCTAAGGGGTTTGTGGGCTTTCTCTTTTCCCCCATTGGGGTAGTCATCGGACTCGGTGAAGTAAATAAAACATTAGGAATGGGGGAGGTGATGGAGGTCATGTGGAGAAGCGGGTTGGACTGAGAAAGATGAAACTCAGAAAAAACAGGGAAAGGAGTGGCACCACTTGAGACAACCTGGACCAATTCATTGAGGCTGCGTACCTTAGTGTTTAATTTTCAAATGAGTGGGAAGAGCTGCATGTTGGAGACCCATTGTGCCACCTCCGCTTCCGATTCGCCAGGAAGTTGTTGTGGTAGCATCTTATCAAAATTGTATGTGGGTACCCCGCTTCAGACTTCCATCGAGACCCCTGGCCATGAACAAACTTCATTGTGGAAGGTTGCGTCATCGAGTTGGAACTTCAATGGCCACATGTGAAATGTCTCTTCCAGCATGCAAGTAGGTCAGAGGAAGGTGTGCTGGTGGCTGACCCTGAACCATACCTGCTCGCTGTATCCGTCCAGCAGATTCCTAGGCACCCTCTACTGGCCTGTTACCACATCTATCATTAAGCCATACCAACTTCGGAATGCCTCTGCATTAACCTCTTTGGTGCTGGGATCACCTGAAACCTTCCACAGGGCGAACTTCATTGCCAGAGGCTGACCCTCCACTATTTCCACCGGTATCCTGACGAGGGGAGTATGCCACTTCCACATGGAAAATGCAACTATCAAATACCCATAAATAAAGCTCATGGCCTTCTTGTAATTGTCCTCGCATGCGTCAAACAACTCCTTCAGCAGGAAGGAGCACCAGTTTAACTTAGCCCCCTGAACGCAGTGCTCCATAATGGAAATAGTATCCAGGGTACATTCTCCCTTCGTGTAGTGCCTCATTGTCTTACTGACAATGAGGTAGCATTCGAACTTGACTTCGGGCTTGTTGATAAGTTCCATTTTCACTCCCTTTCCTCCCCGTCGTGTGCCATATTTTGCATAATAGTCTACATCTCCCGACTTCTTTGCTCTTTTGGAAGTGGTCTGACATGCAAAGGATACATCCGGGCCGTTCTATGAGAACCCTGTGAGCTGGTGGATATCCTCAGCATGGATTGGAATTTCTCTGCCCAACCACAAGGACCCATTCTGGATTCGACTAAGCAAGAACTTGGTACATTGCATGGCGGCTCCTGTTGTCCCAAATACTGGCAGATTCCTTAAATTTAGAATGGAGGATTGCTGGAGGCCTCAGAACTCCAGCAAAATTCTATTTGCTGCACACCTTGCTTCTATGGTATAAAATTCCACATACACCTGGTGCTTAAGCGTTGGGAACTCGAAAGAGTCCATGAGGTCTGCATTTATGAGGACATCACTGTCGTACTTCCTGACGAGGGACTCTGTTTTATGAATTCAGCTGTCGAGCTGCGGTTCTACTGCTGCTGGGTTGGCTCTTGTCATCTTCGCTCGGCGTTGATACACTTGCAGAATCTGTCTCGGCCCCTTCTCTTGGCTTTGTGCTTTCAGATACTTCTTCTGCTCTGGTTCTGCTCCAATTTCTAATTCTAACTTGGATGTCTCTGGCATTCTCGTTCTTTTCTTCATGCAGGTTAGGTAATTAATCGACACAAGTGAGGTTGATGAGACCCCATAACGAATTAATTCCTGTTGGCATCCTCCATGGTGATAATCGTGTGATCAGTCACCTATAGAGGTGTGTTTTGACATCTACTGATGGTGGTATGGGGAAATGGGCAGATGCGACGACTGAGGTTACTTTGAATTATCGTAAAATGATTATTTCAAGGTTACTTATAATTATGGAAATTTATGTTGCAAATCTATGCGATCCTACAGACTGAAACAAGTACTAACTGAAATGATATGGACTGACACTTGACACGTTTTCTTATCCTATGGGGATGACACCATGGACATGCCCCTCCCTGACCACAATCGGTTAAGGTGTGGTCCCCGCAACATAGCAGTTATTGACGACCTATGCATGGACAACGAACACTACCTATGCTCATCCCAGTTGCGGGAGAGTTATTCAACTATGCTACTCTATGGCTTCTCTCAGATGCGAGAGTTATTAATGAAAAGCGAAAGAAACTTAGTCATGGTAGGGCTTCGGGCATGTGCCATTCACCCACCTAGGTAAAATAGTATCATCCAGTTGAGCCAACTGAACGGCTCTGGAATCCCTAATATCGATGACGAAGTAGGGTCCCAACCAGTGCATCTACAGTTTTCCTGAAAACTTCTGAAACCTTCTATCGTAGAGGAGAACCTTACCTCCAACCTAGAATGTTTTTCTCTTGATGTGGTGATCATGCCACAACTTCTGCCTATCCTTCTGAACCTTTTGGTGAAACTCGGCCAGGAACCGGGCCTCGTCCAGTTCTTGCAATTCATGAAGGCGCTCCTATAGTGATTCCTCTTCCGAGAACTTTAGGGATGTGATGATTAACAGACTCAGTATGGTGAACTCGGTGGGAATCATAGCTTCACGGCCATACACCAGCTGGAATGGTTTTTTATTGTTCAAACACTTCCCTGTAGTTCAGTAGGCCCATAGTGTAGCTGGCAACCTCTCGTCCTAATCATCCCACTTGTCATTACAGATCTTCATCAAACCCTTTTCGAGGATTTTGTTGAATGCTTCAACAGTACCATTGGCCTGTGGGTGGTACGGGCTACTTTTGTGATGTTGGATCATGAAGGTGTCTAGTAGCGATTTGATCATTTCATTAATGAAGTGCATACCTTGATCACCAGTTAAGCTTCGTGGGCAGCCAAACCTACTAATGATGTGTTCAAATATGAACTGAGCTGTTGTATTGGCCGTACAATCCCGTACTGCCACTGCCTCAGCCCACCGGGTGAGGTTGTTAGTGGCGGTAATGATTTACCGGGCTTTGGAATGCTTGGCTACTGGGGCGATGCACCTAACAAAGTCAACCGCCCATTTCTAAAAGGGCCACAACACGTTCACCAGGTGTAGCGGTAACTCGTCTCAATGAGAGAGCCTCCCCGTTCGCTGACAAAAATCGCATTTCTTAACAAATTATTTACTGTCTGCATGGACCGTCGGCCACCAGAGCCCAGCTTGTAGCACTTTCCTGGCGGTTGGTTTCACCCCCACATGTCCTCCCGCAATACCACTATGGCATTCCCATAGCACGGCCTCACGTTCATGGTCGAGGAAACACGTTCGCAGAATCTCATCCAGGCCCAATTTGTACAACTGTCCCACAATCAATTGATATTCAATGGCACGGATGACCAAGTGTCGTTTCTGGATCGGAGTGTAGTGCTGAGGGCACTACCCTATGGTTAGGAAAGTTGCGATGTCGGCCAAGTAATCTGGGATGGCTTCTATCCAGAAAAGGTCAGCATCTGGGAGCTGATCATCGAGATAGCCCTATTTCTCCCCCATCTCTAACCTGGATAAGTGATCAGGCCCGACGTTCAACCTCCCAGACTTGACAATCACCTCGGAGGTGAATTCTTGGAAGAGTAAAAGCCATCTTCATATCCGTCCTTCCAACACAGGTTTATTGACTAAGTACTTCAATGCAGAGTGATCAGTGAACTTAAACTTACCACCTAGGAGGTAGTGGTGGAACTTCTGGAGTGAGTACACCATTGCGAGGGCTTCCCTTTCCATGGTAGTGTAATTCTGCTCCGTATTGGACAATTTCTGGCTAGCAAAGTAGACTGGGTGGTCAACTGTCGTCTCTCATGGTTGTGCCAAGACAGCCCCTAGTGCAATACCGGAAGCATCGATATGCACGTGGAACTAATTATCCCAATCCAAATGGACTAGAATGGGTGCCATTGCTAGCTTCTCCTTTAAGGTGTCAAGGGCTAACTTGCAGTCATCCATCCACTAGAACACTTCTTATTTCCGTAGTAACTTTTCCAGAGGAGCAGTGATCTTCACGTGATTCCTGATGAATTGTCTGTAATAAACCATGTGCCCTAGCAGTGACTACAACTGCTTCACCGTTTCTGGGGCTTCCATATGGACAATCATGACTATCTTGGCGGGGTCAATGTAGACCCCTTGCTTGCACACCACATGTCCTAATAGCGTTCCGAAGGGAACCGCAAAGATGCATTTCTTCAAGTTCAAGGAGATCTGCAATTGTGGACACTGATCAAAAATGATGTGTAGCAGGGTGGCATGGTCTTTCAACAAACTGTAGATGGTCCAATCGTCCATTTAGACTTCCAAGAACTTATGACTATACTCCCGGAAAGCAGCAATGACGATCCCGGAAAACATAGTGGGGGCGTTCTTCAACCCGAATGGCATCACGTGGTATGCAAAAGACCCCGACTTGGTGGTGAACATCGTATTCATTTTTTCCTTTTCCGCAATACACACCTGATGGTAGCCCGAAAATCCATCAGTGAAAGAGTAGGCCTCGTTTCCCGCAACATTGTCCAACACTTCGTTGCTGAAGGGGGTGGGAAACGGGTCATGAATGCAGGCATTGTTTAAGCTCTGGTAATCCACACATACGCAGATATCTGACTTTTCCTTCTTATTCTGAATGACGATGGGACTCACCCACTCGGCTTCTTCCATAGGGAATATTAGACCTGCTGTCAGCATTTTATCGATCTCCAACTTGACCTTTTCCTTGATCTACAGGTTCAATCGGTAAGGTCGATGCTTCATGGGCCTGGCGTCTGATTTCAACACTATGTGCATTTCTCTGAGGTCCCCTTTGATGCCCTTTAAGTCTGCAACTGATGAAGGGAATAGATCTTTGTATTTCTGGAGGAGGCTGAAAATTTCCTTTGTCGTCTCCTCATCCCAGTAGTCCCCAACTGTAGCTAGTTTGGGTTTTTCCTCTGTTATGATGTTTAGCTTCTTTTTCTTTAGCAGGAGTAGGTGGAATCCTTCAGTGGTCGGCTCTTCTTTGATGTTCCACTCGCCTTCTGTCTCTTCAAAATATAGGTGCCTTAGGTCCTCTAGACTGTCATCGTCTGGCTCGCCGTCGATCCATTGGAAAGCCAACTCATGCATGCCCTCAGGATTTAGTGCTAATGTTCTCCCATCAATCCCTGGGTCACAGAGATACAGTACCCCCTTTATGGTCTGTAATTCTTGGGACACCAGCTCTATCTTCCCTTTGAACGAAAAGCACTGAAAAAATTCGTTCGCGACCTCCTGCCAAGAGCTAGTCCCCCTTTTTCTCTCTTCTTCTAAGTACCAGGCATGTGGGATGGTATCCAGGGAGTGGACAAACTGATGTACCCACAACTCCTCCGGGTACCCTACACCTTGCCACTACTATTGACAGGTTTTTAGATGGTCTCTCGGATCAGAAGTTCCTTGGTACGTGTACTTGCTCCGAGGTCCTTCGTCTTCCTTGAACCGCACTCTTAGATCCGCCGCTACACAACTCCACTGGGACATGGAGTTGCGGTGATTTTTCCACCACCTTGCAGATGTGGACTGGAGTGCTACGTCCAGAAGTGGTATCCTGTTCTCCTCCGGCACCTTGTCTTCCATCTTGGAAATGAATGTGTTGACTGCATGCATGTTGGACAGGGTGGGGTACTCCCTTATCTCTGCTCCAATCCAATGGAATCTGGAAATGGTGGCACATCTCCGCGTGCTAGTCTCATACCCCCCATGATGCCAGTCTTCCCAGGCTAGTTCCAATCCTAGCTCCGAGCTTTGGACACTGCACCAACTCACGGAGCCGGTCGCTGTCGAGTTAATATAATCCTCCTGCTTCCCCGTCATCATTTGATAGAGGTTTTCCAACATCTGAGCATCCTTCCTATTATCCACAGTTTCTGTATACCTCGGGCCTTGATACGGGTCGAGAGGCTGAGTGACTCGGACCTCTCCATCTTCAAAAATCATCAGCTCCTTTTTGAGGTTGATGATGGCGTAATTTTCAAAAGCCCAGTCGATCCCTAGCAATGCAGGGTAGGGATCCTTGTCTTCCATGATATCAATAACCTCAAAGTCCGTGTAAGTCATCACCCTTACAATGTCGACCTCAACACCTTCGAGTTGGTCGATCGACACAATACAGTACTAGTTCGCCATCCTAAGCTGGATTGGTGATTAAGTTAGCTGTGGTCGCCCAAGAGCCTCCCACGTCTTGCGGGGTAGGATATTAACGTCATATCCTAAGTCGAGCATGGTTTCTCTGATCTGAAACCTCGCAACCTACATGTTGAGCCAGAATTATTTTCCCATTCTTTGTTTTTTTCGCTTGACCCGCTATACGTACTATGGTGTTGTGTTCAAGGGTTCCCTCGGCCCTGTGTTCCCTTACCGTACGTCCTCCAAAGTATGCTTGAGTTGTTCCCACATTGAAGCATTGTCGAAAATTTTGAGGAATAGATGGAGCCATTCCCCAATCAGGGACCCCATAGCGCTCTGTTCCCTGGTATCGATCATCATGGGTACCTCAAGGCCTTTGTCTCCCCCTAGCTGAGCAAATGTATCCACCGCCTCCTGGAAGTACTTCTTCTGTGATTTCGGCTTGATCATTTCTTTCGGGGAGGCGGGCCGGATCCCTCGTACCGACTCCTTCTCGCGAGCATCCTCCCCCTTTTTCTTTCCTCCTCATGTCATGATAGCTACATTCTGCATGGCCGGAGTTTCTATCCCCTGAGGTTCCGAGTTTACCGGATTTGTGCCCCTCTGCTGTGCTCGTTCCTCCCACTTCTTGATAAGTTCAGGGCAGTCCTCTATCGCATGGGCATTCACGCGGCACTGGGAACACCATGGTCGTCGGGATAGGGGGCATTCCTGGGCCACGTGACCCTCCTGGTCGCAGTTGTAGAATTTCAGCGGACCCAATCCCCCTATGTGGCCTCCACGCATACTGCCTCCTCTTCCCCCGAAAGCCTTATTCACCCTGTAGGAGGGTCAGTCCAATCGGTCTGTCAGTGCATCAAGAGCTCTGAACTGTTCGGTGTTGTGAGTCGTGGAAGCACGAAATTCACAGTATACGTTTTTTGGGACATTGGAGTACTTTTGCAGAATTGGACACATCCGAGGTTGATGACCCATCATTCGGAAAATTTCGGAATACTTTTTGGTGGTTTGGCTTGGTTGAGGTGGGAACCCCGCGTAAGGTTGTTGCGACAGATAGATCCCCTGCAGATTCATCGGCATGCCACCCCCACTAGGTGGACCCCCCTGTATTGCCACGACTAAGGGACCCACACCCGAGATACGTAGCTGAGGACACTCAGTTGCCATGTGCCCTTCGACCAGGCAGTGTGTGCACCAAACATTCGGCCTGGCTGGTCTTATAGGCTACATCTCCTTAAGTTTTTTAGTCATATTGGAAATCTGATGTTGCAATCCTAATAAGGAAGGATCCTGCGGGGCCGGCCCTCCCCAATATTCCTGAGGGTAGCCCGCCATTGCCTCTATCTTCATAGCCTGCTCCAGAGCATCTTGCAAGTTGTCGATCTTCTGCTGGGTGAGGGGGGTTCCTGTCAAGGGAAGTAGAGCCTTGATGAACCAGTTCCTCTGATGGTTTGGGTTGATAGGGTAGATGAGTTTCTCGATCACGTCCTTTAACCTGCGCATTAGCTCCCATGTAGTCTCTCCTTCTTTCTGCTTAATCTCCTATAGTTCAGACAGACCCTGCTATTCTATCTGTAGGAGCTTCAATTATCGAAAAAAATCCTGCTTGACATCCACGATTGTTGGATTCGGGTGGGCCTCTGACCACTTTATGAACCATCGCAATGCCCTTTCCCTCAGCGTGGTCTGGAATTCTATTAGCTTTCCTACGTCTGGCATCTGTCGAGCCCTCCATATGGCTTCACAGAGGTATCAGTGTTGCTCCACATCATCGTTACCCCAGCCAGAAAATTCTGGGTACCAGGTGAATGACCCCGCCATATTTACTTGCGAAGGTGTGACTAGAATAAACCCTCCAGGTCCTGGCTGCGTGACTATACCACTAGGAATTGAAATACTACTAGTAACGCTACTATTAACGTGCGTCGTTGCTAACAATTAACTACTGTGCAATCGACTCAATGCTTGTAACTTAACAAAAATATTACTTAAAGGTTTATAGAGTACCAGGGGAAGGTAGGGATCCTTTCCATTCAAAATTTGGGAAGTAGGAATACCTGGAGATATGAATGTCATCCGTTCTTGGAATAACCGCTGCATCATGACGTGCCATTCTCCATCAAAACCTTCTTTGGGCTGCACAACTGCATCTTCTTCATCAGACGCTGTCTCCCTCTTTCTCCTGGCTGGGCTCCCATGAACTCGCCGCACTCCCACAACGGTCCCTTCCCTCTCTATGGAATTTTCCTGGCTGTCCATATTTTCTATCCTCTAAGGCACCTCCTCTTGATCCTTCCTATTGTTCCCTCATCATTTCAACTCCTGCATCACCCTTTCTCGCCACCTGTCGGCGATCTGTGCCCTCCGATGTGCACGTCGCTCCCTCAACCTCCTTGTAGTCTCAACATCCATTCCCCCACTCCCTCGCTTCACACTTCACATAGCATCTGTCCCTTTGGCCCTTCCCCTGGCACTAGAGGTTTACGCTTCCATGCCTGATTTCTGGAATTCCGTCAGCCCTTCATCCACCATCAGGGCCTTAATCCACAACGGAATTTCCTTAAGCAGCTTCCCTCTTAGCCTGGATTGGAAGATAGCCTCAGCCTTAGAGAAGGATTGGTAGCACTCTACGGCAAACTACATAATATACCTATCCAAAGTGGTCTCTACCCAGAAATCCACAGCGCGGGTCAACTCAGTATCCAACCAATGCAGGGCCACTAGATCTCCATGCTCCCACTTGCGTTGGATCTTCTGTGAGTTGTCCCTAGTCACCTTGGTCTGCAACCTCCGCAACCAATTATAGAGGTCGCTAGGGAATTTCCCCTAGAGGATCTCGTAGGTATCACTGGCGGAATCTAAGAAAAGGATGAGATCTTTGAGCGCCTTCTCCTTTTGATTTGTCAACTCCTCTTGCTGAGCGATAAACTGGTCTAGATGGTTATCCCAACATCTCCATATTTCTCCTTCGAAGACCCTTGATACCAGGATCTAGTTCCCCCCATAAAGTGTAGGGTCTTGGCAACGGAACCATTTTTTGGTGAGAAAACAGGTCTCGCGGGCAAGACCCAGGTTCAAAGATTGGGGCCAACAAGGGAGTTCACTGTAGTCTAGAACCACGCCAACATTTTCACCCTAATCCGGAGAGCAGAGAGTCTCACTCGAGGCATTCCGCGACCACATGTAGAAGGGGAACATATTGGTAGTGGCGGATGGTTCTGCAACTTGAGATTAACATAGAATTGATTGAATAAATAACATCATAGACGCAAGATAATTTCAGAAAATTGGGCAGATACTAAGAAAATAAAATTTAAAGGTACCACGAACATCATGCATGCATGTAATTCACATAACAAGATAGCAACCTACAATTATATTAATAACCTTCAGCTGGATCCACAGTTACACATATTCAATAGGAAGAGCTTACAATTCGGTTACAAACGTCCCATAGGACAGAGAGATAGATAATGGAAGCCTAGGAACTACAAGGTTATCATGCCCAGGATAGATCTCTCCTGCAGCATCCGCTCAATCTTCTTCAATCCTTCTGCATCCATGCATCTCCTCTTTCGGCTGGGTGACGGGCTATTTATTCACCCGCCATCGCAACTGCTAGTTCCTCTTGCATTCTTCTTCAGTTTCTTTCGGCTTCTTTCTGTTGTCTATGAGTTCTTCTATCCGTCCTCTACCATATCTTCTCTTCATCTGCACTTATCTGCATCAGCTTCATCGGCTATCTCATGTTCCTCTGCAACTTCGGTAGCTCCGCTACTCACCATAGTTGCGGCTGCCATGTGTTGATCCGCAACCCAAAAATATATTCTTTATTCAAAACAAGGGCCCCAACAGTTTACATGAGCTTGTTCTTCACCAAAATTCCCCCTCAAACAAATGGAGTGGTGCATAGATTTGTCCCCTTCCTGAAAAAGAGAAAGAGATGGCTGCGTTAACTCCTCCATAGAGTTATGTTGCTGCCCCATCTCCACATGGTACATGCATCTTTTAAAATGTTGATATAGTTCACCTTCAAAGCCCTTCCAAGTGTAGCTCCTCATGATGATGTTGTACATCTTCATGGAAAATGTGTGGCTGAAACAAAACTCTTTATAGGCCCTTTGTAGCAACTTCTTCTTGAGCTTGGAGGCTCTAGATAAGAATATCCTACCATGAAAATATATGACTCCTTCATGGACTAGATAACTCTCTTCATGCAGCTGGTCATCAAGTATCATGCAAGTGTAAATATCCTTGGAATAATCCACCAATAGTCGGGATTTCCAATATGGATCTAAACTCCCCAACAATGACATCGTTGATGATCTATCAACTGAAATGTTTGTCATGTGGTTGTTCTCCTCCTTGAAATCTCTCATGACAAAGGTATAAGTTGGAAGGCCATTCCTTCCATGCATCTCCTCCCACAGTGTAGAATCTGAAATGAGAGTGGGTGATGATGATATTGGGAGAGGATATCCCTCCTCCTTGAGCCTAACCCAGACTCCCAGCATTGTATCATTGTCTTCCAATTCTCCCATACCTCCTGGATCTATGCTTGGAGCATCATGTTGTGATACATCTCCCATAAAATCTGAATCAGGTGGCCTCCCAGGTGGTTTTCCACTAGATAACAGTGTCCCATGCAACAATCTCATGAGCATGATAGATGGGACTGTAAGATCCTTACTTCCACTACCCAAATCCATCTCTGTTTTCTATGTGGAAGTTGTATGTGAGGGATATGTATGCATGCCTTTGATCATTTTACTTTCATGACTCTTTTTGTCCACCCATTCCATTTGCAAAGCCTTACAATCAGTTGTGACTTTCCCCAATGTAATCAACCATTGGACACCCAAAATCACATTGGTGTCAGGTATGTCAACCACAAAGAAGTGATAAATCAATGTATAAGTCCCCATGGTGACTGAAAGTGATGGGACATAATGCATGCATTTCATTGTTCTATCTCCTAGGACCAAAACAAAGAATCCCTCAAAAGCATCAATGGGTATTTCCCTCCTCCTTTGCACTAGTTGGGAATCAATGAAATTGTGGGTAGCCCCACTGTCAATCAAAACAAAAACCATTTGATTCAAGATGGAATCTTGAACTCTTAAGGTTAAGTACTTAGGTACTCCTCTCAAAGATGCAAGAGCCCCTCCAATAGGAGAAAATGCTCCATTCCCATCTCCTGATGGTGTTGTCTCTCCTCCTACAGTGTTAGCACTTTGACCTCTTCTTGGTTCATCTTCTTCTTCCTCCTCATCATCTGAGAAGACCTCTATGTAATGTGCTTTTCCAAAAGCACATCTATGTCCACGTGCCCATGATTCTTGGAAAGTGAAGCAAAGCTTACTTCTTCTTAGATCTCTCTAGACTTCATCATCAGGAGGTTTCTTATATGATCTCTCCTTGGAAGGAGCAAATTTTTCTTCCTTTCCCTTTGAAGGAAAAGAGAGCTTATGCTGAAAATTTGCCTTTGCTTTTGGCAAGGCATCTTGAAGGTCTCTAGCCCTTTCAATAGCATCATGTAGGGTAGCGGGCTTGGTATATTTAACCAACCCATGAAGAGGTTCATCTAAACCATCAATGAACATGTACACCCTTCTTGCTGCAGACAAATCAGGAACCATAACAGATAATCTTAAAAATTCAGAAATGTAAGTTTCTATATTACCTAATTGTTTCAACTTTGCAAGGCTCATGAATGGTGCCTCTGTATATCTTCTATCAAACATTTCCACCAACCTTCTATTGAACTCTGAATAAGCAGTCACATTGGTATGACCCAACGTAGAAAAACCATGGAACCACCAGTCATGTGCTTCACCTTCAAGGTGCAGCGCTACAATATTGATAGTCTCCATCAATGGAACCTTGTTCAACTGAAAGTAGATGTCAAGTTTTTCTACCCAATATTTGGCAGAACACTTGGATGACCCATCAAAATTGGGTAAGAAGAATTTTCCCATAGTGTGGTGTTGATCATGATACTGAATGAATCCACCACCTCTATGATGATGCCTTGGTATTCTATTGTCCTTTATGTGACAAAACTCTTGAAAATCAAGTGATCTTTGAATCTATGATTTTGAGACTCATATTATTCAAAATAGTCTTCAAGGGATTCATGCTCTTAAAACCCTTCATTTCCCACAGCCAAAAATGTAGTCATGGTAGAGCATTAGGAAACTTGTGGCTGATGCACTGGTTGATCATTCTAGTGATGAGACATGCCAAAGCCTTCTCCAAGATGGAATCCTTTAGGGGATTATTTGATTCTTTCCATTCTCATCTCTTTTATCTCTCTAGAAATATCTTGCATGGCTCTAAGAAGGATCCTAGGAAAATCCTTTTCTTCATCTTCACCTCTAGATAAAGGGGCTTTACCTCTGTCTTCATTATCATTTGTGTAATCAAATTTCTTCTATCTTCTCTTTAGATACCTCTTCTATTTGTCAGTAAGAGTCTCCTCTTCTTCAGAAGACATATTGGCTTCTTAGAAAGCACAGGCTATGCCAAGATTATGCTCTCATACCACTGTAATATTCCCAAATGGGGAATGTAATAATAGAATGCAGATATGCAGGAAAATAATGCAGTTCATCAAAGATAGAAATTGAGGCCAATATGGAGACCTTTCAAATGTGTTTACAATAGAAAAAGAGATGTACAAGATGGCCCATAAGATGCATAACAGGAAATATAAGTCTCCAATAGAAGAAATTCCTCAAAAACAAGTGATGCAACCATATATTAAGACTGGAAATTTCCTTACAATATTATTTTATTGGGCTGCAAACAATTGTATATTACACTTTAAATATATAGAAAATAAGTGCATGAAAATTTAGATCTATAACAGATCCATACACTATATAGGCTCTTCTTCAAAATCCCCTTGGGGTTTTCAACATTACACCATGTTCAACTTCTAGATCTAAGTTTTAAGACTACAGATATGCATAAATATTTAGATCTGGAACTAGATCTGATCTAATATGAAACAAGAGAATGATCCCTCCAATGGATCTCCAAAGTGAAGGGCAGATCCCCAACACTTGAAAACCAACTCTCCATATGGCGTGCCAAAAGACCCTGCAACAACACCTACAAGAATAACGCAGATTTGGAAGTAAAACTGCATGGTAGGGTTTATAATGTGGTTGGCCACATGCCAAGATCAGAAAATGAAGCTCAATACATCCAATATTATCCTCCCAATGAAGTAAAAGTCTTCTCCACTCAAAAGGAGCACTGAGATGGTCTAGATCTGAAGAGATCTAGCCTCCACTTGCTGCAACTTGCAAGGACAACCAAACACTCAAAAGGATCTGCATTGTAGTTGAAAGAATAAGCTTGGCCTTCAGCCAAATAGTGGACAATACAATGAAAACTCTTCCAAGAGGCCTTTCAAGGAAAGAGGTGGGGCTCCCGATCAGGAACACCCAATTCTAAAGAAAATTATTCTTAGCTAAACAACAAGAGAATGATATATGTCTAAACAGAAAATATATTCAAAAATACAATATCTTCAACAACCTTCTAATGTTGCCATCCTCTTCCTTTTATAATTTAAGAGCTTGAAAACCCTAAACCACTTCCAATGAAATCACCTCTTTCACACAAGGCATCTCCATCTAAAACTGCGTTGTGCCTCATTGATGGCCACTCCTCCATGACAACGCTATAGATTTTATCAAGGTTGACCCAATAAAAATGTCCATCCCCTTTCACACCTAAGGGTGCTTGATTTAGCAGCCAAGATTCAACATTTTTACATTTGGCATGGATTTATTCATTATTTAGGAGAATGATGGACCTCCTTTACACTTTTATTCTTTAAAAAATGACATAAAACCAAAAATGAATATTCCAATAAGATTAAGACTAATTGGGAATATTGCAATAATAAACTCCCCGACTCCCAGTTGTGATTTTATATATGAGTTTCGGCCCCACCTCCATCATGCCACATCACCTCTCCTCTCATCGCACATCGCACTTCGTATTTCTTAACCTTTACCCCCTTTTTCTCATAATAAAAAACTCCCTAACTCCTAATTGTGATTTGCGATATGAGTTTGGGCCCCACCTCCTTGCCACATCATCAAAGCCCTTCCATGCCTTTGTCTCGCTCTTTTCAATGTTAACCATCTTGTTGTGTGCTAATGTCGCAGGCCTCAATTTCATCTCTGCCATATTCCCCTCATCTCTGCTCCCTAGCACACATCTAATGGCTCATGATCTAGTTCGCCCCCCACCCTCCAGAACTTGGTCTCCGGTTTTGCAAAGTCAAACACAACATGGGTTTTGGTGGGATAAACGCAACTATGGTATATTTATTTTTTCCAATAACTCCCCGCTATATAGCTAGGCACGTGCAGCATGACTGGTCGTTTTGTAACGGTTAAGGAAATCATGAGAATAAGGGAGTGGAGCCTTTCGATGACAAATGGAATCATGTGATGGAATCCAGATGACCTACCTATTCACGACTACTCCTCGCTTCCCCATTTGAAGATCCTAGGATTTGGCCTCTATGGCCAACTATGTTATTTCTTTTACTGTTTGATTATGATGTTTTGCTATTGAAATCTCAATTTCACCTTATTATATTTTTATTTTTTGATTATGGGAGTGATTTCTCAATCCACACTCTGCGATTTGGTTATGATTTTTTGATTTTCACATGTGTGGGCCGATAATGAAAGTTGATTCAGTCATAAAACCTCAGGGAGAAATTTATATTAGAGAGTTTAGAGATGAAAGAAAGGTTCTGAATTTTGGAGAATTTTTGATGTAGTTCTGTATGACTTTTCTTTTTATGCTCTGAGACACATATCTGGGAGAGTTGTTTTGAAAATAATATGATATTTAGTGATGTTTATTTGGATTCTATATGGAGAAATGAGTTGTATGTCTTTTTATTCTCTTGTTTATTAGTAATCTCATGTTTATGTATAATCCCCTTTCAATGTTTTTCTTCTTTGATGATTCATGTAATGTAGTTGCTGGTGGTATGCATTTTTATTCATGAATTCGTGTATGAATAACACTCATGTGTTAAACTTGTTGTGCCCCCTTAATTCGGGCTCCATGATTCTATATTGTTGGTCACATTCCACTTACATCCGCTTACTCTGAGTTCACGGGAGACAGATTCTTAAGACTTTTAAGCCCGTCTCTCATGGGTTCCTCCTCCTTTCCTTCTCAACACCTCTACATATTTTGAAAGCCTCTTCTCATTGTTTCATACTTCGCCCCTTTGAAAATCCATTGAACCATACAACCTCCTGAGCCCTCTTGCAGTATAGGGTAATTCACATGAATCAAACTCCAAAGTCTTCATCATTCCTGATCCACCACAATCACTATCCTCTTTATCCATATTCTGTCAGAGGCACCCTTAAAATTTTCTACATCTAACCACTGATTTCAAGATTTCCTAGGCACTGGTCTTTTGCAACTCAAGGCTCTTTGTAGGAGCAACAACACATTTTTGGCATCATTTTCGGGGAGCGAATTAGAAAATATTTTCCGTGGGATACGACATTATCTTCACCCTTTAATCAGGTGAGCACAAAGGTTTGAGAGTTGCATAGCCCTCACATTTGTGACTCCATTATTATCAAAGTTCAAATTAGTTGTAATCCTAGCTTACACAAGGCCTCATACTCGATCAGATACTTCCCAGTTAAAAACCCCTTCTGTATCTTATCACGAAAATATCATATTTAAGAGAATTTGGAAGGAAAAGAAACCAAGACAGGCTAACCTACCCACATTTTCTCTAGAAGATTCTCCTTTCTCATCTCAAATAGCTGACATCTATGGCCCTGGCTCCATAACCTGTGTACTTGGGTATTCTCCAGAAGCCTCTTCTTTAGCCAATTCAGTCATAAAAGATGAATATGAATCCATTGATACTTCTCTGCCTCCCTTGCACCCTACTCCCGAGGCTAAATAAGTTAAAGAAGTTGCAATACTCCAAATATTTTTACAGACAAATAAGAAAACCTCTACTCATGACATACATGTTATACCCTAGCCAAGTCATCCTCATAACCTACCACCACTGCCCCTCATGTTTGTACCTAGTTTCCTCCTCAAAAATTATGCTCCATTGGCTCTCCTTCAGTTTCTGAATGACATGCCAAAATAATATCTAAAGCTCCTGCCTCAGTTCACCGGGGAAGATAATACTCTGACGCAGAGACATATTGAAAACTTTTGTGCCTTTGTTAAGAATGTGAATGTATAGCACTTAGATGTGGTGTTAAGGATTTTCGTCCAATCCTTGGATGGAGAAGCACGGAAGTGGTTCAAGTCTCTAGCTGAAAACACAGTCCACACTTGGGAACAAATTGAGAATTTATTCACATTGAAATGGGGAGAAAAGAGGGACCATGGATACGTTCTCACTGAGTTCAATGCTCTAAAGAAGATACACAATGAGGATGTAACATAATTCATAAACAAGTTCAATAATATCTATAATAATCTTCCTGTTGAAATAAAGCCTCACCAAGCAGCTGCTAAGGTGGTCTTCACAGGAGCTTTCGAACTAGAGTTTGGGTTCACCCTAAGAGAAAGAAAATCCACATCTTTGGATTAGATCTAGACTGATGCATTGGAGGTGTTATCACTCTAATAATACTCCAAGTTGTGAGATTTTGATTTATAGTTTAAAGAACATTAGAGGTAACCAAAAACCTAGTTTTAAACTCTAGGATCTAGCCTTCCTAGGGTTCAGAGAGGGCTCTCTCTATAATATTTAACTTTGTTTTAATTATTTGATATTAGGCTAGTTATGATGTGCAAATTGGTTTTGATATTTGGTTTGGTTTGGTGAGAAAAATCACTTAATGAGATGTATAGTGATAGATCTATTTGTCCATTGGGCAAAGGATTCAAATATCAATTAGACAGGACTAGGATCAAGGTCAAAAGTCAAATATTTTCAGGGCAAGATAGACAAGTCATGGAAGATCTTAGAAGGCTGATTGGTGAAGTGGTTTAATCAGGATAAAAAAAAAATCAAGGATTCTTTGATCCAAATAAGGAAGGAGAAGACAAAGGTCATTCGAAAGAGGGAGAAATTAAGGGTTCCCTACTCTGGAAATCAGCATAAAACATAGAAATGATAAATAGTTAAAGACATGGTGCTTTTAACAAATCCTGTAATAATATTCCTAGTTTATCATTCAAATTTAGAATACATATATGGATGCATGTAAAACATAAGAAGATAAACAATGACAGTAGAAATTACTTCACTTCAATGGCTCATCACATGAATCCTGAAATATGATGCTTTATGATTTGATCCAATCTGCTACTTGAACTTGCTACAAAAAGCCTTCAGGTATAGAAATGTTAACTATAGAAATATGCAGCAATTTATTCCACAATAATACTTCAAAGGATGAAGTATTTATAAAAAAATGTTTACAAAATATCCTAGAATACTCATAGGATTTTTCTATGGAAATAAAAATATCTTTTATAAAAATATAATGGCAACTGCTTAACAACTAGCAAGCTGTCCTATTTATCCAAATAAAATAGAAATTATGTTTTTGTATTGGGTGCAGCTGGCTGCCTTGTTGTCGCTAATGTTGGCAAAGATCTTTTAATCTATTTTGAAGTGTTATCTTCTCATCTGATACTATTTCATCTGATACTCTTTACCATATGATACTGTTTCATCAAATATCCAAACCTCTACTCATGACATACATGTTATACCCTAGCCAACTCATCCTCATAACCTACCACCACCGCCCCTCATGTTTGTACCTGGTTTCCTCCTAAAAAAGTATGCTCCATTGGCTCTACCTCATTTGTTGAATGACATGCCAAAAAATTATCTAAAGCTCCTGCCTCGGTTCACTAGGGAAGATAATACTTCAGCGCAAAGACATATTGAAAAATTTTATGCCTTTGTTGAGAATGTGAATGTAGAGCACTTAGATGTGGTGTTAAGGATTTTTGTCCAATCCTTGGATGGAGAAGCCTGGAAGTGGTTCAAGTCTCTAGCTGAAAACATAGTCCACACTAGGGAAGAAATGGAGAATTTCTTCACATTGAAATGGGGAGAAAAGAGGGACCATGGATATGTTCTCACCGAGTTCAATGCTCTAAAGAAGATACGCAATGAGGATGTAATGGAATTCATAAACAGGTTCAATAAGATCTATAATAATCTTCCTGTTGAAATAAATCCTCACCAAGCAGCTGCTAAGGTGGTCTTCACAGGAGCTTTCGAACTAGAGTTTGGGTTCACCCTAAGAGAAAGAAAATCCACATCTCTAGATCAGATCCAGACTGCTGCAATGGAGGTGTTATCACTCTAATAATACTCCAGTTGTGAGATTTTTATTTCTAGTTTAAAGAACATTAGAGGTAACCACAAACCTATTTTTAAACTCTAGGATCTAGCCTTCCTAGGGTTCAGAGAGGGCTCTCTCTATAAGATTTAACTTTGTTTTAATTATTTGATATTAGGCTAGTTATGATGTGAAAATTGGCTTTGATATTTGGTCTGGTTTGGTTTGGTTTGGTGAGAAAAATCACTTAATGAGATGGATAGTGATAGATTTTTTTGTCCATTGGGCAAAGGAGTCAAATATCAATTAGACAGGACTAGGATCAAGATCAAAAGTCAAATATTTTCAGGGCAAGATAGACAAGTCATTGAAGATCTTGGAAGGCTGATTGGTGAAGTGGTTTAATCGAGATAAACAACAATCAAGGATTCTTTGATCCAAATAAGGAAGGAGAAGACAAAGGTCATTTTAAAGAGGGAGAAATTAAGGGTTACCTACTCCGGAAATCAGCAAAAAACATAGAAATGATAAATAGTTAAAGACAAGGTGCTTTTAACAAATCCTGTAATAATATTCCTACTTTATCATTCAAATTTAGAATATATATATGGATGCATGTAAAACATAAGAAGATAAACAATGACAGTAGAAAGTACTTCACTTCAATGGCTCATCACATGAATCTTGAAATATGATGCTTTATGATTTGATCCAGTCTGCTACTTGAACTTGCTACAAAAAGCGTTCAGGCACATAAATATTAACTATAGAAACCTTCAGCAATTTATTCCACAATAATACTTCAAAGGATGAAGTGTTTATAAAAAAATGTTTACAAAATATCCTAGAATAATCATCATATTTTTCTACGGAAATAAAAATATCTTTTACAAAAATATAGCGACAATTTCTTAAAACTAGCAAGTTGTCCTATTTATCCAAATAAAATAGAAATTCTATTTTGTATTGGGTAAAGTTGGTTGCCTTGTTTTCTCTAACGCTGGCAAAGATATTTTAAAATGTTTTGAAGTGTTATCTTCTCATCTAGTACTATTTCATCTTATACTCTTTACCATCTGATACTCTCTAACCACTGTTTTAACTGTCTTATTGCTGTAAATTTTGTTTTCACTGTGTAAAAATAGCAAACTGTATTTTTCCCTCTTTTATTGTAAAAATGTCTTTTACAGTAAGTTAGTGAGATTTTCCCAAAATTCTTCATCAGGGATTTTGATATTTTTTAACTTCCTAAAGTTCTCATCTGCCTTTGTATATCTAGCAAATGTTGGTTTTACCACAAAAAGATGCTTTATTTCATGATGTAGATAAAACAAGTCTTCAAATATTTTATGTAGAACCTTTCCTGTAGGAATTCCTTGTCCTTCTATTTTATTTACCTGCTCTTTTGCATAATCTCTTATCTTCTTGTTGTAGTCTTCTTCTGGCATAACTTTATCATTAAGAACAAGAATATTTGGAAAACCTTTTTTCCTTAAGATCTCAAATTTAACCATAAATTTAGTTATGGCTATATTCATGTTTCCACACTTTTCTTCTAGCTACTTCACCAATTTTTTCTTTGAAATTACTTTTCTTATTTCAAGAATTGTTTCTGTTCTGTCAGTAATTTCTATCTCGTCCAATTCTTGTTTGTTCTTACTGTTGAGAAATTTGATTATTTCTAGGGCCTCTTCAGGTTTGGCACCTAGTTCATCCTTTGTTTTCTGAATCTCCTCTTCAGATGCCTGTAGTAAATCCTTTTGCTCATAAATTACTTGTATTGATGGCAAAACATCATTGATGGATTCAATGATTTTGGCCCATAGTTGATTTTCACATAGGACATAGGTTATTTTAAGGTTAAATCCTTTTGTAAGTTATTCAATTCAACATTCAACCTGTTATCCCTTTGTTCCTGAGTTTTGGCATTAATTTGGGCTAGCTTCTTAGTATCTTCCAAATTTTCAATCATTTTCTTCAACCTATTGATTTCATTACTCTGTATGGACATCTCTTCCATAGATTTGATGAGCTTGTTGGCTTCATCTGTTTGTTGCACTGCTGATGTAGATGATTCTGTAGCTGAGGTAGTAGAAGATGTCACTAGCACAGTTATTGCCAATGGGGCTTTTGGTGCCAATTCCTCTGCTAAGATTAACGAAATTGCAGTAGTTACCATAGGTATAACTGTGGGAGGAGCACTCTGATTTTTTGTTGCTTCCTTCTCTTGGAAAATCTTGTCCATTTCTATCTCCATTTCTTTAATTTGTGTTATCATTTGAAGAATGAGACTCATCATCTCATCTTTCTGATTTTCCTCCTACAACATCTCTTTATTCTATGGATGTTCTGTTGGAGGAAGCTTCAATTGTTTTATAAGTGCTTCTATGTCATCATTTTTCTTCTTTATCATCTCTTCTACAACTTTTATATTTGCTGGATCATAACCCGCTTCAATTACCAATTCTTCTAACGACTTGATTCGAGTGTCCTTGGTAAGAGAAGAAGCTTTCTCAATCCTGATTTGATCTCCCCAATTGGTTATAGTGTTTGAAGTTTCTGGGCACTCATTGCCTTGTTAGTAATAGTAGAATAAATCATTTCAGAACTCTACTTATGAAACTCAATTTGATCTAATGGATGAATGCTATCAATATGTACTTCAAGATCAACCTTGTTGTAGTCTGCTACTATTGTGGGCTTAGGAATTGATATTTGTAGCATTCTCATAAGAAATTTATTGTTGGTGTAATCAAAGGATGATAATAATTTGTTCTGACTTCCTGGATTTTTCTTTAGATACTGTGAATAGATTTCATTATTTAATTCTTCATTCTTAGCTTTGATTTCCTTGTATTTCTCTTTGATATCCAAACCTGTACTTTATGATTGTTGTGATGATGATGCCTCCATGTTTTATTGTCTTTCAACCATATGTGTGTCTGAAGTATCCTTTTCCTGCTCATTTATAATGACTGTAGTAGCATCTGTGTTTTTATATTTGTTTTCTTCTTCTAAAATCTCAATTGTCTCTTTTTCCTTGTTCACTGGATTGAGCTTAGGCTTTTTATTATATCTGAGTTTAAGCCTAGTCTCAGTTGTTGTTTCAGCAGTGTAAGTACCTTCTTCTCTGACTCTTTTAGTAGCTTTATCTTCTTTATTTACATTTTTCAAGGTGTGACTAGTATCACCTTGTCGTACTGCTTCTACCAAGGTATTTTCTAGCCACTCTGCTTAATTAGCAAATTGTTCAATCTCTGGCCTTTTATCATGGATATAAGGGGTCAATTTGCATTTTACCCTCATTTTACTTAGAATTCCTTGAGGATCATAATTCCATAAGAAACTTTCTTCAAATTTGTATTCCAACAACTGTTTTGCTACCTCTATACCTGCATCCCTGTGATTACAAATAAAAGGTCCTACTTGGTTCTTCAGCTTCAATTGAGTCTTCTTTTTGGCAGCCAAGAAGTTGATAGAATCTAAATTTAGTATTTTTTTGATGTACTCTAAGGAAAAAAATCTCATTGGCACATACTTAGGTAGTTTATAGGGTAAAATATTGGACCCAAAAACTATGATCCCTAATGATTTTGGTAAAGGTACCAATCTCCAATTTTACTTTTTTCTGTGTAATATTCCAAAATTATCATGCAGCTAATTGCAATATTGATTTTTGTTGATTTCAATTAGGAGATGAATAAATGGGTAAGGAGGCCCATACATTTCAGAAGTATGAAGAAAATCCCTCATAGTGTGAAAATGGATCATCATAAGAGCTGGATTTCACACTCTCATGTGTGAAAGAGGAAATTTTCATGTGGACAAGGTCAAGTTTGACCAAGTCAACAATGCTGGGATAGGAGGTGGAGATCATCTTGGGAGACAGCGCAGAGATAGTGGGAGGAAGATTCCTTGGTGGAGGAAACCCTAATGAGTGGGACCCAAGGAAAGAGGGCTTCCATTTGTTTAAAAGGAGGAAGGAAACCATATGAACTCATGTTATTGATTATTGATTTTATGGTCTGTGTGAATTTGTGCTTTCTTCAACTATTTAGTTGAGATTGTTGCGCTACTTAGCACAAGGCATTCCTGTTTGGGAATTCCTTCTCCTTTCAAGAGAGGCCTCTTGAGGGATCTTGTACTTCATTTCTCAACATCCAGGCTTCAAGCCAAGCCAACTCCTTTAGCTACAACATTATTTTTGCAGAAGTATAACATTGTGTTGTAGGGTGTTGCAACGGAGGTTTCACAACACCACTTCCGGAGCTTGTTTTCAAGCGAAGGGAGCTTCTATTCCTTTTGGAGATTAGTGAGGAAGATTTTGGAGTAGATTTAATATCTTGGCACTTGGCCAACCCATTTTCTTTCACCTACAATGCAGTATCCCTCAATGACTGCGTTATTTTTAGAGAGCATTTGCAGTGAGGGTTTGCAGATTGTTTGGAGGGTGAAATCTTCATTGTTAGGATCAGCCTTTCACTTGGAAGATCCATTGGAGGAGGTTTTTTCATCTTATGTATCATCTTCAGCCATCTCCATCCATTTCTTGAGTTGTAGCTGATACTCATTCCTAGGACTGCAACTCTGATATTTTTCCATTTTTGCATATTTTAGGAAATCCTTTCCGGATTGTCTTGAAATTCAATTTGGGGGTTTAGATATTTGCTCCCAACATTGTATGAGCTCTATATTTGTACATTTGTGTATTTACACTTCTCAGTAGAAGCTATCTCTAAAAAAAATGCGTTGTCATAGCCTTGGGTATTATTTGTGTAGCAGTGGTCTTCATATTTTATGTACATGTTCTCTTGAGGTTGTTGCCTATCTTGAGTGATCATTTCCTCAAAGACTTGTATACTTTTTGCTGTTATAATCTTAATATGATGGCTATTTGGATATTCTTACATTTTATGTGTTGATGTATCACTGCTCTTCCATTATTGTGTTCACATATTGCTGCATCCCCATTTTGGGATATTATAGTGGTATCATAGCATAATCTTGGCTCAGCCTATGGAATCTCAGCCAATATGCTATCAAGAAGACAAGAAGAAGAAAATATGAGCAGAAAATACAAGAAGAAGACTCCATCATTTGGAGGAAAGAAGGAAGAGAGACTCTCCAAGCTTCTTTCTCAAACTATGCAGAGCATTAGAGGAGATCTCAAGAAGTTGAGGAGGGAGATGAATAGAGAATCTCCAAGAGAGTTTGAAGCTGAAGAAAACTCTAGATTTTCATATGATGAGTGTGAGCATGTAGCCACACACTATGATGCACAACACAGTCATATGCCCAGATTTTATATGAGGGATATAGAAGAAGAAGGAATGCTTAAGAGGGAAACTCTTAGTGATTTTCTGCAAGAGTATGAGTCTCAAACTCATAAGTTTAAATATCATATCACTTTTTCGGATTTTTGAAAGATCAAGGTGGAGAGGAGCAAGTAGCATAATAAGAGTAGATTTATCCTATCTAATTTTGATGGTTCACCTACATGTTCAGCTAGAGCTTGGGTGGAGGAGCTAGACACCTATTTGCAGCAGCACCAAATTTTTGAAGATGAAGCCATCAAAGTTGCAGCACTGCATTTTGGAGGTAAGGCTTATGCATGGTGGATATTTGAGTCCTTTTCTTTGAAAAATACAAATAATTATTCTTATGCAAGGTTCAATAAGGCATTATTGGAAATATTTAATAAGAAACATTCTGAAACACATGTGGTAGAGCTAAACAAACTTAAATAAACAAAAAATTTGCATGTGTTGGAGAAACCTATGAGCTCAATTCCACTTCAGAAAACCATTGAGGAGGCTGACATCTTGCATCATACCTTGTTAGAGGCAATACCTCTATCTCATATTCTTGAACAAGAGGGTATGGAGATCCCCTTTTGAATAGAGGATCCAATTCTGGGGAAGTTTCCCATTCATATTGGGGAGGAAGAAACAGTTGAGGGCAACAGCGTTGTCATGTCTAGAGTAGACCTAGCACCTCATGCAGAGGTAAAGGGAGCACATGATCCAACTAGAGGGATTCTTGTATCATTACAAGAAATTCCCCAGGATCTCATATGTGGAGATCAAGGCACAACCCATGATCAACATGTGCCATTGTTAACAGATTGTGAAACCATGCAGCTACAAGGAGGAGGTAGGGAGGATGATCAACATCATTTGATGAGGAGCACACACCCCTATCTATTTCAAAGGGTTGATGTACAGAAGAGGGAGGCTCGATTACGCAGTGAAGGTAGGGGAAAATCTGTCTATTCATATATGTAGTCTACTCTTGATGTTGACGTCTCATTGCATGGAGAAATTTCACCAAGAAGACCATCAGATCAATAGATGATGAGAGATGCTTCACATTTTGAGGCACCACTCATTGATTTAAGAGGAGTGAAGACCTTAGGAGAGATTGATACAGTGCTGAGAGTCTTGGGTAGACTCAAGGAGAGGAGAGGCATTCTCTCAACATCATCATTACCCACTCTCATCTCAGATTCTGCGCTATGGCAGAAGCAAAAAGGGAAGGATAATAGCCTTCCAACTTGCATCTTTGGCATGGGAGATTTCAAAGAGGAGGAAAACTATAGGGCAGATTTTTTTTGTGATAGATCATCAGCGTTGTCACTATGGAGGATAGATCCTATTGGAAATCCCAGCTGTTGGTGGATTATTCCAAGGATGTTTCTACTTGTATGATATTGGATGACCAGTTGCATGAGGAGGGATATACAGTCAGAGATGGGGTCATCTACTATCATGGTAGGATATTCTTATCTAGAGCTTCCAAGCTCAAGGATAAGTTGCTACTAGCATCTCATGAGGATTTTCTCTTCAGCCACACTTATTCTATGAGAGCATACCACACCATCATGGAGGGGTACATTTGGGAAGGCTTTGAGGAGGAGATATATCAGCATTTGAGGAGATGGAGGAGATACATAAATCTTTGGAAGAGTTAAAAAAAAACACCTCTTTCCTCTTTGAGGATGAGAGGAGATTTATCTATGAGCCACTCCATTTGCATGAGCAAAGCATATGGTAAGGATATTGTTTGGTTGCATAACAATTTGTATAATGAATATGTGCATTCCTTAACCATATATGTGCAGGACATTGCTCCAAGGAGGAGCATTCTTTCTTCTAGACTTCATGAGGCCATAAGAATTTTGGGTGATGGCCACTCCCTAGGAGGTCTTGGGGAGATGATATGTTATGCAGGGCATGCTCACTTTGCACCATACACCATATGTTGTGTAACCAGCTCCAAAAATAGAAGAAAAGATATATCAACGCCTTAGAAATGAGCCACTTCGAGGGGGAAACCTCCAATACATTACATAAATGAACAATTCTTGGATGATACAATTTACAAAACCTCCTTTCTATATATAGGAGTCCATGGGGCCATAATGTAATCCTAGTGGGCCACGATGTAATCCTAGCTGACCTAACAATAATAATTTAAGGGCACAATAATAACAAAATGGGGGTTACAAGGGTACAATAATAACAATAAGGGGGTTACACTAACAACAATAAGGGGCTATACTAGTCATATAGGGACCTAACATGCCCCTCTCCTTCAAAAAAGTGTTGTCCTCAACGCTTGAGTAGCTCTGGGTGCTTCTGTATAAAATTCTCATCCTCCCATGTAGAATCTTCATTGGGTAAGTTCTTCCACTTGATGAGATACTCTGAAATTGATCGATTCCGTAGTTGTCGAGTTCTTGTTTCCATGACCGCTTCTGGTTCCAATATGATTTTTCCTTCGTCATCAAGTTCTGGCAATATTGTTTGAACTGGAAGATTTTCACCTATAACCTTCTTTAAGCATGAAACATGGAAAACTGGATGTACTCGCGAAGAAGCAGGAAGCTCCAATTTGTATGCCATAGTACCAATCTTTTGCAACACCTTGTAAGGACCATAGTACTTTGGAAACAATTTATTATCCTTCTTAGCTTGCTTGAGGGACATTTTTTTGTATGGTTGTAGCTATAAAAATACCCAATCTCCTACATCAAAACTTCTCTCGCTACGATGTTTATCTTCCTGTTGTTTCATTCGATTTTGTGCCAAATTCAGGGTATCCTTTAAGAGTTGGAGAACTTCTTGCTGATGTTCGATGTGATCTTCCACTGCTTGAACCTTCGAATTTTCCCTTAAAGATGATGTGATCGATGGTGGATGATATCCATAAAGTGCCATAAATGGGGTCATTTTTGCAGTAGTATGGAAGGAAGTGTTATACCACCATTCAACGAGAGGTAACCACTCGACCCATTGTGTTTGTTTATCAGATACAAAACAACGAAGATATCCTTCCAAACATTTATTTACTATCTCAGTTTGACCATCAGATTGAGGATGATAAGATGAGCTATGAGCTAATTGAGTACCCAAACAAGAAAATAACTCCGTCCAAAAATTTCCGGTAAAAATGGGATCTCTGTCGCTCACAATAACCCTTGGGCTTCCATGTAGCTTTTGAATTCTGTCCATAAATGTAGTAGCAACTGTGCTTGCTTTAAATGGATGAGATAATGCACAAAAGTGTGCATACTTGGTAAGTCTATCAACTACCACCATGATGACACTCTTTCCTTCGGACTTAGGTAAACCTGTGATAAAATCCATTGAAATCTCCTCCCAATGTTGACTTGGAATGGATAAAGGTTGTAGAAATATCGAGGTCTTAATTGTCTCAACTTTATTCTGCTGGAAAACCAAACATTCCGCCACAAACTTTTGAATATCAGATTTAAGGCCATCCCAAAAAAATTCTTTCTTCACCCTGTGGTAAGTTTTTAAAAATTCTGAGTGTCCTCCTAAAGGAGAAGTGTGCAATTCCAGAAGAATCTTTTGTTTTAGTTGGGAATTCTTACAAAGATATAAGCGATCTTTGTACCATAAGGAATCATTTTTCCAACTAAATGTATCGGATGTACTAGGATCTTGCTGCAACTTTTGAATGAGTGTCCATACATCTTTGTCCTTCTTCCATTCATCTCTTGCTTTGGTTATCCAATCTGGTTGGATAATAGAAATGGCACAAAGCAATGCTTCCACTTCTTCATTCTTTCTTGAGAGTGCATCTGCAACAACATTAAGCTTTCCTTTTTTGTAGATTATTTCAAAGTCATAACCCAACATCTTTGTGACCCATTTTTGCTGCTCTTTTGAAGATAGTCGTTGTTCCAAAAAGTGTTTAAGACTATCATGATCAGTTTTTACCTTGAAGTGTCTTCCCATTAGGTAAGTTCGCCATTTCTTTAGTGCATGCAGTAGTGCTAACATTTCCTTCTCATAAATAGGTTTCTGTAAATACTTTCCTTTGATTGGACGACTTTCAAAAGCAATGGGTCTTCCTTCCTGCATTAAAACTGCACCAATTCCATTTCCTGAGACATCACATTCCACAATAAAGGTTTTTGTGAAGTCTAGCGTAGCTAAGACCGGTGCTAGGCACATTGCCTCTTTAAGATGTTCAAAGGCCTTAGTTGCTTCAGGAGTCCATGAAAATGCATCTTTATTCAATAATGTTGTTAGAGGTGCTGCTATTCTCCCATAATTCTTAACAAACTTGCGCTAATACCCTGTTAACTCGAGAAATCCTTGCAACTGCTTTATGGTCGTGGGGAATTTCCATTCCTTAATGGCTTTAATTTTTTTAGGGTCTACTTTAACACCCTCGTGAGATATAATATGACCCATATATTCCACCTCTTGTACTCCAAAGAAACATTTGGATGTTTTTGCATATAATTGTTTCTCCTGCAATAGTTTGAGCACCCTGTCAACATGTTCAACTTGATTCTTCCAAGACTTGTTGTAGATTAGTATATCATCAAAAAATACTAGCACAAATTTTCTAAGGAAGGGTTTGAAAATGGAATTCATCAACCCTTGAAATGTAGAAGTTGCATTGGTAAGGCCAAAAGGCATGACCAAAAATTCATAATGAGCCTCATGAGTTTGAAATGTTGTTTTTGGAATATCTTCAGTCTTCATTCTAATTTGATGTTATCCTGAACAAAGATCCAACTTGGTAAAATAAATTTCTCCATGTAATTCATCCAATAATTCATCAATCACAGGAATGGGAAATTTATCTTTAATGGCGAGCTTATTGAGCTCCCTATTGTTGGGGTTCCCATGTTTTGGCCAGATTGGCAAGACCAAAAGATGAGACAACATCATAACCACTTTCAGACCTTAGGATCTAGCCCTCCTAGGTCCAGAGAGGGATCTCTCTATAAGAGTCAAAGTATATGTCTTTAAGGCTCAAAGGTTAAGATTTTAGCCTAGTTATAGGCACAAGGTTTGTTTGTTTAATTATTTGATGTTTGGTTGCTGGGAATTAGGAAAGGAAGGTCCAATATAAGACAAAGATGAGCATAGAGGGAATTAGGCTAAGACGGATAACTCAGAGAACATCAAGGCCATTGGGAAATGGAGTCAAGAAAGGGTTTACTTGTTGTTCAATGTGCAAGCTTTCAGTTGGGCTAGTCATCTAAAACATTTGGATATTTGAATTGAAGGGTGGAATGGAACATTAAGGACTGAGAGTGAAAGGGGGAGAAACATCCAATTCCTTCTATAGATCAGGTCAGAGGTCATTTAACTCCAGACCTGCTTGGACAAAATCAGAGGCAAAACAAGGGATCTTAGAAAGGTTTAATCGAGATGGAAATATCCTAGTGAGGCAGAGACATGGTTCTACCTCCCAGTGTTCTCAACTCATTCAACCAAATCCTAAAAAGAACATTTGAACATAGATTCCATTAATCCATACATCATAAATCAGGCAATAACATCCACTACACTGGTTAAATCAATTGAAATCAATATTCAGATACACATATAAGTGGAAACATAAAAGGCTAGGAGAGCAGCAACATAAGGTACCTAACAAGGGTAAATCTTATGCCAAACTTCTGATGCGAGCCTGAAGTAATGGAATGAAATGAAATAAAACACAGAGATAGGAAAACATCACTAGCTGCTTTATATCAGGATCCAAAGAAACGTGCTTGTCATATTAAAAACAATACCAATCAGGTACAACATTGCCCACAGCTTGAACATTTAGTCTGAATACATCAAATCTCAGCCTATCTTACAATATTACACGGAGAAATTGCCTCAAAAGGAAAATTCTTGCATTTCTTTGATATCTCATCAACAACCCTTACAATAATTTCCTTCAGTGTTTTATAGCAGAGGATGAAAAGAAGATCGACTGAGGAGGTAGGTGAACACTAAATGTAACATTAAACGCAGAAATGAATGGAGGGCCGAAACCCATCCTATTTTAAATCCCTGCATTTATCTCTGGTATGGCTTAGGTGTTCTGACTGCAGTAATGTGTGGTACTATTGGTAGAATAACAAACATACCATAGGAAATAGTGAGGTCTACCCTATTTGAGTCACCGATGCTTCTGACCAAGTAGGACTGCTGTCTAGGCGGAAAATTCTCTCGGACACGATGTATAATGAAGACTGTATGGGCACTTTGTCCTCTGATTGAAGAAAGAACATACTGCTGCTGTAGAAAACCCTGGTGGTACGTTTTCTTGTGTATTACACTTCTGGTTGACTTTCGGGGTTTTGAATCTGGTGCTTTGCTTCTCAAACTGCTGCATTATGGATCCAAATCTTCAGTCCTGAGTACTGAAGACTATAATCATAAGCTGGCCTTTCTGCTGCTTCCATAAATGTTTCGATTCTGCAAGATCTGGGCTTTAATGGCGCTGGATGGGGTTGCAGATTTTCAAAAACCTATCCTTTGATGAAATTTATATCTCCGCCACCCTTTTTGACATTTCGCTGGAGTACCAGCTCCCATCTCGGCTCTCTGTCTACGCAACACGCCATTGAAGAGGTACGTATGCATCATGGCGGTTTTCTGCCTCTTTGAAATATTGTAAAACACACAAGCAAGTTAAGGAAAACATGAATGGGGTGGCGGATGATGTGGAGGCGGAGAAAGGTCGTGTAGATGACGATGCGGAGGAGAAAATTGCAGAAAGAATGGAGAAACATGCTCTGGTGGATGGTGGCAGTCTGCAGAGCAAAAATACGTGGAAAACGTTAAAAAACGTGAAAAGAACCAGTATATGCAATGGAATGGGAGACTGTATGGAGGGTGCACGTGGAGATGACGTGGGGAGGACTGGGGAATGGTGACCAAGTCAACAGAGGGGAAACAGATCTGGACCGTCGAACATGGTGAAGATCAATGACGAAGGGAAACAGAGAGCGGGCCAGAGGTATGGAGGTCATGAGTTAAACTCTCTGCAGCTTCATTGATCAATGACCGTTGGATGATCCGGGGCAGATCTGACGGCTGACGTGAATATCGCCGCGCGACCTGTACCGAACGTTAACGTGCGATGGGAGGGCGTTTTTGCTGTCATACAGGAGACAGGTGTTCGGTGCTGAGTGGAATCGCTGGGCTCCCGAGAAAAACTACCTATCGCGCGGAGGCGGTGCGATGGAAACCGGTGGTTTGGGCATAGTGTGCAGCGAGGTCCACTGGGCGGGTAGGCTCCGCACCGTTAGATCAACGTGAAATGGACGGTGATGGTCCGACGTAGGAAATGAATGGAGAAACACGAAGAGCTGCAGATTAAATGATGGCCATCCGATCTGTCAAGATCGACGGTCGAGGATGTGCCCGATGAACAAATACGATGAGCGCCTTTCAGTGTTGGGGCTCGGTCACAGCGTCGGGTTTTGTGGAAGGTAAAGGAGCACGAGGCTATCAGAAGAGGGGCTAGACCTGATATAAGGTTCAGAGTGGGTTTTAAGGCCATTTTAATGCATTTTGAAGCCTTATAAGGGTAACAATAGGAAGATAAATAGCGAATCAAGCTAAACCAGGGACATGGGTAGAATTTGAAGGGGATTTTTGGGGATTTTAGAGGATTTACAGGAGAAATAGAGGGAAAAGGGGATTTTGAAAAAGGGGGCATGGGATTAAAACGTTGGCATTTGCAGGGATACAAGGGGGAAATCAGGCCCTTTGAGAAATTGATCAGCAGGGGGAAAATTTTTTAGGCATAGCACCTAGAGACTTCAAGGGTGATGGATTTTCAGGGGAAAGGCATCCCTTGAAGGCTCTAAAACACTACAGCCCCCATCTTTCTTGTCAATAATTTCATAGGGGGGCTAACAATGGCTCCACATGGGATGGCTTCTTCTTGAAGGAGGCAAGAAACCAGAAATGATCTTTGGAGTAGGCCAGCTGCCTACTGTTTGGCACATCCCTCTCTTTTATCAGCTGCCACAATATGAATATGTTACATCAGCAGAAACATTTTTCTCAATCAAACTACCTACCCAAACTACAGTCCTAACTAGTTTCCCTTTGGGTGCATTTGAACTAGCCGACCCTTTACATTTTATTTTCAAAACAAAGAACAAAACTATTCTAATTCTACCCTTATTGCTCCATGAGACCAGATTAGACAGTTGGCCTCATATGCTTCTCTACCTAATCTAACATCTACTGGGTTTAAACTGTCCAACAGATTTCTTCTCCTACATTCTAAGACAGGAAATTGAAAAACAGCCAAGCCAGGATAAGACTGTTTGACTTGCTGGAGTGAAGACTTGTAGAAGACTGAAAACAAAAACTATGGAGGCATGAAATCTGCAATTTGAATTATCCTTCTTTCTTTGTGACTCAGGTTTTGAGCGTATTTGAGTCACCTCTTTTTCTTTGATTTCAGCTCTGGTTTTGGGCATGTTTGAGTTTATTCTTATTTTCTTTGCTGGTCCAGATTTTGAGCATGTTAGGACCAGCTGTCTTTTTCTCTTTTTTTTTTTTTCAGAAACTGCGGTGGTTTATACAATGAAAAATGAAACTGGAAACTGAAATTTAGCAGAATTAGTGTTTGAGCATCCTGCCATTGACAGGACCCTCAAACAACTCTGTACCATCAAGTTCTTGTAGAAAAAAAGCATTTGGGCCCACAGTAGCTTGGATAATGTATGGACCCTGCCATAAGCTGTCAAGCTTGCCATGTTTACCTTTGTCCTCTCTTCTTGAGTCCCACTTTAGAACCTTGTCACCAATCTTGAAATCAGCAGCTTTTGTTCTTTTTTCAAATAGCTTTTTAATGTTTTCTTGAACTTTGACAGCTCTGTTATATACCTCCTCCCTTGTTTGCTGAAGATGGATTGTCTGATTTATCCTTCTTATCATGCTGTCTTCCTATGATTGGATCTCCTGGACAAGTTTGATTACTGGAACTCCAAGGCTGGTAGGAAATACTGCTTCTGTCCCATAGACTAGTTGGAATGGTGACATGCCAATGGATTTCTTCGTAGTAAGCCTGTCAGCCCACAAGGCATGTACCAGCTTGTTGTGCCAAGATTTTTTGTTTTCCTCTAATAGACTTTTGATGATTGCCACTAGGCTCTTATTTGATGATTTAGCCAGACCATTACCCTGAGGGTAATAGGCAGTTGAGTGACCAAGCGTGACATGGTACCTGTGACAAAAATCAACCATTTTCTTGGATCCAAAAGCAACAACATTGTCGGTGATTATTTTCCTTGGACAACCAAACCGAGAGAGGAAATGACCTTCTAGGAACCTAATAATGACAGAGTATGTGGCGCTCCTAGTGGGGATGGCTTCTATCCACTTAGTGAAATAATCAGTGGCTATCAAGATCCATTTGTGTTGTCCTGAAGAGGCTGGATGAATTTCCCCTATAAAATCTAGACCCCATTGCATGAAAGGACCCTCAACTGTAATGGGTTTTAAAGGGAGGGGAAGAAGTTTTATTTTTCCTTCAAAGATCTAGCATTTTTGGCAAGCAGTTATCATTTTATGGACATAATTAAACAGTGTAGGCCAATAATAACCAGCCCTGAGTATCTTATTTGCCGTGGCTTTCCAACTCAGGTGGCCTCCACATTCTCCAACATGAAATTCTTGTTTAACATTTTCAGCTTCAGTTTCAGACAAACATTTCAGCAATATACCATTCGGATTTTTCCAGTATAAGTTTTCATTCAGGATGCAGTAATTTTTGGCTTTGAGTTTTGTGAATCTGGCCTTATTTTTTGACAGTTCCGGAGGGGCATTGAGATTGGTGAGGACAAAAAGGATATCAGAATACCATGGAGAGTTTTGGAATTTATCTTCTATAGTGGTACCAGGTAGGCTTTCCTACTCATCCAAGGCATTCACCTTGTTAGTATCCAGGGCCTACAGATTTGATTCAGCCATTAGTTTGGCTAAGCCCTGCCCCTTGATCATCTTGGTGGGTTTTATCTCGAGGTCATATTCTAAGATTGTAGCAATCCATTTGCCCCTTTTCCCATCAGGGTCTTGGGACAAGATATCTTTGACCACTATATTTGGCACATAAGAAATGGTGTGAGAATGCAGAATGTACACCCTAAAGTCTTTCAAGGCCTTAACCAGAGCGTAGGCCTGTTTTTCCATAATTTTGAACTTCAAGGGTGCATCTCTTAAGGCTTTGCTAAAAAAGGCAATAGGCTGTTCATTAACCTCAGAATTTTTCTGCAGCAAAACTGCAGCCACTGTATGCTTGGAGGCAAATGAAAAGATCAAGAAATATTTTGAGAAATCAGGGCTAATCAGAACAGGAGCTTGGGTGAGCGCAAGTTTGACGGATTCAAAAGATTTTTTAGCTCTGATAGTCCATTTAACTCCCACACCTTTCTTCAGCATGTTAGTCATATTTCTAAGGTGTTCTTCTAGGTTGGGAATAAATCTCCTAAGGAAGTTGATTTTCCCAATGAAGGACTGTAACTCCTTGATGTTTCTTGGGTGTGTGATTTGTAGTATCCCCTCAACTCTTTGTGGGTCTATCCTAATCCATTTTTCCGATATAATGTGGCCCAGAAGTTTGCCTTCTTGCAGCCCAAAAACAGTTTTCTTAGGATTCAGTGACAGACCATACCTTCTACATTTTTCAAAAACTTTCCTCAGATGTTTCAGGTGTTCTTCTTCAGTTTTGGAAAAGACAGTCAAGTCATCTAAGTAGATGACTATGAAGTGTCCCATATCATCTGAGAAAGCTATATCCATCACTCTCTGGAAGGTGGCCCCAGTGTTCATCAGTCCAAAGGGCATTTTCACATACATGAAGGTGCCCCATGGGGTGGTAAAAGATGTTTTGAGTTGATCTTTTGGGAGTACTAGGACCTGATTGTACCCTGAAAAACCATCTAGCAGGGAGATTCTTTTAGAGCCTACTACCTTCTGAAGGATGTGTTCCATTCTTGGCAAGGGATAGTTGTCTTTGAGCAAGGCTCTGTTGAGATTTCTAAAGTCTATGCATAGTCTGATCTCCCCTGTCTTCTTTCTCACAACCACTAGGTTTGATACCCAATCGGAGAACCTCACAGGAACTATTATACTTGCATCATACATATTTTTAATTTCCTTTTCAACCGCAGGCAATTGTTTTGGATTAATTCTACGCATTTTTTGTCTTGAAGGCTTCTGATTTTCCTTCAAGGGTATTTTGTGCTGTATTATGTTTGTGTCATAGGCATTTAAGTCTTCGTAACTCCATGCAAACATGTCAATGAATTCCTTGAAAAGGTCAATGTATCTCTTATTCATGTCTGCAGGCACAAACTTAGCTAGTTTAATCATTTTGGGTTTATCTTTGGTGCCTATGTTGCATTCTTCTACGTCTGAATCTGCATGTTCTAAAGTGGGCTTTTTTGCTACATCATCAAAGTCAAAAAGGTCCTCCAAGGGTGCCAGACCTTTGGGTATATTCTTATCTTTGGCCTGCAGCACCTCCATTTCCTCACTATCTGCGTTTTCACGTTCTGTTGTTGCACTTCCAATTTCTAGGGAAAAAGTGTTTATTTCTATGTTACAAGGCGGGGTTTCTTCATCAGAGGATTCTTCGCTCAGGCGGCTGTCCTCCAATTTAGAGTCTGAATCAGAAAATTCAAACTCGTTTCTACCTATCAGGAAATCTTCGATCTGTTTATCCCCTTCAAAGACCTGCCAATACTTTTCGTTGTCTGGCACAACAGGTTTGAATTTGGTCTGAATGATGATTTGTTGGCTAGCTGGAGTCTTAGGATATGAACTGGCCAAGCAAGATAATCCATTTGAAATGACATTTTGACCCCTAGGGACAAACACCAGCTCATATTCCATAAATGTTTTTAGTATATCCATGGCATCATTCCTGTATGCCCTAAGCCTGGGGTGTTTTGTTGTATACTCACCGTTACTTGTTTTATGACCAATTCTGATTCTCCTCGTATAGCTATCCTGTGGGCTCCTAATTTTTTCAACAGATTTAAGCCAAGGATAAGAGCTTCGTATTCTGCAATATTATTTGTACATTTGAAATGCAAATTTATAGCATGGCTCTCAGCGTGGTCACTCTCTGTGTTACGTATCCACACCCCTGCCCCAGCGTCTTTCCTAGTACAGGACCCATCAAAATTCATTTCCCACAGGGACTCATCATTATGTTGCGTTACAGGGCCTGTACTAGATTGTGGGTTGTTTTGTTCCTCATGACATGTGTGGGGTTCAGAGAGTTGACTGTCTTTTTGTTCGCGTTCTGTCTCTGTTTCCGGTCCACTTAGAGTTTCAATTTTATAGTTCTGCCCATGTTTTTCCTCATCGTATTCTTCCAGATTAGCCATTATGTTAAATTCCATGGGCTTTGTGACATCGTCTGTGTCTCTATTTTCTGATACTGGTTCTCCTGTGGATTGTTCATTGTAAAGGATGAAAGAATCCAGGTTTGTGTGTACAGAGTACAAAGGTGAGTTTTCAGGTTTCTCGGGGCTACTGACTAGGAATTTCATCTGCGCTTCCCTATACAGTCTTCTAAGTTGGCCAAAGATAGGGATCGTGGCATAGGTTCCATCCATCTGCATTGTGCCTTGTAGCTTGGCTCCCCATGATCTAGATAGTAACATGCCATACTTGGGAGGCACATCTGCCACCACTACATCCATGACCATACATTTAGCAGGAATCTAGGTTAAGCTCACACACAGGTCTTTGATCAAGCCCAGGCATTTTACTCTGCTAGAGTCAAAGGAATACAAATCTTTGTAGGGTCGGGTTATCTCTAGGCCTAACTTTTCCATCACTACCTTAGGAATTAAATTGTGTGATGCTCCAGAATCATGCATGGCATTGTGGATTATTTTTTCATGAATGTTGAGACTAATATAAAAAGGTGGAACTACCCCTTCCTGAAACTTTCCCTCAATCTTTGGACCAAACACGAGGGCAGGTTGATCATCACTCAAATTTACAGTATCGTTGTTTTCCCCTAGATTTAATGCTTTAAAAATTTGGCCTTTATATACATCCTGAGTGGCCAACTCAGATAATGGTACAGAGATTTTGATTTTCGCAATCTCACTCTCCAAATTGAAAGCGGACTGACTCTTTGGAACGCTCAATTCTATTTTGCTTGCTACTGCCTTGGTAGTAGAATCAGTTTGTGATTTCTCACTATGTACAGGGTCAGTAATCATTTTATTAGGAGCACTAACTGCAATGCTAGTGCTGCTAGTTGGTTGGCTTTGTTTTTCAGTGTCTTGGTTGTCTTTTTCCTTGTTTTTTCCAGAACTTTCAGCTGTTGTTTTATTAATCTCAGCAGTTTCTTTAGAAGTTTTCTCAGGTCTTATTTTTATGGTAACCTCAGGAGCCTTTGGTTTGGGAGTGTCTAGGTTCTTTTTTCTCCTAAGTTCGTATTATTCTCTGACTTGCATGATAGAATTTTCAAATCCAATTCTGTAATCTTCGGACCTCAACCACTCCTCCTCATAAGAGGGTGAGGGCTGATCTTCCTCTGAGTGACAGTTATGGATTGAATTGTCTACTTCAAACATTTTTATTTCATTCCCTTCAGACTCTTCTATGATTCCCTCATCTTCATCTAGAAAGTTTTGGAAACGGGGAATAACTTGTTGATCTGATTCTTTTTGTCTGTTGGGAGTGTTGTTGTTTCTTCTAAAGTTTTGGTTCTGGTTTTGGATTTGATTTTGATAACTGATTGTGACAGCCATTTTTTCCATTAGTTGTTGTAGCCTATCCACATTTTTGGATAGTCTGTCATAGTTTGGGTCTGAATTGGAGGCTACATTGTCATCCCTATATGTTACCCTCTTCTCAGCTCTGAGTCTCGCCCTCTTCTCAATCAGGTTCACTTCTATAGTTATGGCTCCTTTCTGCATGTCTTCTAATGTGGTGTATTATTTATCCCTCAGCTCATAGGCCATATCAGCGTCAAAGCCTTCAGGATATTTTTCTAGGGCCATACCTTGTGGAGGTTTCATATGAGGGGGGAGGGCGTTGTAAATGCTGTTAAATCTTGTGGAGTAATCATGGACACTCTCCCCTACATTTCTTTTAAGGCTCATGTATTCTGCTAGGATTTGGCGAGGGTTTGCCCTAGTTTTCCATTTGTCTATGAAAGTCTGGTATAAAGTAGGGAAATCCTAGATACTACCAGCAGGTAGGTTTTTAAACCACTTCTTCACCTCACCTCCCAAGCTTTGGGAAAATATTCTCATTTTGACAGTATCATCATCTATTTCCATGTAGTCAAAAGAATCTTCCATCCTATCTACATGTTGTTGGTCTGTGGTGGGCTCTTTGGTAGGGAAATGTGAGATCTTTGATTGATAATCATTTGGTAAAGGTACTAGAGGCTGAGGTAACACCAAAGGTGCATACCAGGCTGCCATGATGATATTCTGATGAGGTAAAGGGTTAACCTGAGCAGCTGGTATATGGATGGCAGGGATGTTAGGGCCAGCAGAGGCTTGTTGGGCAGATCTAGGGTGGGAGAGCCCCAAGTTCTTAATGAAGTGGATATCAGGTGGTGTAGATGGGGGGGTCCTTCTGTCCCTAGTGTGTTGACCACTATTAGATGGTGAACTATGAAGCTCAGGGTATGGCTGGTCTAAATGATGTAGTTCTAGGTAAACTGTTTGGTAGGTCCAGGTCAAGATGAAGGCGTGATAGAGCTGTAAGGTCTTATGGAGCAGAGTTAGCTCTATATATGTGGCTAGAAATAGTTGATATTTTAGGTGTAGGAGATCCTTTGAGAATGCTCTCAGGGTTATCAACTATTTCAGGTGGATTAGGATTAGGGAAATCTCTTGTGTGAATGGTCCTAAAAGCTAGGATGTTATATCTCTAACCAAGCAGCTTAACCCTACTTATTACTTCTGTTGTGGTTGATGTTGTTATGAAGGCAGGTCTCCCAGTGGAGTCTTATGTGAAACCAAGATAACCAGCAGGCCTACTGATCACCAGTGGAGTCTTTGATCTTTAGGAACTATGGAGTCGCCAGGTGGAAGTTTTAGGATATGTCTAAGGGGTCACACTGTCCACCACAGTGCTCAGTCACTATCACCTTTTAAGGATAACCTCAGAACACAACAAACTCTAACCAGAGATCGACTTGGAGGGAATTTACCAAATATGTCACCTCCAAAGGAGGATGAGATCCGGAGGCTACCTGGCCCTGTCCAGACTCTGTCTAGGAGTATAAGAGAACACAACAAATGATACTGAGGCTGTCCAAGAAGAAGTGTGACTAACAGCCAACCTAACCAGAGATGGTGGGTTTTGAATGCCTATGGATTTTCAAAGTGTAATGCACTCAATTTGTCCCCAGTGGAGTCGCCATTATGTTGGGGTTCCCATGTTTTGGCCAGATTGGCAAGACCAAAAGATGAGACAACATCAGAACCACTTTCAGACCTTAGGATCTAGCCCTCCTAGGTCCAGAGAGGGATCTCTCTATAATAGTCAAAGTATATGTCTTTAAGGCTCAAAGGTTAAGATTTTAGGCTAGTTATAGGCACAAGGTTTGTTTGTTTGATTATTTGATGTTTGGTTGCTGGGAATTAGGAAAGGAAGGTCCAATATAAGACAAGGATGAGCATAGAGGGAATTAGGCTAAGACAGATAACTCAGAGAACATCAAGGCCATTGGGAAATGGAGTTAAGAAATGGTTTACTTGTTGTTCAATGTGCAAGCTTTCAGATGGGCTAGTCATCTAAAACATTTGGATCTTTGAATTGAAGGGTGGAATGGAACATTAAGGACTGAGAGTGAAAGGGGGAGAACCATCCAATTCTGTCTATAGATCAGGTCATAGGTCATTTAAATCCATACCTTCTTGGACAAAATTAGAGGCAAAACAAGGGATCTTAGAAAGGCTTAATCGAGATGGAAAGATCCTAGTGAGGCAGAGACAGGGTTCTAGACCTCCCAATGTTCTCAACTCATTCAACCAAATCCTAACAAGAACATCTAAACATAGATTCCATTAATCCATACATCAGAGAGCGGGCAATAACATCCACTACACTAGTTAAATCAATTGAAATCAATATTCAGATACACATATAAGCGGAAAACATAAAAGGCTGGGAGAGCAGCAACATAAGGTACCTAACAAGGGTAAATATTATGCCAAACTTCTGATGTGAGCCTGAAGCAATGGAATGAAATGAAATAAAACACAAATATAGGAAAACATCACCAGCTGCTTTAGATCAGGATCCAAAGAAACGTGCTTGTCATATTAAAAAAAATACCAATCAGGTACAACATTGCCCACAGCTTGAACATTTAGTCTGAATACATCAAATCTCAGCCTATCTTACAATATTACACAGAGAACTTGTCTCAAATGGAAAATTCTTGCGTTTCTATGATATCTCATCAACAACCCTTACAATAATTTCCTTCAGTGTTTTATAGCGGAGGATGAACAGAAGATCGACTGAGGAGGTAGGTGAACACTAAATGTAGCATTAAACGTAGAAATGAATGGAGGGCCGAAACCCATCCTGTTTTAAATCCCTTCATTTATCTCTGGTATGGCTTAGGTGTTCTGACTACAGTACTGTGTGGTACTATTGGTAGAATAACAAAAATACCATAGGAAACAGTGAGGTCTGCCCTACTTGAGTCACCAATGCTTCTGACCATGTGGGACTACCGTCTGGGTGGAAAATTCTCTCGGACACGATGTATAATGAAGACTGTATGGGCACTTTTTCCTCTGATTAAAGAAAGAACATACTGCTACTGTAGAAAACCCTGGTGGTACGTTTTCCCGTGTATTACACTTCTGGTTGACTTTCAGGGTTTTGAATCTGGTGCTTTGCTTCTCAAACTGCTGCATTATGGATCCAAATCTTTAGTCCTGAGTACTGAAGACTATAATCATAAGCTGGCCTTTCTGCTGCTTCCATAAATTTTTCGATTCTGCAATATCTGGGCTTTAATGGCACCAGATGGGGTTGCAGATTTTCAAAAACCTGTCCTTTGATGAAATTTATATCTCTGCCACCCTTTTTTACATTTCGTTGGAGTACCAGCTCCCATATCGGCTCTCTGTCTGTGCAACACACCATTGAAGAGGTACGTAAGCATCATGGCGGTTTTCTGCCTCTTTGAAACCCTGCAAAACACACAAGAAAGTTAAGGAAAACATGAATGGGGTGGCGGATGATGTGGAGGCGGAGAAAGGTTGTGTAGATGACGATGCGGAGGAGAAAATTGCAGAAAGAATGGAGAAAAATGCTCTGGTGGATGGTGGCAGTCTGTAGAGCAAAAATACGTGGAAAACGTTAAAAAATGTGAAAAGAACCAATATATGCAATGGAATGGGAGATGGTACGGAGGGTGCACGTGGAGATGACGTGGGGAGGACTGGGGAATGGTGACCAAGTCAATAGAGGGGAAACAGATCTGGACCGTCAATCATGGTGAAGATCGACGGCAGAGGGCAACGGACAGCGGGCCAGAGGTATGAAGGTCATGAGTTAAACTCTGTGCAGCTTCATTGATCGATGACCGTTGGATGATCTGGGGCAGATCCGACGGCTGACGTGAATATCGCCGCGCGACCTGTACCGAATGTTAACGCGCGATGGGAGGGCAGTTTTGCCGTCATACAGAGAAAGGTGTCAGGCACTGAGTGGAATCACTGGGCTCCCGGGAAAAACCGCCTACCGTGCAGAGGCGGTGCGATGGAAACCGGTGGTTTGGGAACAGTGCGCGGTGGGGTCCACTGGGCGGGTAGGCTCCGCACCGTTAGATCAATGTGAAATGGACGACGATGGCCCGATGTAGGAAATGAACGTAGAAGCACAGAGAGCTGCAGATTAAATGATGGCCATCCAATCTGTCAAGATCGACGGTCGAGGATGTGCCCGATGAACAAATACGATGAGCCCCTTTCAGTGTTGGGGCTCGGTCACAGCGCCAGGTTTTGTGGAAGGTAAAGGAGAACGGGGCTATCAGAAGATGGGCTAGGCCTGATATATGGTTCAGAGTGGGTTTTAAAGCCATTTTAATGCATTTTGAAGCCTTATAAGGGTAACGATAAGAAGATAAATAGCGAATCAGGCTAAACCAGGGACATGGGTAGAATTTTTGGGGATTTTTGGGGATTTTAGAGGATTGACAGGAGAAATAGAGGGAAAAGGGGATTTTGACAAAGGGGGCATGGGATTAAAACATTGGCATTTGCAGGGATACAAGGGGGAAATCATGCCCTTTGAGAATTGGATTAGCAGGGGGAAACTGTTTTAGGCATAGCACCTAGAGACTTCAAGGGTGTTGGATTTTCAGGGGAAAGGCATCCCTTGAAGGCTCCAAAACACTATAGCCCCCAGCTTTCTTGTCAAGAATTTCATAGGGGGGCTAACACCTATAATCTGGACACATTCACCATGATCCATCCTTCTTGTGTACCAATACTACAGGAGCAGAGAAAGAACTTTGACTAGGTTGAATTATAGCCGCCTCTAACATTTATGCAATCATACGTTCAATTTCTCTCTTTTGGAAGTAAGGATATCTATAAGGCCTGATGTTTGGAGGAACACTTCCTGGAATCAAATGAATAGCATGATCATGATCACAAATAGGTGGGAGTCCTTTGGGAGTTTCAAACACCTTGGAATGGTTGTCCAAGACTTGTTGGAGATCTGCAGAAATAGATGATTTTGATGTTGGAACTTCTAGTGAGCATAATTGTGCAATTACGCCTCGTTGTTCTTTCTTTAGAAGCTTTGTCATGCCATTAGAGCTTATTATCCTTCCTGGCTTCCCTTCAATACCCAGTAATTCGACTTCCTTTCCTTCTGAAAAGAATTTCAAGAAAAGTTCTTGAAAATTAAAAGCTACCGTCCCCAAAGATTGTAACCATTGTACTCCTAGTACAACATCAGCACCTCCCATAGGAATGGAAAGCATTGGACTAGTCAATACATATTCCCCCATGGTTAGCTTGATATTATGGCATTTCCGAGAGCAATTTATAGTTCCTCCATTTGCAACCATCACTTGGCATTCTGGTGCTGGGTATAGGAAACAATTTAATTCCTTGGCTACCTTACAATGAATAAAATTATGGGTGCTACCTGAATCAATCAACACTATTACCTTTTTCTTATTTATTTTTCCTTCTATCTTGAGAGTTTGAGGAGTGGTAATTCCTGCCAGTGCATTATACGATATGGTCGGATTCATTTCTTCCTCTTCTAGGGCTGGTTCCTGGTGTATATCCTCTTCTTGTTCATTTTCTTCTTCCTCTTCACAATCTATGTAAAATAATTTCTTCTCAACACACTTATGACATTTAGTGTATTTGCTATCACAACTATAGCAAAGCCCTTTTGCTCTTTTTTCTTCCAATTGTTGAGGTGTCAACCTTGGAGGTTGTGGAAATCTAGGCGTAGCAACACTTCCTTCTTTATAGAATTGAGTGGTAGGCTTCCTTGTCGCCATTATTTTACATTCAACTTTTCTTGCCAACCTGAATGCCTTCTCCAATGAATCTGGTTCCAAAACGCGAACTTCATGTTGGATATCATCCTTTAAAGTGCCTATGAAGAGATTGATCCTGTGTTCCTCTGGAATATCAGTTACCCTTATATTCAATTTTTGGAATTCCTCAATGTGTTGCCCCACTAAACCCTTTTGTTTGAGATTTATCAATTGGCTAAAGAAGGTGTTGCTCTTTGTATCCTCATAATGTGCTATCATTTATTCCGTAAAAATTTACCAAGTGACAATTTTTTTATGGGAGCAAAGCCATCAATACCATACAAATGTAATTTGTTCTAAATGTAAAGTTGCAATGCATACCTTTTGTGTGTTTTGCACGTTATGGAGATCAAAATATTGCTCCATCTCTAGTATCCATGTTACAGGACCCTTTCCATTAAACTTCCTCATATCCATTTTTGGAATATGGTGGTTCTTCTGGCCAACATTAGAGTTTATGAAATCATGATTAACATTGATTTTGTTCTCATCATGAGGTTATTCTATTATATTTTCACCATTAGGAAACATTTCTTGTATCAACTTTGTCAAACCTTCGATGTCTGTTTTTAGATCATTATTCATGTTTTCCATGTTGTATTTCATGTCATCCATCTTAGCTTCCATGCCAGCTTCCATGCCATCCATCTTAGCTTCCAAGCCATCCATCTTAGCTTGCATGCCATCCATATTAGCTTCCACGTCTTTCTTCAAAACTTCCATTTCATTTTTTGTTGCTCTTTGCGAGAGTGAAATTTGTTGCACTTGCTCTTGTAATTTTGATAGATCATGTTGCAATTCTTCATCTTCATGAGTCATAGTAGAGCATTATAAAGGCTTAATGGGTGTTGAATTATTTTTACGGGGAATTTTTTATAACCCAATACTAATATCTATTCTACAATATGCCCTCGGAATCAATTCAAATTGATTCTTCAAACAAGACATGCAATTCGAAAAAAAAAATACACACCTTTTTCTTGCTTTTGAGGAGCTCGATATTCAAATTGGATTATATTTGTTATTGTAGCACTTAAATATTTGATTTTTAGTACCAACGTAGCCCTTTGAATTATCTTTGGAATGCCACAGGTCTGACCTGATTTGGATTCTCCAAGACAAAGTTGTGTCCAATCTCCCACAATGACCTAATTATGGACTGGTTCAGTAGAGCGAACTTGTACGACTTGCCATGTGTTACTGTTTCATCCTTCATCTCTGAAATTGATACCCAAGAAACTAAAGTCTATGTACTTGCGACCACTTTTTACGGCACTCCAATTCGATGCCCAGAGAAACAGTTATTGAACTTTTCCCACGATCACCTCTTTGTGATGAAATTTAGGAGCTTTAAAAAGCACTACTTTCCACAGATCATATCTCCAAAAATATTGCGAACCAAGCTCTGAAATTTTTTGACAAATTTCTTCAGGATTTCAAATTCGCACCATCAGAATTTCAGATTTTGAACCTTCGTAGAAAACAATTTATAGCGCAAATGCCACGATGACCTGTTTAGGAGCCTGAAAAAAGACCTAACTTCCACAGATCATATCTCCGAAAATATTGTGAACCAAGATCTGAAATTTTTAGAAAATCTTCCTCAGTATTTCATCTTCGCACTCAAAAAATTTCAGCTTTTGAAACTTTGTAGAAAAAAAAGTTATAGCAAAAATTCCATGATAACCTGTTTGGAGCAACGAAACCCTAGAATCCAAACCTCTGATACCAAATTTTGTGTAACCAGCTCCAAAAATAGAAGAAAAGAGATATCAACGCCTTAGAAATGAGCCACTTCGAGGGGGAAACCTCCAATACATTACATAAATGAACAATTCTTGGATGATACAATTTACAAAACCTCCTTTCTATATATAGGAGTCCATGGGGCCATAATGTAATCCTAGTGGGCCACAAAGTAATCCTAGCCGACCTAACAATAATAATTTAAGGGCACAATAATAACAAAATGGGGGTTACAAGGGTACAATAATAAAAATAAGGGGGTTACACTAACAACAATAAGGGACTATACTAGTCATATAGGGACCTAACACCATACACTTTCTCCAAACTTGTGAGGAAATTGGGGCAGCAAGAAAGTGGTTGGGAAGCCACACATCATGTCATATTCTGATGCAGTGGAGAGTGAAACTACACTGGTTGCATTTGATGGAACATTTCCCTTCTCCCTTGCTACATATGGCAGAAAGTATGATTCTCATTATGGTTCCCTATTTTTTTGTTGCTCTTATTTTTTTGGGGAGCATGATTGGGGGAGAGACACATTGGGTGGATGTGTCCTTTGGGGAAGAGGACTCCCACACTTTTGTTGATATTTCAACAAGATGATGAGCTTAGTGAAAAGAGTCACCTTCACTAAGTGGGCCCACAGGATATTTTTGGTGCAAGTCTATTTTTAGACATGTCGATCATATTCTATGAGTTGCAGGATGCTATTTATGGATGGTTGGTCAAGTTGGAAAAATAGATGGACCTCTATTTTTAGAAATATTGGGCAGAATCTATTTTTAGATTTTCAGTCTAAAAATAGATATGTCGAATATTATTAGCTCTTAATAATATTTGGACTCTAAACATTATCTTATTCTCTTGGAGCACTTCAGTTAAGTGCACAGATGTGGCATAGGAGCTGACAGAAGGAATTGCGCTATTCTTGAGGGTTTACTGGAGCTATTGCATGGAGGACTTCTGTTAGAACTCATGTGACAGAGTTTGGTGGAATTATAGAAGTAGTTGGTGGAGTTGTGTTCAGTTTAACTCTGTTAGACACAATTGAGCTAGTTGTATCTAGTCTAATTGATTGATACACTAGTGAGAGTGGTGTGAATTAATTAATAATTAATTCACTAAATAATAACTCCTTAATCAACTGAAGAATACATCAGTTAACTACGGTGCATGGCAGTTTCAGTGGAGACCAGTGGAGAGATAGGTGGAAGGGCAAGATAGACTATCAGTTGTGACTATAGTGATGCATTTATTGCATCCAACACTCAGTGGAGATTCCAATGAGGATTGCACAGTGAAATCCAGGTGTATTTGAGTTCATTCAGATCCATTCTTTAGCATGGATTGCGCAGTAGAGGCAGGCTAGCAGGTGGCAGAGATCAGTGCATGGATTTGCAAGATCGAGCCTGATTAGTGTGTAGCGATTGTATTGTACTGAGAGCTTGATATGATCATCTTTGTATGAGGATTTTTACATGATATCTATGACATATATTATATACAGATAGTTGGTTTTTTTAGCTTCAGGCTTTCCTGTTAAATCACCATGTTAATGTGTGTGAATTTTTATGGTTTCATGTGTGCATTGCAATTGATTTATGTTAAGTCCTATATTAATAGTGTAGCCCCTTATTATGTTAGTGTAGCCCCCCTTATTTTTTATTATTACAACCCCTATAACCCCCATATTGTTATTATTGTTGCCCTTACATTATTATTGTTAGGTCGGCTAGGATTACATTATGGCCCCATGGACTCCTATATATAGAAAGGAGGTTTTGTAAATTGTATCATCCAAGAATTTTTCATTTTATGTAATGTATTGGAGGTTGCCCCCTCGAAGTGGCTTATTTCTAAGGCGTTGATATCTCTTTTCTTCTATTTTTGGAGCTGGTTACACAACATTTGGTATCGGAGCTTTGGATTCTAGGGTTTCGCTGCTCCAAACAGGTCATCGTGGCATTTTCGCTATAACTTTTTTTCTACGAAGTTTCAGAAGCTGAAATTTTTAGGGTGCGAAGCTGAAATCCTGAGGAAGATTTTCTAAAAATTTTAGAGCTTGGTTCGCAATATTTTCGGAGATATCATCTGTGGAAGTTAGGTCTTTTTTCAAGCTCCTAAACAGGTCATCGTGGAATTTTCGCTATAAATTTTTTTCTATGAAGGTTCAGAATCTGAAATTTGTATGGTGTGAAGATGAAATCCTGAGGAAATTCTTCAAAAAATTTCAGAGCTTGGTTCGCAATATTTTTGGAGATATGATCTGTGGAAGGTAGTGCTTTTTTAGGCTCCTCAATTTCATCTCAAAGAGGTGATCGTGGGAAACGTTCAATAACTCTCTCTCTGGGCAGTGGATTTGAGTGCCGTAAAAAGTGGTCACAAGTACACGAACTGTAGTTTCTTTACTATCAATTTTAGAGAAAAAGGACGAAACAGTGACACGTGGAAAGTCCTACAAGTTTGCTCTACTGAACCAGTCCAGAATTAGGTCATTTTGGGAGAGTGGACACAACTTTGTCTTGGAGAATCCAAATCAAGTCAGACCTGTAGCATTAAAAATAGAATTCAGAGGGCTACGTCAGTTCTAAATTTAAAATATTGAAAGGCCACAATCACAGAGATAATCCAATTTCAATATCGAGCTCCTCAAAAGCAAGAAAAGGTGTGTATTGTTTTTTTTCCGAATTGCATAAGTCTTGTTTGAAGAATCAAGTTGAATTGATTCCAAGGGCATATTGAAGAATTTTTGTCAGTAATGGGTTCTATTATGCCTCCAAAAAATAATTCCATACCCATTCAGCCCTCAGAAAGCTATACTATGATGCATGAGGAGGAAGAATTGCAATATGAGATATCAAAATTACGGTACCAAGTGCAACAAATTTCGATCTTACGAAGAGCAACCGAAGATGAAATAGATGGTTTAAAAGCAGAAATGGAGGCTAAGTTGGATGGCTTGAAGGATCAAATAATAGCTAATATGGATGATAAATTAGTGGAAGATCACAGCGAGCATCAACAACAAGTTCTCGAACTCTCAAAGGATAACCCAACTTTGGTGCAGAATCTAATGAAACAACAGGAAGATCAACATCATATCGAAAGAAGTTATGAAGCAGTCATAGAAAAAAGAACTCAACAAGTACGATCAATTTCAGAGTATCTCAGCAAGTGGAAGAACTTTCCTGTAGAATATTTCACATGGGAGGATGAGAATTTTATACAGAAGCATCAAGAAATAATCAAGCGTTGAGGACAACACTTGTTGAAGGAGAGGGGCATGTTAAGTGCCTATATTAATAGTGTAGCCCCTTATTATGTTAGTGTAGCCCCCCTTGTTGTTATTATTGTACCCCTATAACCCCCATATTGTTATTATTGTGCCCTTACATTATTATTGTTAGGTCGGCTAGGATTACATTGTGGCCCCACTAGGATTATATTGTGGCCCCATGGACTCCTATATATAGAAGGAGGTTTTTTTCATTTATATCATCCAAGAATTGTGCATTTATGTAATGTATTGGAGGTTGCCCCCTCGAAGTGGCTTATTTCTAAGGCGTTGATATCTCTTTTCTTCTATTTTTGAAGCTGGTTACACAACAATTTAATTTCCGCATGTGATGATCAATAGTGGAATAGATTTTGTATTGTGCATGAAGTTAGAATAGTGTGTGATCAAGAGAATCTTGGATATATAACACATAAATTATATAATTTCTACACTTTTTGCATTGCATGTTATAATGGGAGCATGGGAGGTGATATGGGCACCACATCAAAAAACTTGTTTCTTTATGAGGTGGGCCATGAGATTGATTGGATGCCATATGGTGGTGATTTCATATCCATCAAATATGGAATGATTTGGGCCAGCATGATTCAAAACATTGGAGAAGAGATCTTTGGAGATCTAGTCTTCATCTTGCCACTTGAGGGCAACATTATTGCAGCCCAAGATCAGCAGATACTCTACACTTATCATAAGTGGAGAGGAGGAAAGCGTGGGGTAGGCTATTTTTTCTACCATGTTTAGATTTTCAGCCCACCTACTTTTCACGAGCCCAAGGTGGAGGAGGATACGCATGAGTTACCATTTTGGAGGGTGTCTCATTTTGTATGGATGATAGCTTGGGGATGGAGGATCCACATGGTAATTATGCTTCCCACTACATTTCATATCCCATTCCTCAAAGGGACCTATAGACAGCCCCTTATTGCCTCCTTGAGTACTCTACTTGTTCATGATGATAGCTATTCAGCTAGCTTTCAAACTTGGGAGCAGCAATATGGAGATTTATTGATGAGACAACATATCATTCCTTGGAGTAGCATATCATATGTGGATGCTATAGTATGAGAAGGGGAGACTTCTCATTTATATCCTTGCAGTTTCTTGAGGACAAGTAACATTTGGGAGGGGAGGATTGTAATATTCCAAAATTAGCATGTAGCTAATTAGAATATTGATTTTTGTTGATTTCACTTAGGAGATGAATAAATGGGTAAGGAGGCCCATACATTTCAGAATTATGAATAAAATCCCTCATAGTGTGAAAAGGGATCATCATAAGAGCTGGATTTCACACCCTCATGTGTGAAAGAGGACATTTGCATGTGGACAAGGTCAACTTTGACCAAGTCAACAATGCTAGGATAGGAGGTGGAGATCATCTTGGGAGATAGCGCAGAGATAGTGGGAGGAATATTCCTTGGTGGAGGAAACCCTAATGAGTGGGACCCAAGGAGAGAGGGCTTCCATTTTTTTAAAAGGAGGGAAAGGAAGCCATATGAACTCATGTTATTGATTATTGATTTTATGGTTTGTATGACTTTGTGCTTTCTTCAACTGTTTAGTTGAGATTGTTATGCTACTTAGCACAAGGAATTCCTATTTAGGAATTCCTTCTTATTTCAAGAGAGCCCTCTTGAGGGATCTTGTACTTCATTTCTCCACATCTAGGCTTCAGGCCAAGCCACCTCCTTTAGCTACAACGTTATTTATGCAGAAGTATAATGTTATGTTGTGGGGTGTTGTAGTGGATGTTTCACAACACCACTTCCGGAGCTTGTTTTCCGGAGGAGAGAGCTTCTATTCCTTTGGGATATCAGTGAGGAAGATTCTAGAGTAGATTTAATATCTTGGCACTTTTCCAACCCATTTTATTTCACCGACAGTGCAGTATCCCTCAGTGACTGCATTATTTTCAGAGAGCATTTGTAGTGAGGGTTTGCAGATTGTTTGGAGGGTGAAATCTTCAGTGTTAGGATCAACCTTTAACTTAGAAGATCCATTGGAAGAGGTTTGTTCAGCTTATGTATAATCTTCATCCATATACATCCAGTTCTTGAGTTGCAGCTGCTACTCAATCCTAGGACTGCAACTCTGACATTTTGCCATTTTTTCATATTTCAGGAAATCCTTTCCGGATTGTCTTGAAATTCAGTTTGGGGGTTTAGATATTTGATCCCAACATTGTATGAGCTCTATATTTATACATTTTTGTATTGAAACTTCTTAGTAGCACTTATCTCTAATAAAACTGTGCTATCATAGCCTTGGGTATTATTGGTGTAGCAATGGTCTTCACATTTTATGTACACGTTCTCTTGAGGCTGTTTCCTATCTTGAGTGATCATTTCCTCAAAGACTTGTATACTTTTTGCTGTTATAATCTTAATATGATGCCTATTTGGATCTTCTTAAATTTTATGTGTTGATGTATCATTGCTCTTCCATTATTGTGTTCACATATTGTTACATCCCCATTTTGGGATAATACATTCTGACAGTTGTAATACTTTCTTTATCTCATCATTGATTCTTGGTTGTACATTGTTTGTCAACATGTTTATCAATGGATGAACAAAAAATACTATAAAATCCACATAAGTGAATTTTTTCGATTCTTTCCTGATTAAAGATGTCAAAAATATGACTGATATAGGATTCCCTTCGACATCCAATTTCTGAAGGTTTATAGAGAACTTATCTTCTTGAAAATAAAGGAACATGTGAAAGAGGAAGGATGAATATCTGAAAAATCCTTCAGTAGGAAACTTCAAAAGCTGGTCATGGATATTATCAGCTATGTATTCAACATAATTGTAGATAACATAAGGAGGTTGACCTAAGCACAAAAGTTGATAGAAAACCTAGAATTGAATCATCTTTATGCTCATAGGTAAAATAACCTAAGATAAAGAATAACATAGAGATGACATGCCTTGACCCTTCAGGAAATTTGGAAGTAGAATAAGGAGGGTTTAGTTTTGGGATTTCAACATAGGCAAGCATGAATTTTTGAAAAACTGAAATCTCTTAGGAAATTCTAGCTAAATATAGACCTTTTTTATTGCTTCTATGGATAATGGAACTACATTGGGATCTGGTTTCAACTGAAGCATTAGATTAATGGACTCTATAGTAATGGTAAACAATACTTCTTTGTTAGCATTAACCATGGCTCTTTGTTCAGGTAAATAATAGGATTGACACAACCTAATGACTTCTGGACATCGATGAGTATGTGGGACTACATACTTGGGTAGATTTGACTCCCAAATATAAACTTCATCTGCTTGATCTAATGATTTTTCAAGACCCTAGAAGTGGAGTTATAAAAGATTGAATTCTATCACTCGATTAGCTATCTTGTAATCTATATCAGCTAGAGGAGTATGCTCCACATCTACAACAAGAGGTTGTAGGGGATTTACAACAATTGTGGTTTTGGAAGGCATTTTGGGTTTGATTTTGACATTTTTAAACCTTCTGGATGCGTAAAACTCTGTATTTAGGCTTTTTTATACCCTTCTGTAGGCTTAATTTTTTTACAAAAGGTATTTTTGGCTTTAATAGAGGTTTCTTGAATAGTAATACGCACAAACTAGCTTTCTTTTGGTTTAAACCTTCAAATTTAGCTTTAAAACTGATCTTCAAACTCTTTATAGGTTTAGGAAAAGGAAAAACAAGATTTTCTTCTCCTCTTGGATAAACTGGATTTAAAATGGTTTAATTCAGGCACAAAAATATTGTGAGTTTTTATAAATGGTTTCTTTAATCAATCAAAGGATATTTAAAATCTATAAAAGGTTAAAATTACTTTAATTTTGATTTAAAAACTGATTGCAATATCAAAATCGTAATTTTATCAGGGTTTAGCAGCGAATTATTTCTTTGCAGGCAAAATAAGGGTTTTTCTATGGGCAAACAGCTTTAGAAGCTTAATTTCTCAAATAATTGGTTCTTTCAAATGAAGGGAAGGTAATTTTCTTCGAGGAATACTTTTTTTTGCAAGTATTTGATCTTTAAACTGGTTTTTTGAGGCGTCGGAAAGGCTTTCCGTTGTTTTTTGAAGTCTTTGGAAGTAAATTGGAAGCTTTAGAAGGTCGCTACAATGATTTCAATGGCGTTTCTAGTTCTTTGGCAAGAAAACAAGGCTATGGCACTTTTTCTTTAATCGAAGATGGTTAAAATGGATAGATAATGCCAAAAGGGCTTAAACTGTACACGTTATGAAGTTTTATAGCATTTTAGGTTTAAAAAAGGCTTTGCATTAAATGTGAGTCAAATCAGACAGAAGGTGGTTTTGGCGCTGGGAGGAGAAAACCATTAGTGGTTATGGCATGAGCTCAGAGTGGTAAATGGTTTATTTGGATCAGATGCGATCCAATTATAAAATGCCACGTGGAGGAGAGAGAAGGTAACAAAACCGCTTATTTCGCAAATCTTAAAATGATTACCAATCACACTTTTAGAAATTAGATATCGCATCTGGAGGGAGGTGTGCAAATGGTGGAGATTAATTGGTAGAGTTGCTTGGAATTTTGGGCATGGGGCCCAGGAAATTTTATGTATCGGGGTTGTTTAATACGTTTAAATGTAGTTTAAATGTATAAACATAATGTTGTAATGTAGCAGGCAGGATATGTGTTTACACAGTAAATGTGTAATATTTATGTATATTGTGAGGGGTGGGTTAATATTATATAAAATGAGTTTTTAACCTATGGAAAGTGTTGTAGCTCCTAGAGACAGCCTAGAGTTGTGATAGACCAATGCCTAGGACATCTTAGCATAGCAAGGAGCCTATAATATAATGTGTGAAGTTGTCAGCTTCAGCTCACATGCTATCTCCTGTAAACAGGGAAATAAAATAGAATGGGACCAAACTCTCAGAAACTGACACAGGAAAAGAAATACTACAGAGGCAAGATGCAGAACTCTAATATGAAAGCAACAGACAATTCAGAGACAGTTTACTACAAAGCGGGCCGATTCAGAAATACTTCACAGACATAAATTATCAAGAGGTGTATGTAGTGAAAGAAATATTGAGAAGATACTAGCTAACGTTGAGCTGATACCTAGATATACAATACCGCCATGCATGGGCTTACCAATATAAGAATCCATACATGATAATAGCATTTTAAAAGCACCCCCCCAAAACAACTAATATAGCAGAAACACAGTTTAGATGAGTAATGAAACAGAATATCATGCATGAGCCATATTTAAAGCGCTTGAATGATCCAAGTATGGGCATAAACTAGGATGAATCCTTACCAGAAATCAGTGAGCCACTCGCATTCCAAAACATGATACAGGAAAGATGGATGAGATGAAATGATATATTAAATAACATATAAAAGAGAGTTACAGACTGTGAAATGCCAAAGACCAGAATCCTCTTTGACAGACAGAACTCCTCCTTACTGAGACCCTATGGGCTCTAAGCCTTCATACAAGAGTTTTACAAACTGTATACAAAAATTCTTTCACTGCATAATTTTCTGATAAAAATCTGGAACCTCTACAATGCGTTTCTTCATGGTTTTTATAAGAGAAACCAAAACCTAGCAAATGAAGTAGGTGGTGAACATTTAATTTGCATAATTAAAACAAAATGGCGGAAACAGTGCCCGCCCATACTATTGAATTACTAAGTGGTGTTGTAGGTACTCTGTAGCCTGCTCTCTGAAATAAATGCACTGGGTGAAAGCCTCTTCAGAACACGATATAGGGATAATCATATTAACATTCTGTCCTTTTTTGAAGATAAATTCTGCTGAAACAAAACCTAGAGAGTATTATTTCCTGTGTATTGTACCCTCTATGTGATCCTAGATATCTTTGTTCTAGTACCTTTGTTGTTTAAGTATTGAATATGAGCTCGAAATCTTCAACTACAACTATTGAATTCTTCAATCTTCCACTGATACTCTTTGACGCAACATTAATGTCTCTAGTTGTGCAATCGGTGTCTTGAATGATTCCAGAGGGTTAGATAGGTTTTTCCCCTGGTTCTTTAATGAATGTCGTGTCGCAACAATTACCCAGGACTTTCTTCATAAATTTTGTTTCTGAACAACGGTCCTTTCTTACGCCCTCAGCTTCTGGAATGGGGGCTGTGAATAATGGCAATTTTCCATCGTCGTAAACCTGCAAAACACACAAAGTTGTGAAGAAAACAAATGCATGGGGGACGACAATGCAATGGAAGTGACTGTGTAACAGAGCGACGTGATGAAGTGGTGGAGATATGCAGGGCGACGAAGAAGAAGATGCTGTGGAAATAATGGCGGAAGGACTGGCCAGAGTTTATGATGCAGGACATTAAAATATAACATATGAATGTAATATATAAATGGCGGAGGGAGAAATGTGATAACACGTGGGATGATGACATGGAGGGAGACCGGGTCAATGGCGGGGATGATGAAATCTCAGCCGTCCGATCTCAGGAGGAGATCGATGGTGGAAAGAGTGTTGGAGGCGATGTGCAGTGGGCCAGGGGCGTGATTTGCTTGCGTTAAATCCCATGCCGCTTCGGGGCGCGACAATCATCGGATGAAGGCCCTCAGATCAGACGGCTGTGGTGAATATCACTGCACGACTTTGACCAAACAATAATGCGCGATGGAGAGCGGTTTTGGGGCTGTACGCGGAGACACGCGGCGGGCGATGAGTGGAATCACTGGCCCAAGGGGAATTATTGCCTACCGCTGAAAGGTGGTGCGATATAAACCGCTGGTTTTTTCAATGGGAGCGGATGTGGGGACCACCAGGACAGGCGCATCGCGAACTGTTGATTTCATGGTCTAATCAGACGGCTGTCGGGGGGGTCTGCGGGTGCGGCGGAGACTTATAAACGCCGTCCGATCTCATATAGATCTACGACTCAAAATGCTCCCGATATCCCTTTGATAAGTGTGTATAGAGTTAGCACTTGGTTTGGGCCTTTGGTCTCATGGAGGAAAAGAACAGAGGGGCTAGGGCTGAAGGAGTTATGCCTCGAATATTCTTTAAATATGAATTCACAGCCTTTGATAATGTATTTTGGAGGCGGGAAATGGTAACGATAGGTTTGAGAATGGTTTTCCAAGGCTGCAAAGGGGGAATTTGAGCACTATGAACCTTATTGCCTGTGAAATTTTGCAGGAAGCAGATTATGATCAACATTGGCTCCACCTGAGGACGGCACGTTCATCCTTAGACGTGTCGAGAACTCGCAGACCCTCTGATCATCATGTATGCAGACTCTGCTCTCCAGCACCTCCATTTTTCACTTTATAATTCATCACCACACCGACATTATTCAAACAAAACAAAAAGGAAACTATCATACAATATAATACATCAGGCTTCCTCGGTCTAAATCAAAACTGAAAGTAGGGTTTAAGAAATTGACCATTTACAGGGGCATCCAGCAAGTCACCCTATAAATTTTCCAACCTAAAAGTATTATTGCCCCCCTGTTCCACAATTTTGAAAGGACCAAACTAGAGGGGGTCGAATTTACCATGTTTTCCCTTCTCGGCTCTCCGAATATCCCATCTGAGCACCAAATCACCAATCTGCAGCTTCCTGTATTTTGTGTCCTGATAAAAAATGTGTTTCATTTTCTCTTGATATTCTATTAATCTCTGATTCACTTGGCCCCATGTTTCTTCTAATTCCACCAATTTATTGATTCTCCTGATCATATCATCAGGCTCCTTTTGGCTTTCTTGCATGAAGCGGGCCACTGGTAAGGCCAACTGTATAGGAAAAACTGTTGCTCGTCCATATACCAATTCATAATGGGATTTCCCAGTTGCTCTCTTGCTGGTGATTCTATTAGCCCATAGAGAAAATTTCAATTGGGAATCCCAATTCTTTTGATTTTCATTGATAGTCTTCTTCAAGGCCCTCACCAGAGTTTTATTTGAAGACTCTGCCAAGCCATTTCATTGTGGATAGTAAGCTGTAGAGTGACTGAGTATGATATTATATTGCTGGCAGAAATTCATAAATTTTGCAGACTTGAAGGCCTGTGCATTATCAGTCACTATCCTAGCAGGGCAACCAAACCTGGATATGATGTTTTCCTCCATGAACTTTATGATCACAGTATCTGTAGCATTCCTTGTAGGTATGGCTTCCACCCATTTAGTGAAATAATCTATGGCTGTCAGTATCCATTTATGTTGTCCACTTGAAAAAGGATGTATCTCACCTATAAAATCAATACCCCATTGTTTGAATGGTTCATATACATGAACTGGAATCAGGGGAAATGGTGTTGATTTCTGTCTCTCAACAAATTTCTGACATTTATCACATGCTCTTACCCTGGCAGAAAAATCTCCAAAAAGCTTTGGCCAATAGAAGCCAGCTTTCAGAATTTTATGAGCTGTGGCCCTCCAGCTGTAATAACCTCCACAGATCCCTTCATGAAATTCTGCAATAATGCTCTCTTCTTCATTTTCTATGAGACACGGGAGTAAGATACCTGAGGGATCTCGCCAGTATAGCCTGCCATTGGCGACTATGTATTTCTGTGATTTCAATCTCAGCGCTCTATATTTAGTTTTGTCACAACTTAGAGGGCAGCTGAGTGTGAGGAGATATTCTACTATCTCTTTGTACCATGGACTGGTGAGGTACTTTAGATGTGTTTTTGGAGTAGCTACTCCAATTCCATGTCGTTCTTCTTTCTCCTCAAATTCTTCACCTGCTATAGTTGACAAATTTATGCCCAGGGCTTGATAGTTTGATTCAGATAACATTTTTGCAAGCCCTTGTCCTTTAATTAGCTTAGTAGGGTGGATATCTAGGTCATATTCCTGTATTTTAACAATCCACCTGCCCCTTTTTCCTTCACTATCCCCCTGAATAAGGATATATTTTACAGCAGCTGCGGGTACAAATGCAGTGATGTGGGACTGTAAGATATATACATGGAATGCTTTGAGGGATTTCACTAGAGCGTATGCTTGCTTTTCCAATATGTTATACTTTAATTCTGCATCACGGAGCACATGACTGAAAAAGGCAATAGGTTGCCTATACCCTTCCTCATTTTTCTGCAATAAAACTCCTGCTATTGTATGAGGTGATGCAAAAGAGAAAATCATGAAAGGTTTATCATAATCTAGTATAGCCAACACAGGGGCTTCTGCAAAAGCATTCTTTATCCTGGTAAATGCCTCCCGTGATTCTTGTGACCACTTTACCTCATTATTCTTCTTCGACATATCTGTTATATGCCTAACTATCTCAACATAGTTAGGGATAAACCTTCTCAAGAAATTTATGTGCCCTAGGAATACTTGTACTTCTTTTTTATTTCTAGGGAAAGAGATACCATTTATAACCTCTACCCTCTTAGGATCTATCTTCACCCCATCTTTAGTAACGATGTGTCCCAAAATATTTCCCTCTTCTAATGCAAATAAAGACTTTTGAGGATTCAGAGAGAGACCATACCTTCTGCATTTCTCAAAATTTTTCCGCAGATGTTCAATGTGCTCAGCATCGTTCTTGGAAAATACAGTGATATCATCGAGGTAGACTACCAAGAACTTCACTTGCTCCCCAACAAAAGCAATATCCATTGCCCTCTGAAAAGTGGCCCCTGCATTAATCAATCCAAAAGGAATCTTGGCATACATAAATGTACCCCAGGGTGTGGTGAAAGAAGTCTTCTTTTGATCTTTTGGAAGTATAGACACCTGGTTATAACCAAAAAATCCATCCATCATTGACATTCTAGAAGCTCCAACCACCTTCTACAGAATGTGATCCACTTTAGGCAGTGGGTAATTATCCTTTAAGGATGCTCTGTTTAAATTTATAAAATCCACACACAGCCTTATTTCTCCATTCTTCTTGCATACAGGGACAAGGTTTTCCACCCATTCAGAGTACCTCAATGGTACAATTATTTTGGCCTTCAACAGCTTCTTAATTTCTTTCTCAATAGAAGGCAGTAGCAGGGGATTTATTTGTCTGAGCTTCTGCTTATGGGGCTTTGCATCTGTCTTCAATGGAATTTTGTGCTGCATAATACTGATATCAAATGTTTTCAAATCCTGATAGGACCATGCAAACACGTCTTTGTAAGACTAAAATAATTTCTAATATAGCTCTTTATATTCTCCAGGGATCTTCTTGGACAATTTGACAATTTTGGGGTCAGCCTCAGTACCCAAATTCAGGTCTTCAACCTGATTTTCTTCTACCACTTTGTTTGGATGCAATGAGACATCATTCTTGTCAAATAATCTTTCTAGAGGCACCAGCCCTATAGGTATAATATTTCCCTTTAGCTGCAACACTTTGCTTCCTGCCACTTTCTCCTCCCAACCTCTTTTTGGAATAACTTCAAGTTCTACCTCTTCTTCATCATCAATCTCCATATTGGAGAATTCCCCTAGTGTTTCCAGGAATCTCTTCATCCATTCTTCATCCTCAAATACCTGCCAGTGTTTTATGTTATGCGGGATTGAAGGCCGGTAACGCACCTCAACTTCATATCTTAAAAGAGGGTTTTGAGGTGGTCGAAATGTACTAGCAGCCACAGAAAGGGAATCAACCATCCTATTCTGTTCTCGGGGCATGAATTGGATATTGAATGCCAAAAAGAAGTTTTCTACCATGTCCCAAACTTTATTCCTATAAACCCTTAGCCTAGGATGTTTGGTCTGACACTGATTCTTCACTTGCTTAACCACTAGTTCTGAATCTCCCAGAACCTTTAAACTTTGTATACCCATGCTCCTAACTGTCTGTAATCCCAATAGAAGTGCTTCATATTTAGCCACATTATTGGTGGCTTCATATTCTAATTTGAAAGACAGCGGGATCCATCTTCCTGCAGGAGAGATTAATAGCACTCCAACTCCATTTCCTTCTCTTGAATTTGCTCCATCAAAATGGAGTGTCCATATTCCTGCTTCCATGTTTTCTAAGGGTTGTTCACTCTTGATCTGGCAGAAGGATGGTTCATGAGCATAATCTTGATCTTCTTCCAGCATCAAGCATGAGAAATCTCCTTCCTTATTGTAGACTGGTGAATTTACAGAGTTGTCAGCCTTTGTCACCATCTTGACAAATCTAGTCTCCCTGTATAGCCTCCTCTCCTGGCCACCAAAAACAAGGATAGTGGCATATGTTAAATCCAACTTGATTGATCCACCAATTTTTATTCCCTAGGACCTTGACAGCAGCATACCAAAGCGAGCTGGGATGTCAGCCACCACGATGTCCATGACTACACTTTTTGCTGGGATTTGGGCCAAATTGACCACCAAATCCTTGATCATCCCTAAACATTTAACTCTTTTGGAATCAAATGAGTAGAGGTATTTATATGGACGTGTGATTTGTAAACCTAGTTGTTCCATGACTGACAGAGGCATAAGATTATGGGAAGCTCCAGAATATAACATGCAGTTATGTAATAACAGGTCATGGATTACTAGAGACACATAGAAGGGAGGAGTAGAGGGATCTATCTCCTCGACATGTGGGCCAAAAACTACCATGGGCCTCTCTTCTTGAAGGTTGAGACTATTTGGGATGATTGGTGCTTCTGGAGGGAGCATGAAAGATGTGACTTGAGACTGATATGCTGGTTGTTTTAACAGTTCAGTCAAGGGGACTGAAATTTTGACTTTTTCAAGTTCCTTTTGCAGACTAAAAGCAAGAGGGGACTTTTCTATCACAACCTATTTTGACTCTTTATTTTCAACTGGGGGCTTGACTTATTTAGACACATACTTAACATTAGGGGGAATGACTACTTTTGAAGAAGAAGGAATTTGATCATTAGACTACAAAGGTTTTTTTAGAGGTTGCTTACCTTTTTCTGCAGCTATCTGCATTGTAGACTCCTTCTGAGAAGGTGCTTCCTTTTGGGGTAGCTCTTCTTCTTGCTCTTGGGTACGAGTCCTCTTCCTAGAAGATCTGAGATCATATCTTCTATTGAAATGTGCTTGCATGAAATCATCAAATTGTTTACAATAATGATCAAATTATGCTTCATCTGTGTTTCTAGTCTTCTCCTCTTCTTGCGATGAGCACCCAGCTTCATTATTTCCTTGCAAAGGGAATTATTCTCCATCACTATTTGAAAAGGTGAGATTTGCATCCTCCAGCCTATAGGCAGTGTCCTCAGTGGAGTCATCTACTGGACCTTCCAGGTACAATGGGTGTGGCACTTGATCCTGTTGCTCCTTTGATTCCCTTGGAAATATTTGCAAGGGTGATTTCCTATATTGAGGATTGTAACCTCTGTTTGGAGCATTCTAGAAATTCCTAAAGGCTGAATTCTTGGCTTCGAATTCAAGCTTGACCATTTTCTTAATAAATTTACTCATTTCTTCCATTTTTTCATTGGCTGAGTCTTTGTCTATGTTAGAGGTAGATACCTCTTCCTTGCCCCTTCTTCTGGTATCTTTCTCAGCTCTTCCTTTTGATTTTCCAGTGGAGGCAAATTTTTCTTCCAACTCTAGTGCGTCTGCCTGAGCATCATCCAGGGTAGAAGGCTTTCTTTCTCTGAGAGAGAAGCCAAATTCTGAATCAAATGCTTCTACAAAAAAAACTTTAGCAGGAGTTTGATGGGGTTTCATATCAGCAGGGAGACTCAGATATAATTTATTAAATCTCTTGATAAATTTTGACACTCCTTCATTGTGTCTTTTCTTTAGTGTATTGAACTCAATAAGAAAATTTCCATGATCTTTCTTTCCTCCCCATTTCCTGAGAAAAGTGTCTTCCATGTTATCCCAAGTGGTAATAGAACGGCCAGCCAATGTCTTAAACCATTTTCGAGCTTCACCATCTAGAGATTGAACAAACAGTCTTAAAACCACATCTAGATGTTCAACATTAAAGTTCTCTGCAAAGGAGCAAAAAGTCTCAAGATGTTTATGAGCATCGATTTCATTTTCTCCATTGAATCTGGGCAAGACCTTCAGATAATCCTGGGGAATATCATTCAGCACTTGAGGTAATGCCAGGGGAGCATATTTATTCATCAAAAAGGCCGGAACATTAGCTATTGGAGGAGGTGGAGGTAGTGCAATAGTTTGATGAGTCAGAGGAGGAGGAGGAGGTGGAAGTGGAGTGTGAATAATAATAGGAATATACTCAACTATAGCTTGAGGGGTTGAGGGGAACAAAGGTCTATTAACAAAAGATACTTCAGTTACTTCCTGACCTCTTCAACCTCGGGAGTAGGATGAAGACTGTTTTTATTTCTGATACCTTCTCGGGGTGGACTATCTGAATAATAATAATCGGTATCTCCCACAGTGGAGTCTAGAATTTGCAACTGAGAATCTTGAGAGGAAGAGGATGGAAAGTCTTCTGTGGACACTTCAAGAATTTTGAAACAGGTTGATCTCCTCTCCCTCCAATTTCTTCTACGTATAATCTGGTCAGGGTCAGACACTGAAGGTGTCTTTCGCTTAGACGAATCTGACCTCGGGTGTGACTTACAAGGAGCCAGGACTGCAAATAGATTTATCAAATAACAAATGTGGAGTCGCCAAGGTGAGGGATCTACAACTCTCAAGTCTCTGTGCTCACCTATTTAGAGAGTGAATATGATTTTGTCGAGGCCCAGGGATTCTTATTTTCTTAAATTCGTCCCTGTCAATGGTGCCAGAAAGATGTTGTAGCTCCTAGAGACAGCCTAGAGTTGTAATAGACCAATGCCTAGGACATCTTAGCATAGCAAGGAGCCTATAATATAATGTGTGAAGTTTTCAACTTCAGCTCACATGCTATCTCCTGTAAACAGGGAAATAAAATAGAATGGGACCAAACTCTCAGAAACTGACATAGGAAAATAAATACTGCAAAGGCAAGATGCAGAACTCTAATATGAAAGCAACAGACAATTCAGAGACAGTTTACTACAAAGCGGGCCGATTCAGAAATACTTCACAAACATAAATTATCAAGAGGTGTATGTAGTGAAAGAAATATTGAGAAGATACTAGCTAACGTTCAGCTTATACCCAAATATACAATACCGCCATGCATGGGCTTACCAATCTAAGAATCCATACATGATAATAGCATTTTAAAAGCACCCCCCCAAAGCAACTAATATAGCAGAAACACAGTTTAGATGAGTAATGAAATAGAATATCATACATGAGCCATATTTAAAGTGCTTGACTGATTCGAGTATGGGCATCAACTAGGATGAATCCTTACCAGAAATCAGTGAGCCACTCGCATTCCAAAACATGATACAGGAAAGATGGATGAGATGAAATGATATATTAAATAACATATAAAAGAGAGTTACAGACTGTGAAATGCCAAAGACCAGAATCCTCTTTGACAGACAGAACTCCTCCTTACTGAGACCCTATGGGCTCTGAGCCTTCATACAAGAGTTTTACAAACTGTATACAAAAATTCTTTCACTGCATAATTTTCTGATAAAAATCTGGAACCTCTACGATGTGTTTCTTCATGGTTTTTATAAGAGAAACCAAAACCTAGTAAATGAAGTAGGTGGTGAACATTTAATTTGCATAATTAAAAAAAAATGGTGGAAACAGTGCTCGCCCATACTGTTGAATGACTAAGTGGTGTTGTAGGTACTCTGTAGCCTACTCTCTGAAATAAATGCACTGGGTGAAAGCCTCTTCAGAACGCGGTATAGGGATAATCATATTAACATTCTGTCCTTTTCTGAAGATAAATTCTGCTGAAACAAAACCTAGAGAGTATTATTTCCTGTGTATTGTACCCTCTATGTGATCCTGAATATCTTTGTTCTGGTACCTTTGTTGTTTAAGTATTGAATATGAGCTCGAAATCTTCAACTACAGCTATTGAATTCTTCAATCTTCCACTGATACTCTTTACCGCAACGTTAATGTCTCTAGTTGCGCAATCAGTGTCTTGAATGATTCCGGAGGGTTATATAGGTTTTTCCCCTGGTTCTTTAATGAATGTCATGTCACAGAAATTACCCAAGACTTTCTTCATAAATTATGTTTCTAAACAAAGGTCCTTTCTTGCGCCCTCGGCTTCTAGAATGGGGGTTGTGAATAATGGAAATTTTCTGTCATCGTAAACCTGCAAAACACACAAATTTGTGAAGAAAAAAAATGCATGAGGGACAGAAATGCAATGGAAGCGACTGTGTAACAGAGTGACGTTATGAAGTGGTGGAGACATGCAGGGTGGCGACGAAGAAGATGCGTTGGAAATAATGGCGGAAGGACTGGCCAGAGTTTATGATGCGGGACATTAAAATATAACATATGAATGTAATATATAAATGGCGGAGGGAGAAATGCGATAACACGTGGGATGATGACGTGGAGGGAGACTGGGTCAATGGCGAGGATGATGAAATCTCAGCCGTCCGATCTCAGGAGGAGATCGAAGATGGAAAGAGCATTGGAGGCGATGTGCAGTGGGCCAGGGGCGTGATTTTCTTGCGTTAAATCCCATGTAGCTTCAGGGCACGACGATCGTTGGATGAAGGCCCTGAGATCGGACGGTTGTGGTGAATATCACTACACGAATTTGACTGAAAAATAATGTGCGATGGAGAGCGGTTTTGGGGCCGTACGTGGAGACACGTGGCGAGCGATGAGTGGAATTGCTGGCCCAAGGGGAATTACCGCCTACCGCCGAAAGGTGTTGCGATATAAACCGCTAGTTTTTGCAATGGGAGCGGACGTGGGGACCATCAGGACAGGCACATCGTGAACCGTTGATTTCGTGGTCTAATCGGATGGCTGTCGGGGGGGTCTGCAGGCGCGACGGTGACGTATAAACACCATCTGATCTCATACAGATCTACGGCTCGAAATGCTCCCGATATCCCTTTGATAAGCGCGTATAGAGTTAGCACTTGGTTCGGGCCTTTGGTCTCATTGAGGAAAAGAATAGAGGGGCTAGGGCTGAAGGAGCTATGCCTCGAATATTCTTTAAATACGAATTCATAGCCTTTGATAATTTATTTTGGAGGCGGGAAATGGTAACGATAGGTTTGAGAATGGTTTTCCAAGGCTGCAAAGGGGGAATTTGAGAACTCTGATCCAGATTGCCTGTGAAATTTTGCAGGAAGCGGATTATGATCAACAGAGAGATAGGTGGGGATATTTGTCACATGGTTATTTATACCATAGGTTAAATGTTAAAATAGTGGGTTATGGATATTTTAAATAAAGGAATTAATATATCTACTGGAAGGGGTTTTCATAAAGGAATTATCACATTATGTTAGAGTTAATATGAGATGAATCAGCGGAATGCACAAAACTAAGTAAAGTATAATATAAAATTTTGAGAAAAATTATTGTCCCATTTAAATATTTACACTTAAACTTAGGATAAATTGTATTTTATGGGTTTTTTGAGTGTTTTTGGATGAAATGAAATTAATTAAGGGGGGGGGGGGGTTTACTTTGTCTAAGAAAAAAAGGTGTTTTACTTAGGAAAAGGGATTGCATTTTTTATAAAGGGTGAATATGTTGAGGAAATGGGCTTTTATGAAGGGAATCCAGTACTTTTACCATCAACCATTAAGTCTTGGGTCTAGTCCTAACAGAAGTCAGAGAAATTATCTAAGCCTCTTTAATTGAAAGTTTTGAATACTGGAACATTGTGGGGGGGGGGGGGGGGAGAAATTAGTAATTTTCCAAATGATGTTTTATTACATGCCTTGAACAACTGATTTCTACCTACCCATCATTATTCTAACATTTTTTACTTCATTTTCATGGGATCATTTAAGCTTGCAACCCTAAATCCATTTTTCTTTTAAAGCAAAAAACAATCTAATCCTAACCTTATTTCATCTGAGGGCTCAGATTACACTGTTGAGCTCCTCATTTACACTCTAACTATCTACTAATTTGTCAAGTTTAAACTGTTTGACATATCTTTATTATCTATCTAAAACATGAAATTTAAAGCATGAAAAGCTAAGATTAAACTATCTAACTCATCATGGATTATGGAAATTTGGACAAGTTGCACATAATCGTTATTTTTGCAGTAAAAGTAAAAAGTAGTGTAATTTTGAATTTCTCACTTTCATGTCTTATTCTTATCGCTTTTTTATCTTTGGGTTCCATTTTATTATTATTTTTGATCTTTTATTTTCAAGTCCTTTGATCTTTCTTTTAGGACTTTTACCCTCTTTTCATTTTTTATTATTTTCAAAATATGGGAAAACAACTTGTAGAAAGCAAGGTATGTACATATTACAAGACTAATCATAGTCAATTAAAAAATTATGAACCCTATTATTATATGACCTTAACAATGGCTCCACATGGGGATGGCATTTCCTAGTGAAATATCAAGAACTTGAGACTAGTAGCCTTTGAATTTTGACTGAGCTAACCTTGTAAGTGTTATTATAAGCTCTGGAATTGTTCATACTTATGCTATTTTGCCTCTCAAAGCTTTAGGCCTTCTCGCTGAGCTTAAAATTTGTTAGGAAAACATCCAATCCAATCTAAAATCTACAATGTTATATACAATGGATAAACAAAACATAATTAACTATTGGTTATTTCTGAAGAGTAGTGGTGCTTCAGCATTCTTCCATTGACAGGTCTACCTAGCAAATCTGGTCCATCCATTTCTTTCAAAAAGAAAGCATTGTTACCTCTCTAACCATAAATAACATAAGGTCCTTTCCATAGGAAATCAAATTTCCCATGTTTACCTTTTTCTTCTCTCCTTGAATCCCATTTTAGCACTTTGTCACCAATGTAGAAATCATCTTCTTTACTCTTTCTGTCAAAAATTTTCTTTATCTTATCTTGGATAACTTGAGACTTAATATAAACATCTTCTCTTGTTTGATGCAAGTGAATGGTTTGATAAATCCTTCTTTGAATGTCATTGGTCTCAACTTGTACCCCTTGAATCATATTCATTACTGGTACTCCTAAGGAAGATGAAAAAAAAACATCCATTCCATAAACACGTTGGTAAAGGGATGTAATAATAGATTTTTTGGTGGTAAGTCTATCTACCCATAAGGCATTAACTAACTTCTTGTTCCAAGTCTTTTTTTTATCTTCTAGTAATTTCGTGATGATGTTCACAAGGCTCTTATTAGAAGATTTGGCAAGGCCATTACCTTAAGGGTAATATGCAGTAGAATGGCCTAGGGTAATTTGGTATTTATGGAAAAAGTCAATCATCTTTTTATATTTGAATGCAACTGCATTGTCAGTGATAATCTCTTGAGGACATCCAAATCTTGAAAGTATTTTTCTTTCTAAAAAGGAGATAATGACAGTATCAGTGGCTTGCCTAGAAGGTATGGCTTCAATCCACTTAGTAAAATAGTCAGTGGCTATCATAATCCACTTATGTTGGGCTGATGATGGAGGTTGAATTTCAACAATGAAGTCAAGACCCCATTGTTGAAATGGAAATTCTGTTGAGATGGGTTTTAAGGGCAGGGGTAACAGCTTTTTCTTTCCCTCGAATATTTGACACTTGTGACAGGAGGTCACATACCTTTTTACATCTGCAAACAAAGTAGGCCAGTAAAATCTAGTTCTCAAGATTTTGCCTGCAGTAGTCTTCCAGTAGAGATGCCCTCCACAGTCACCTGCATGAAATTATTCTAAAACTTTTTTAGCTTCTTCTTTGAGAAACCAATTCAGTAAAATTCCACTATGATCTTTCCAAAAAAGTACATTTTCTAATATACAAAATATTACAACCTTTAGCTTTAAGAATCTAGCTTTTTTTCTTGATAATCCAGGAGGAGCTTGTAAATTTAATAATACAAATATGATATATGCATACCACGGTGATTCTAAAAAGGCTTCACTAATCACTGGAGTCTCCATCTCTTCCTGATCATCTACTTGTGCAATAAAATTTATGTCTAGGGCATGACAATTTGATTCAGCGATGAGTTTGGATAAACTTTGACCTTTTATAAGGTTAGTGGGTTTTATCTCTATGTCATATTCCAAAATTGTGGCAATCCACTTGCCTCTTTTACCATCAGGACCATTCTGTGTTAGAATTTCCTTTACAACTGCATTTGGAACATAGGCAATGATGTGTGAATAAAGAATGTACACTCTAAAGTCTTTAATGGCCTTTACCAAAGCTAGGGACTGTTTCTCCATGATATTGTACTTTACAGTGGCATATATGAGTGTTTTTCTAAAGAAAGATATGGGCTGCTCATAGCCCTAGTCATTTTTATGCAGTAAAACTATAGCAATAGTGTGTTCTAAAGCAAAAGAGAAGATAATAAAATCTTTCTTAAAATCATGACTTATAAGGACTGGAGTTTTTGTTAAAGCTTGTTTAATTAATTCAAAATATTGTTTGGATTCAATAGTCCATTTAATTACTGAGTCCTTTTTAAGCATATTTTTAAGCTCTTTGATGATGTTAGCTAAATTTGAGATGAATCTTCTAAGAAAGTTAATTTTACCTAGAAAAGCTTGTAACTCTTTAATGTTCCTAGGAGGACTATTGTTAAGAATGACCTCTATTCTGGGAGGGTCTATTCTAATTCGCTCTTTAGACATTATGTGTCCAGGTAGCTTACCTTCTTCTAATCCAAATAAAGTTTTCTTAAGGTTTAGAGAGATGCCAAATTTTCTACATTTAAGAAAGACTTGTCTGAGATGATCCAAGTGTTCATAATCAATATTTGAGAAAACAATAATGTCATCTAAATAAATTACAAATAATTCATTAATTTCCTTTGTGAAGGCTATATCCATAGCTCTTTGAAAAGTGGCTCCTGCATTCATTAACCCAAAAGGAATTTTTACATACATAAAAGTGCCCCATGGATTAGTAAAAGTAGTTTTAGCTTGATCCTCTGGTTGGACTAAAATTTGGTTGTATCCTAAAAATCCATCTAAAAGTGAAATCCTAGAAGAGAAAACTACCCTTTGTAAAATGTGATCCATCTTTGGTAAAGGGTAATTGTCTTTAAAGAATACCTTATTTAAATTTTTAAAGTCAACACATAATCTAATTTCCCCTGTCTTTTTCCTGGTGGGAACTATATTAGAAACCCAATCAGAATATCTAATTGGTGCAATTATTTGGGCCTCATACATCATTTTTACCTCTTTCTTAATTACAGGCATCAAAACAAGATTGATCCTTCTTAAATTTTGTTTAAAAGGATTTTTATCTTCTTTTATAGGGATTTTATGTTGTATTATGTTAGTGTCATGGGATTTTAGGTCCTCATAACTCTAAGAAAAAACATCTTGAAATTCCTTAAAAAGAGCAATATATTTTTATTTTTCTTCCTTAGGTAAAGCTTTGGAAAGTTTAATAATCTTAGGTTTTAACTCTGTACCAATGTTACATTCCTCAATATCAGATCTAAGTGGCTCCATTTTGGGTTTTATTGCAACATCATTTGAGTCAAATAAATCTTCTAAAGGAGTTAAGCCTTTTGGTAAAAAGTTATCTTTTAAATTCAAAATATTAGATTCATCATCAACTACCTCTTCAATTTCCACTTTCTCTAAGTTATTTATGTCTGATTGACTAAATTTAGTAGCTTTTACAAATTTTACTTTATTTACATCTATGTTATTCAAATCAATTTCACTATCTAAATTTTGATCTATTGTATAGTCTGTGTCTATTTTATAATTCTAAAATTCACCTTCATTATTCATAAAATGGTAAATCTGTTGATCTTGTGAGAAAATCTGTCAATATTTAAGGTTATCTAGAATTATTGGTCTATGTTTGACTTCTAGAGTATACCTATGATTTGGCTGAAATGGCAGATTAAAAGTACTACAAAAAGTTGCTAGGGAGTGAGCCTGTATGTTCTATTTTCTTGGTATTGCAGAAAAATTACATTCCAACAGTTCATCTATCAAATCTAATGTAGTTTATCTATATTGGCTTAATCTTGGATTATAAAAAGAATATTCTCCATTTATTTGTTTTACAATTAACTCTGAGTCTCCCAGTAATAGTGTTGATTGATTCATCATTGGAAGGACCAAGGGAGCATACCTAGCAGCCATGGCTTGAATTTTAGCTTGGATAGGAGGTAAGTTGGAAGTGCTTGGGGAAAAAATGGAAGTACTAGCTGATGTAGTTAAAGAAGTGGCTGATGAGATTGCAATGTACGATGAATTACTAGAAAATGTGGTTGAATAACAAAAATTTGAAGTTGGGATGGCAGAAGATAAAACTGGGATATATGAAGAAGTGCCTGGAAATGAGAATGATGTATTTGAAAATGTAGAAGGAAAGCTAGTGGGTGGTGTTGAGGTGGGTGAAGATGGAAATAATATTCTAGGTTGGAATGGTTGCTTTGGGATAAATGGATCTATGGAATGAAGTGTAGTGGAAATTATAGATGATGTAATGGTAAAAAGAGATGAACCTATAGATTATAAAAGGTTGGTATCTAACTGAGAAGTAGAGGGATTAGGTGTATTCAACTGAATGTTGAAAAAGAGATTCATCTATTTCCTTAAGTACAGTAGCATTTAATTCATCAATTTAATCATAAATCTCAAAAAAAATTGATTCAGAATCTACTGATACAGTTTCCTTTTTAATTTCAAGAGATGAAATGAAATTAGGATATATAATAGTGCTATTTAAATCATTCCCTGATTTGTTTCTAAATAAATAATGTTCAAAATTTAAGTCAAAATCAATTTCTTGTATAGTTTCTAATTGTTTTGGAAGATAATTTGATCTAAATAAGGAAACTTTGTTACCTAATCTTCTACTTGTTTATTCTTTTTTCCAATTCTATGTGGATTGTCTACTATAACATCAGGTTTAGAATCTGGATTTGACCTAGTCTAGTAGATTTTTCTAGAAGCCAGAGTTACAGTTTTTTATGAAATGATACTCACAACTTTTAAAATAGTCTTAAGGCAAAAGGATGATGAAAATGATTTCCTTTAAGATCTATTTTAAGACTGACGATTGGTTAGTTCCTCTATGGAGTCGCCAGTATGTTATCACCCTAATAATTCTCCAAGTTGTGAGATTTTGATTTATAGTTTAAAGAACATTAGAGGTAACCACAAACCTACTTTTAAACTCTAGGATCTAGCCTTCCTAGGGTTCAGAAAGGGCTCTCTTTATAAGATTTAACTTTGTTTTAATTATTTGATATTGTGCTAGTTATGATGTGCAAATTAGTTTTGATATTTGGTTTGGCTTGGTTTGGTTTGCTTTGGTTTGGTGAGAAAAATCACTTAATGAGATGGATAGTGATAGATATGTTTGTCCATTGGGAAAATGAGTCAAATTTCAAGTAGACAGGACTAGGATCAAGGTCAAAAGTCAAATATTTTCAGAGCAAGATAGACAAGTCATTGAAGATATTGGAAGGTTGATTGGTGAAGTGGTTTAATCGAGATAAAGAGAAATCAAGGATTCTTTGATTCAGATAAGGAAGGAGAAGAAAGAGGTCATTCGAAAGAGGGATCAATTAAGGTTTACCTACTCTGAAAATTAGCAGAAAAAATAGAAATGATAAATAGTTAAAGACAGGGTGCTTTTAACAAATCCTCTAATAATATTCCTAGTTTATCATTCAAATTTAGAATACATATATGGATGCATGTAAAACATAAGAAGATAAACAATGATAGTAGAAACTACTTCACTTCAATGGCTCATCACATGAATCTTGAAATAAGATGTTTTATGATTTGATCCAGTCTGCTACTTGAACTTGCTACAAAAGGCCTTCAGGTACATAAATATTGACTATAGAAATCTTCAACAATTTATTCCACAATAATACTTCAAAGGATGAAGTATTTATACAAAATTGTTTACAAAATATCCTAGAATACTCATAGGATTTTTCTAAGGAAATAAAAATATCTTTTACAAAAATATAGTGATAGTTGCTTAACAACTAGCAAGTTGCCCTATTTATCCAAATAAAATAGAAATTCTATTTTGTATTGGGTGCAGCTGGCTGCCTTGTTGTCTCTAACGTTGGAAAAGATATTTTAAAATGTTTTGAAGTGTTATATTCTCATCTAGTACTATTTCATCTTATACTCTTTACCATATGATACTCTTTAACCACTGTTTTAACTGTCTTACTGCTGTAAATTTTGTTTTCACTGTGTAAAAACAAAAAATTGTCTTTTTTCCTCTTTTATTGTAAAACTGTCTTTTACAGTAAGTCAGTGAGTTTTTCCCAAAATTCTTCATCAGGGATTTTAATATTTTTTAACTTCCTAAAGTTCTCATCTGCCTTTGTATATCTAGAAAATGTTGGTTTTACCACAAAAAGATTCTTTATTTCATGCTGTAGATAAAACAGGTCTTCAAATATTTTATGTAGAACCTTTCCTGTAGGAATTCCTTGTCCTTCTATTTTATTTACCTGCTCTTTTGCATAATATCTGATCTTCTTGTTGTAGTCTTCTTGTGGCATCATTTTATCATTAAGAACAAGAATAGTTGGCAAACCTTTTGCCTTAAGATCTCAAATTTAACCATAAATTTAGTTATGCCTATATTCATGTTTCCACACTTTTCTTCTAGCTTCTTCATCAAATTTTTCTTTGAAATTACTTTTCTTATTTCAAGAATTGTCTATGTTCTATCAATAATTTCTATCTCATTCAATTATTTTTTGTTCTTACTGTTGAGAAATTTGATTATTTTTAGGGCCTCTTCAGGTTTGGCACCTAGTTCATCCTTTGTTTTATGAATCTCCTCTTGAGCTTCCTATAGTAAATCCTTTTGCTCATAAATTACTTGTATTGATGGCCAAACATCATTGATGGATTCAATGATTTTGGTCCATAGTTGATTCTTCACATAGGACATAGGTTCTTTCAAGGTTAAATCCTTTTTTAAGTTCTTGAATTCAACATTCAACCTGTTAGCCTTTTATTCCTCAGTTTTGGCATTAATTTGGGCTAGCTTCTTAGTATATTCCAAATTTTCAATCATTTTCTTCAACCTATTGTTTTCATTACTCTATATGGACATCTCTTCCATAGCTTTGATGAGCTTGTTGGCTTCATCTTTTTGCTGCATTGTTGATGTAGATGATTTTGGAGCTGAGGTAGTAGAAGATGTCACTAGCAAAGTTGTTGCTAATGGGGCTTTTGGTGCCAATTCCTCTGCTAAGGTTGATGGAACTGCAGTAGTTACCATAAGTATAACTATGGAAGGAGCACTCTGAGTTTTTGTTGCTTCTTTCTCTTGGAAAATATTTTCCATTTCTATCTCCATTTCTGTAATTTGTGTTGTAATTTGAAGAATGAGACTCATCATCTCATCTTTCTGATTTGGCTCTTGCAGCATCTCTTTAGTCTGTGGATGTTCTGTTGGAGGAAGCTTAAATTGTTTTCTAAGTGCTACTATGTCAACATTTTTCTTTTGTATCATCTCTTCTGTAGCTTTTACATTTTTTGGATCATAACCCACTTCAATTACCAATTCTTCTAACGACTTGATTCTAGTGTCGTTGAAAAGAGAAGAAGCTTTCTCAATCCTGATTTGATATCTAAAATTGGTTATAGTGTTCTGAAGTTTTTGGGCATTCATTGCCTTGTTAGTCATAGTAGAATAAATCATTTCAGAACTTTTCTTATGAAACTCAATTTGATCTAATGGATGAATGCTATCAACAAGTACTTCAAGATCAACCTTCTTGTAGTCTGCTAATGTTGTGGGATTAGGTACTGTTGGTTGTAGCATTGTCATAAGAAATTTCTTGTTGGTGTAATCAAAGGCTGATAATAATATGTTCTGACTTCCGAGAGTTTGCTTTAGATACTGTGAATAGATTTCTTTCTTTAACTCTTCGTTCTTAGCTTTGATTTCCTTGTATTTCTTTGTGATATCGAAACCTGTAATTTATGATTGTTGTGATGATGATGCCTCCATGTTTTGTTGTCTTTCAACCATCTGTGTGTCTGAAGTATCCTTTTCATACTCATTTATAATGACTTTAGCAGCATCTGTGTTTTTATCTATTTTTTCTTCTTCTAAAATCTCAATTGTCGCTTTTTCCTTGTTCATTGGATTGAGCTTAGGCTTTTTATTATATCTGAGTTTAAAACTAATCTAAGTTTTTGTTTCAGTAGTGTAGGTACCTTCTTCTCTAACTCTTTTAGTAGCTTTATCTTCTTGATTTATAGTTTTAAAGGTGTGACTAGCATCACCTTGTCTTACTACTTCTACCAAGGTATTTTATAGCCACTCTACTTCATTAGAAAACTGTTCAATATCTGGCCTTTTATCATGGATATAAGGGGTCAATTTTCATTTTACCCTCATTTTACTTATAATTCCCCGAGGATCATAATTCCATAAGAAAATTTCTTCAAATTTGTATTCCAGTAAATGTTTTTCTACCTTTTTACCTGCATCCTTGTGATTGCAAATAAAAGGTCCTACATGGTTCTTCAGCTTGAATTGAGTCTTCTTTTTGGCAGCTAAGAAGTTGATAGAATCTAAATTTAGTATTTTCCTAATGTACTCTAAATCAAAAACTCTCATTGGCACATAATTAGGTATTTTATAGGGTAAAATATTAGACCTAAAAACTCTGATCTATGTATGATTTTGGTAAAGGTACCAATCTCTACTTTTTCTTTGTTTCAACAGTTGTAATACTTTCTTTATCTCATCCTTGATTCTTGGTTGTACACTGTTTGTCAACATTTTTATCAATGGATGAACAAAAGAGTCTATAAAATCCACATAAGTGAATTATGTTGATTCTTTCCTGATTAAAGATGTCCAAAAGATGACTGATATAGGATTTACTTCTACATCAAATTTCTGAAGGTTTATAGAGAACTTATCTTCTTGAAAATAAAGGAACATGTGAAAGAGGAAGGATGAATATCTGAAAACTCCTTCAGTAGGAAACTTCACAAACTGTTCATTGATATTATCAACTATGTATTCAACATAATTGTAGAGAACAGAAGGATGTTGACTTAGCACAAAAGTGGATAGAAAACCTATAATTGACTCATTTGTATGCTCATCTGTAAAATAACCTAAGATAAAGGATAACATAGAGATGACATGCCTTGACCCTTCAGGAAATTTGGAAGTAGAATAAGGAGGGTTTAATTTTGGGATTTCAATATAGGCAGGCATGAAATTTTTGAAAATCTTAAATCTCGTAGGAAATTCTAGCTGAATATAGAGCTTTGTGAGTGCTTCTATGGATAATGGAACTGCATTGGGATCTGGTTTCAGCTGAAGCATTAGATTAATGGACTCTGCAGTAATGGTAGACAATACTTTTTTAGCATTAACCATGGCTCTTTGTTCAGGTAAATAATAGGATTGACACAACCTAATGAATTCTGGACATCGATGATTATGTGGGACTACATACTTGGGTATATTTGACTCCCAAATCTAGACTTCATCTGCTTGATCTAATGATTTTTCAAGACTCCAGTAGTGGAGTTCTAAAAGATTGAATTCTATCACTGGATCAAATATCTTGTAATCTATATCAGCTAGATGTGTATGCTCCACATCTAAAATAAGAGGTTGTAGGGGATTTACAACAATAGTGGTTTTTGAAGGCATTGCTGGGTTTTATTTTGACATTTTTAGACCTTCTAGATGCTTAAAACTTTGTATTTAGGATTTTTTCTATATCCTTCTGTAAGATTAAATTTTTTACAGAATGTATTTTTGGCTTTAACATAGGTTTCTTAAATAGTAATAGGCACAAACTGGCTTTCTTTTGGTTTAAACTTTCAAATTTAGCTTTAAAACCGATCTTCAGACTCTTTACAGGTTCAGGAAAAGGCAGAACCAGGGTTTTCTTCTCTTCTTGGATAAACTGGATTTAAAATGGTTTAATTCAGGCACAAAAAGATTGTGAGTGTCTATAAAGGGTTTATTTAATCAATTAAAGGATCTTTAAAGTCTAAATAAGGTTAAAATTACCTCAATTTTGATTTAAAAACTTATTGCAGTATCAAAATCATAATTTTATTAGGGTGTAGCAATGAATTCTTTCTTTGCGGGAAAAATAAGGGTTTTTCTATGGGAAAATAGCTTTAGAAGACTTAATTTCTCAGATAATTGGTTCTTTGAACTAAAGGGAAGGTTATTTTCTTCGATGAATACCTATTTTTGTAGGTATTTGATCTCTAAACTGGTTTTCAGAGGCGTCAAAAATGCTTTCTGATGTCTGTTGAAGTATTTGGAAGTAAATTGGAAGCTTTAGAAGGTCTCTGCAATGATTTCAATGGCTTTTCTAGTTCTTTGGCATGAAAACAAGGCTATGGCACTTTTTCTTTAGTTAAAGATGGTTAAAAATGGACAGAGAATGCAGAAGGGCTTATACTGTACACGTTATGAAGTTTTATAGTGTTTTAGGTTTAAAACATGCTTTGCATTAACTGTGATTCAAATCGCACAAAAGGTGGTTTTGGCGCAAGGAGGAGAAAACCATTAATGGTTATCGCATGAGCTCATAGCGATAAATGGTTTATTTGGATCGGATGCAATCCAATTATAAAACGCTACATCAAGGAGAGATAATTTAATGAAACTTCTTACTTCGCAAATCTTAAAATGGTTAAATGGTTTATTTGGATCGGATGCAATCCAATTATAAAACGTTGCGTGGAGGAGAGATAATTTAATGAAAATTCTTACTTCACAAATCTTAAAATGGTTACCGATCGTGCTTTTAGAAATTTGATATCGCATCTGGATCGTCAGATCTGGAGGGAGGTGTGCGAACGAAAAATATTAATTGGTAGAGTTGCTTGGAATTTTGGGCATGGGGCTCGGGAAATTTTTTGTGTCGAGGTTGTTTAATACGTTTAAACGTAGTTTAAATGTATAAACATAATGTTGTAATGTAGCAGGTGGGATATGTGTTTACACAGTAAATGTGTAATATGTATGTATATTGCGAGGGGTGGGTTAATATTATATAAAATGAGTTTTTAACCTATGGGGAGATAGGCGGGGATATTTGTCACATGGGTATTTAGACCATAGTTTAAATGTTAAAATATTGGGTTTGGGATATTTCAAATAAAGGAATTAATATATCTACGGGAAGGGGTTTTTATAAAGGAATTATTACATTATTTTAGAGTTAATATGAGATGAATGAGTGAAATGCACAAAACTAAGTAAAGTGTAACATAAAATTTTGAGCACAATGATTGTCTCGTTTAAATATTTACACTTAAACTTATGATAAATTGTATTTTATGGGGTTTTTGAGTGTTTTTGGATGAAATGAAATTAATTAAGGGGGGGTTTTACTTTCTCTAAGCAAAAAAGGTGTTTTACTTAGGAAAAGGGATTGTATTTTTTATGAAGGGTGAATATGTTGAGAAAATGGGATTTTATGAAGGGAATCTAGTACTTTTACCAATCAGTCACTAAGCCTTGGGTCTAGTCCCAACAGAAGTCAGATAAATGCTCTGAGCCTCTTTAACTGAAAGTTTTGAATACTAGAACATTGTGGGCGAGGGGAAATTAGTAATTTTCCAAATGATGTTTTATTTCATGCCTTGAACAACTGCTTTCTACCTACCCATCATTATTCTAACATTTTTTACTTCATTTGCATGGGAGCATTTAAGCATGCAACCATAAATCCATTTTTCTTTTAAATAAAAAAACTATCTAATTCTAACCTTATTTCATCTGAGGGCTCATATTAAACTGTTTAGCTCCTGGTAAATTCATGGGAAAGACAGAACATGAAGCCATAATAAAGAACAAGGAGGGGGCTTCTACTTCAAATCAAGAAAGGGAATCACAAGAGTATAGAATTGAATAAATGAATCAGTTAATCAAGAACCTTTCAAATAATCTGATTAAGCTTGAATTGGAGGCCAGAAATTCCCCTCCTCATCCCAACCAAATGATTCTTAACCGAGGTTTTAATCCTAAATATCATAAGCCCCCTCTACAGCTGTTGCAGCGGGAGAGGAAGGAACAACAAGACCACATTCAACCCCCTCTATACTTGGAGGGAGAAGTGGAGGGACAGGTCAAGGAATTCACATACAGCAAAGAAAATCGATTCCTCACTTACTCTGATGATGAGGAGGGTGAACTCATCTTGCAAGGGGAGAAAGAGGAGAAGGAAGTCCCTCCAGAGGATCAAGATATTGACAGTTAATACAGATAGTTTTTGGATTTCATGAAAGCTCAAATCCATAAGAAATATGACCTTAGGTCCTCCAGGAAGAGAACTCGAGTGCAAGAACAAAATGAAGAGTTGATATCAAGAGAGAAAACCCCTCCCAGTCTTGCGAGTAAAGGGAAAAATCCATTAGAAGAGTCAAACCCTCATAAGGCCATTGCATCCACTTCCACATAGCAAGAAGTTAATCCTATAAAAAATGAGAAGTCCTTGTCTGTACCCTTCAAACTGCCCAACCCTCCTAAATAATAGTTCAAAGAATCCATTACAGAAAAAGGGCCCACACCCTTTAATCTCCATAAAGAACTAGAGAAGGTTAAGATCCCAGTTCCCCTAATCGAGCTCCTGAAACAGCCTTCATACAAAGTTCAAGTGTCCCAATTCATGCAGCCCCATGGTGTAAGCCCTCTGCTTGACAACCTCAATAACCAAGAAGAACGACCCATGGTGGTTTTTTGACCTTATGTAGAAGAGCAGGACTCAGCCACTCCCCTGTTCTATGTGACTCTAGTGATACATGACTTACTATTGCAAAATTGCATGCTAGATTTTGGGGCTTCACATAGTCTGTTGCCTTTGTATATCATGGAAAAATTGGGATTACAGATTACAAGCCCTTATAAAGACATGTATTCTTTTGACTCTAAAAGGGTGAAGTGCTTGGGTATGATAAAATACCTGGTAGAGAACTTAGCCCAGATTCCAGCCAAAAGTGTGGTAATGGATATTGTTGTAGCTAATATCCCAGCTCAGTTTGGAATTTTGTTGTCCGGATCCTAGGGTTCCAAGATTGGAGGTTCAATAAAAACTGACCTCACCTACACCACTATCCCAGTGTTCGGTGGGGAAGAAATAAGATTATACCATGAGTCCATGTTTGTAAAGATGGTCACCAAAGTTGATGGTTCAACCAATTCTCCGGTGTATGACAAGGAGGGTGAATTTTCCTATCTTATGCTCGAGGAGGATGAAAATTTCCTGCAAGAAATGAAGGTTTTCCCCCTTGGATACGGGGATCCCATAAACAGAGTGGAGAACAAGATTTGGACCTTACAGTTTGATGGAGCTTATTCACGAGAAGGAAACAGAGCCGGGGAACTCCTGATATCGTCATAAGGATGCTTAGTGCCTCTCTCCTTCAAGCTAGAATTTGAAGCTACAAACAACATGGCTGAGTATGAAGCCCTGTTGTTGGGATTACAAGTAGCGCAGAACATGAACATACAAAATCTCAAGGTGTTTGGAGATTCAGAGCTAGTAGTGAGGCAAGTCAGGAGCCAATGCCAAGCTAAGCACCCACGGATTTTGTTGAGAAATTATTCTCATCTTTTAACATCCAATTCATGCTGAGGGATAAAAGTAGAATGGCCAACTCACTAGCTATGGTTGCTAGAAATTTTCTCCCTCCATAGAATCCATTGCTCAGATATGAGGTGGAAGTGAGATATCGCCCCTCCATTCCAGACAACATAAAACATTGGCAGGTCTTCGAGGACGAAGAGAAAGTTAAGTTTTTTATGAACATGGTGGGTGAATTCTCAAATTTGGTGATCGACTCAGTGACCGAGGATGATAGTGAAGAGCCAAAAACAAGATGGGAGGAGACACTGGTCGGGCACCACGTCTTGCAATGAAAGGGAAATGCCATTCCCAGGGGTCTTGTGCCATTGGAGAGACTATTTGATAAAAATTGTATCCCAATGAAACCCAAAAAACTGACCCCCGATGAGCCAGTTAGTGATTTGAATATCAGGACAAAGGAAGACCTGAAGATGGTGAAGTTGTCGAAAGGATTCCCTAAAGAATATCAAGGACAATACCTAAAGCTCTTTTGATCATACAAAGATGTCTTTGCTTGGTCATACTAGGACTTTAATACTTTTTATATTGACTTCATACATCATAATATACCCTTAAAAGAAGATGTTAAGCCTCATAAACAGAAGCTGAGGCAAATCACTCCTCTTCTTCTCTCGGCTATTGAAAAATAAATAAAGAAGTTGTTGCAGGAAAAGATCATTTTCCCTCTGAGGTACTCCGAATGGGTGGCAAACCTGGTGCCCATAAGGAAGAAAAAATGGAAAAATCATTCTTTGCATGGATTTCTACAATCTGAATAGAGCCTCACTCAAAGAAAACAATCCCCTCCCAAAGATCGACCACATATTACAAAAGGTAGTGGGATCCTCACGTGTGTCCATGATGGATGGTTTCTCAGGATATAACCAGGTGAAGGTGCTCCCTAAAGACCAAAAGAAGACGTCGTCCACTACGCCTTGGGGAACCTTCATGTACGCTCGAATGCCTTTCAGCTTGATCAACGTCGGCACAACATTCCAATGTGCGATGGACATTTCTTTAATAGGAGACCAAGATAAGAGTGACACTGATCATATAGAGCACCTTCGATGAACATTTGACAAATTTCGAAGTTATGGTCTGTCCCTTAACCCCCAAAAATCCATGTTTTCCCTGGAAGAAGGGAAGCTATTAGGGCATATAGTAACCAAATAAGGGGAAAATATTGACCCAAAGAGGGTGGAGGTGATAAACAAAATTTCTCTACCAAGAAACAAAAAGGAAGTACAGGTATTCCTCAAAAGAATAATTTTTTTAAGAAGGTTCATACCAAATTATGATGAGATCGTCTGAAACATCACTGAAACACTGAAGAATAATAGTGAAGTGAAATTGACTCCTCAATCCAGGGATTCTTTCAACAGGATCAAGGAGGGCCTTTGCGGAAGCTCAAATGCTAGTGGGTCCAGATTATGGAAATCCATTCATTATTTTTTCTTTCACCTCCCCTCACACAATAGCTGCAATGCCGCTAAAAAAAAATATGAAAGGCATGAACAACCTATTGTGTTCTTCAGCCAAGTCCTCTGAGATGTCAACCTAAAATATAACATCCTAGAAAAGCAAGCTTACACTCTGGTCAAGTCACTTAAGTCATTTCGAGTGTATGTGTTACAGTCTGTCATAACAACTTACATACCCACTGCAGCAGTGAAGGATATTCTAGTGCAGGGCGACAGTGAAGGAAAAAGGGGAAAATGGATAGCTAAGATTCATGAGTAAGATATGGAGATAAAGCCTACCAAAATGATCAAAGGCCAATGACTGGAAAAAATTCTATCTAAATCCAACTGTCAATCTCTAGGGATAAATCTTTCTATGACAGAAGGAGAAGCGCAGGAGGATACATGTATACAACAAGGCATAGAATATTCCACACAAAAGAAACATGTAAAGTAACTTCTATCATTATGGTATAAAGATATAGTGGAGTAACTTTTAACCATGAGGTGTCCCCCTAACTATGAAAATACCAAGTATCACACTTTAAGGTTAAGATCTCAAAAGTATATTGTGGCAAACGGGCGACTGCATTGGAGGGACCTGGTTGGGATTTTACTACTATGTTTAATAGACCGAGAGGTTGATGAAGTGATGACAAATTTACATGAAGGAATATGTGGTGGGAATTACAGCTTGTGATCCACTACTCACAAGATCCTGAGAGCAGGCTTCTTTTAACCCAAGCTATTTGGTGATATACATGCTCGCGTTCAAGCCTACAAAAAGTGTCATACATTCGCCGAAAAGCAAAGGTTCACACCTCTCCCATTGATCCTATTTCATGTTGAATATTCATTCAAACAATGGGGAATTGACTTCATTTGTGAAATTCACCTGGCTTCTAGCAACCAAAATCGATGGATCCTCACCACCATGGATTACTTCACTAAATGGGTTGCGGATGTGCCCACAAGGAATGCCAAAAATTTGGTGGTGATCAAGTTTTTGGAGGAAAATATAATTGCCAGGTTTGCATGCCATGCTACAATAATAACAGATAACGATGAGGCTTTTAATTCGACTAGTTTCGTGAACTTCTATCAGCATTATAATATCATTTTGGGGCACTCCACTGCATATTACCCACAGGGGAATGGGCTAGCGGAGTCATCTAACAAGACACTGGTGAGGATCATGAAAAAGACCATTAATGAAAACCAAAAGAACTGGGATTCCTAGTGTTATCACCAAATTTATCTTGATTGGTTTCTCATCAATCAACTCAATGTAACTCTTTCAAACCAATTCTAACTGAATATTAGCCTCTCCAGTTTGAGATGGATCTCTAAAAGGGGGTTTATGATTTTGAATAAGGATAATACTGGATGGCTAACTCTATGAATTATAACTTGATTTTGTATGTTCGGAGGTTGAAAAATGAAGGCTTGCTACGATTGGGCTTATGGAGTCAATAATAAATACTCTTAGTGACAGTGGTTCTTCACATGGAAGCTAAGGCAAATAGAGGTTTTTAACAAAGATAATTCATAAACATAACATAGGAAAACACAGTCATTTCACCACTAAAGGAATTCAGATGATAATATTATGAATTATGAGTAATTAGAGATGAATCTAATGCAAGTGATTAAACATAAAGACACATATCAATAACACATCAAAAACCTCATAAGAATCTCAGGTTTGGAAGTAGAATGTCACTTTGTATTACTGACAATGGATAAAACATACAAGAAACAATTTGGTGCAATATTCTCCAACCTCTTGCTGTTCGATGTTTTTGTCTATAAATAGACATTATTTACAATGTAGATGATCTATCTAGCTAGCTAGATCTTCGAATTCTACTCTGACACCTATCATATCTGAAACCACTAACTTGAAACAGAAAAATGACAGCTATCCTTAAAAGAAAGCAAACTCCTAATAGGACTCTATCAGTGAAACAATTACATAATAGTTACATAATGAATGTCGCATGCTCGAAGGACAAATTCCCATAATTCACCACCACTTTACATTTTCAAATTACCCTTCGATCTTTGGAACATAATCCTGCTTTTTAGGAATTAATGACCTTCACTTTAAACGTTGTTTTGACTTATGAGTTGGTTGTGTGGCACTCATTTTGAGCCATGATTCTCTTCTGATATGTCCCACTGAAATTTTGGAGGTCTCCAACTGGTTGGTATGCTGTTGAGATGCTCAAAATTCCTTGCTACAAAAACATGGCATTTTTAGGCAGTTTCGTAGTGAGTTTTAGTAGCGTATCAAAACATTCTTTTCCACCTATCCTTTTGACTCCTTTGTTGTTCCAACACCTTCGTTATGCAAATACACCTTGAAAATAGTCAATATCCCTTAATAAAACTTTACAAAGCTATGTTTTAAGGCAAAAATCACCTATAGGAATTTTCGTAGCGTATTTCTCGCCTCAAGCCTGAGGTACGTTACGAAACTGTCCTAAAAACTAGAATTTTCTGAGTTTAAGGCTGTCTTCAAAAATTGTTCTCTAGCTACAAAATTTGGGTTCTCTACATGTTATGAACCTCATCAAACATATGCCATCTAAATTTTTTACTCCTGTGGTGTTTCCTCTTCATTTACAATCAATTGACTAATGGAATCTTCTACCACTATCATCTTCAGTCCTTTCTTTTCCAACTCCATTTGAATAAAATCCAACTGCTCCTCAAGATCTTCCACTTTGTCCTTTAATGCTCTGTTTTTGGATTGTAAGTGAAAATTCATCCTCCTAACATGTTTCACCTCCCATCTTAGTGGTTGAGTCCATTTCATCAACTTTTCTGTATTGTCCAATGTTTTTGAAACACTTGTAACTTGTTCTTCCTAGATTTTCCTCATTTCTTCAAATTGAACCTTCTCAACTTTGTGTTTATTTGCCTCTTGCTTCAAAACTGATATCTCTGTACCTGCCTCCTTCAACTGTGTAGAAATTATATAACTAATGTGTTATATATCCAATATTTTGTATTGTGCATGAAGTTAAAATAGTGTGTGATCAGGAGAATCTTCGATATATAACGCATTAGTTATATAATTTCTACATAAATCAATTGCAAAGCACACATGAAACCATAAAAATTCACACACATTAACACAGTGTTTTAATGGGAAAACCTAAAGCTAAAAACCCCAACTACCTGTATATAATATATGTCATAGAGATCATGTAACAATCCTCATTCAAATCTGATCATATCAAGCTCTCAGTACAATACAATCGCTACACACTAATCATGCCCGATCTAGCAAATCCATGCACCGATCTTTGCCACCTGCTAGCCTTCCTCTACTGCACAATCCCTGATGAAGAATGGCTCTGAATGAATTCAAATCCACCTGGATTGCACTGCGCAATCCTCATTGGCATCTCTACTAAGTGTTGGATGCAATCAATGCATCACTATAGTCACAACTGATAGTCATCTTGCCCTTTCACCTATCTCTCCACTGGTCTCCACTGAAATTGTCCATGCACTGTAGTTAACTGATGTATTCTTCAGTTGATTAATGAGTTAATATTTATTTATTTAATTATTAATTAATTCACACCACTCTCACTAGTGTATCAATCAGTTAGACTAGATACAACTAGCTCAACTGTGTCTAACTGATTTAAATTGAACACAACTCCACCAACTACTTCTAAAACTCCACCAAACTTTGTCACATGAGTTCTAACTGAATTCCTCCATGCAATAGCTCCACTAAACCCTCAGGAATAGTGTAATTCCTTCTGTCAGCTCTTGTGCCACATTTGTGCACTTAACTGAAGTGCTCCAAGAGAATAAAATAATGTTTAGAGTCCAAATATTATTAAGAGCTAATAATATTCGACATTTCTATTTTTAGACTAGCAATCTAAAAATAGATTCTGCCCAATATGTTTAAAAATAGAAGTCCATCTATTTTTCCAACTTGACCAACCATCCACAAATAACATCCTACAACTCATAGAATATGATCGACATTTCTAAAAATAGACATAGTCTAAAAATAAACTTGCGCCAAAAATAGCCTGTAGGCCCACTTAGTGAAGGCGACTCTTTTCACTAAGCTCATCATATTGTTGAATCTCAACACTCCCTCTCAACAAGATAGGGATTATCTACCACCCCGATCCTGTCTCTATGGTATTCAAATTTTCTCCTAGTGAGCGCCTTCGTCATAATATCAACATCCTAATCCTCCGCAGGAATGTAAGAAAGCAACATGATCTTCCGCTGCACACAATATCTCATATGATGGTACCATATGTCAATATGTTTAGATCTATCATGAAATACTGGATTAACCGAGATTTTAATGCAACTCTGATTATCACAATATATCACAGTAGGATCTAAGTGTGAACCGAACAACCTGACTAGGATCTTCCTCATCCATATAGCCTCGCATGCAGCCAAAATTTCTGCCATGTACTCGGCCTCCGCTGAACTAAGTGCCACGGATCTCTGTTTCCTACCGTACCAAGAAACTACTGTAGACCTGATATTGAAAATCCCTCCATATGTGCTCTTTCTGTCTGTTGGCTCCCTTCCCAATCTGCATCCGTGAAGCCATGCAGCTTCACCTCATCCAATTGTCTGTACCACAATCCATATCCCATTGTGCCTCTGAGATATCTCAATACATGCTTTCCTGCCTTCCAAAAGAGCTTGGTAGGCTTAACCATAGCTTGTGAAAGCTAGTTAATAGCATAGCATATGTTCGGTCGTGTATTGACTAGATACATGAGCGAACCAACCAACTGTTGGTAAACAGTGGCATCCACTACCTCTGCCGATGTAGCATCCTCTTTCCTCCAACCACCAAGAAGAGGAGTGTCGATAGGCTTGTAGCCTTGCATGTTGAAATTCTCCAGTATCTCCCAGGCATAATTTCCTTGAGACACAAATAGTCCACCCTTCCGCTGCCAAATTTCCAATCCAAAGAAATAATGAAGGAGGCCCAAGTCCTTCATCTCAAACTCCTTTGCAAGATCAGCCTTGCATGAGAGTATCAACTGTTCATCACTTGTCAATATCAAATCATATACATAAAGTACAATGATCAACAACTTACCCTCCACCACAATCTGGTATAGGTTCAGATCCGCCTCACTCTTGGTCAATCCAAGTCCAGTGAAATAACTGTCTATCCATGTGTACCAAGCACGAGGTGCTTGTTTCAGCCCATACAGTGCTCTTTTGAGCCTGCACACATGCGACTCATTGCTGAAGATTTTAAAACCTTCAGGCTACTCTATGTACACCTCCTCCTCAATGAATTCGTTGAGGAATGTAGTCTTCACATCCATCTGATGAATGTGCCAACCCATCTGCGTTGAGAGAGTAAAAATGGTCCATATGGAAGAATACCTTGCGACAGGTGAAAATTTTTCTTCATAGTCAATCCCCTCAATCTGTGAGAAGCCTCGGGAAACGAACTTGCCTTGTACTTTTCGACACTCTTGTTAGCAGCTTGCTTCACTTTTTAGATCCATCTCGAACCTACCACTGATATCCCTTCCGGCCTTGGGACAATCTCCCATGCATTGTTTCTGACAATCGAATCATACTCTTCCACCATGGCATCTACCCATGCAGGGTCCTCCACAGCTTCCTCGAAAGAAGATGGTTCTGTCATGATACACTTTCTCATCAGAGCCATTTATCCAGTAAATCAGTCAGGTGACTATCTCTGTCTGCGTTGTGATTTAGGGGATCCTACATTCTGCGCTGCATCAAGATTCAGTCACTCAGCTTCTGTAGTGCGCTTTTGCCCTCTGATGTTTGGTGCTACATGAGTGGTTTCTTCTACTCCATGAACCTCCTCTTATGGCTGATCCACATCCTGAGGCTCATCTTTAGGAACTAATAGCTCCTCATCTGCATGCAAGTGTAGCTCCCTCTCAAGCGACAACTTCATGGCTTTCTCCTCATGAAATTTGATATCCCGTCGCACAATAGTCTTTCGACTGTCTGGAAGTTGTGCGGTGTTTCTGTGTACCCCACAAATATCCCAACCTATGCGGTCGGATCTAGCTTCTTCCTGGCATCCTTCGTCACACGAATGTAAACAGGTGAGCCAAAAATCTTCAAATGAGAAATATCAGGCTTCTTACCAGAAAATGCCTCTTCGGGTGTACTCATGCCAAGTACTCTATGAGGACAATGGTTTTGCACATAAACCACAGTGTTGCATGCTTCAGCCCACAAGTGTATGGGAAGGCCCTAATCATGCAAAATTGCCCATGCAGCACCCACGATCATTCTGTTCTTTTGTTCTGCGACCCCATTCTGCTATGGGCTATGAGGCGTTGTGAGCTCTCTTTGAATTCCTTTTGCGCTGCAAAAGTATTTGAATTCGCCAGAGATGAATTCACCACCATTATCACTCCTAAGAGCCTTCACCTGATTCCCCAACTCTTTCTCAACCAGTGCCTTGAACTCACAAAAATTTGAGAATGTCTCACTCTTCTTCTGCATGAAGAAGATCCAATACTTACGAGAAAATTCATCAACAAATATCACATAATACCTGTGCTTTTCTATCGAAGCTACTGAGAAAGGTCCACACACGTCTGTGTGAATTCTCTCAAGGATCGTCGTGGCATGACTATCCTTCTCATGAAAGGTGGTTAAATTTTCTATTGTCGACTAAGGTATGTACCTTTGGGAAGCCCAGTAGAAATCTGCTGCAAAATTTTCAAAGCGCCATGGTGAAGATGGCCCAATCTCCTGTGCCACAATTCACCCTCATCCCTTCTCACCACTCCTTCTGCTTTTCCTGCCATTACTGCGCAACCATCTACCTACAATTGATAAAGGTTCTTAACTCGAACCCCTATCCTCTAGGTTTCACCAGTTTCCTTACTGCACAGGAAAGCCTTTCCCTCGCTAAATACAACATCATATCCCTTGTCTTCCAACATCGCCACAAAGATTAGATTCTTATTCAATCATGGAACATGCATGAAATCCTTCAGGATGAAATTTTTTCCAAACTCCCTCTCAAAGGAAATGGTCCTGATACTAGTCGCACTGTATCTACCATCATCGCCGATCTCGATGTGCACTCCAAGATCCTTCTCATCCAGACCAGTAAACAAATCTTTGTCTCCGGTCATATGGAAAGACACATCACTGTCAAGAAACCACACTGATCCCATCACACTTGAGACCAAGCATGTGATCAGCAAAGAATCCAGCTCAAACTGTGAGGCTAAGGCCTCTCCAGCTGTAGATCCAGCAGCCTGCTTATTTTTCTTCTTCTGTGGACAATTAGTGGCGTAATGTCCATGTTGGCAATAGTGAAAGCACTTAACCTTGGACAAGTCCTACTTCTTGCCTTTCACACCGGATTGAGAAGGATTTTTATTTCCCTTCCCTTTCCTTGCTTTGGCAGCCAAAGCGCAATTTTCTTCATCTTCATTCTTCGATGAGGATCCATCCCTGGTACTCCGCCTTATCTCCTCCTGCATAAGATCTGACCAAAGTCGCTCCCATCCCATCAATTTCTCCCGAACATTGACAGAGTCCTTGTAGGAATGCCAACTCTTCGGAAGCCCAAGGAGAGCCAAGCTCACCAATTCCTCTTCATCTACAGTAACCCGCACACTTCCCAGCTTATCCCTGCACTAGAAAAACTTTGTGAGGTACTTGGGTATACTTTCGCCCTTCTTCATTTTTATTTTTCTGAGCTTGTCTTTAAGCGCCAACTTCCTCTGGTCGCTTTTTCTTTGGAACAAGTTCGTCAAAGCTTTCCACATAAATAATGGAGAAGATTTACCATGAACGCTGGACACTATGTGATCCTTCACACCTTCCAATTGAATTCTTCGACATTTTGCTGTCTTCTTTTGCCATGCGTCAAGTGCGGCTGCATCGCTAGAAGTAGGTTTTGGAATTTCTGCATCTATGAACTCCTTCAACCCATTATCCTCGAGCACTGCCTCCATCCCGTCCTTCCATGCAATATAATTCAATCTGCCCTCAAGGGCATACTCCAATCGCAATCCGTTGAAAGACATATCAACTTCGACACCAACAAAACACTGCAGCAAATTCGAATTCCACCAGCACAAAACTCAACCACTTCAATAGTTTCAATTGCTCTGATCAATATCGCTCCGATACCATGTAGAAATTATATAACTAATGAGTTATATATCCAATATTCTGTATTGTGCATGAAGTTAAAATAGTGTGTGATGAGGAGAATCTTGGATATATAACGCATTAGTTATATAATTTCTACAAACTTCTCTTTGAGGATTTCAATTTCTGATTTTTCAATAATTTTCTCTTTACCCTTTCTTTGATTGATAACTAGCTCCTCTTTTTCTGGTGAAGACAAATATATAATTATTTTTGGCTGGGAAAATTCATTGATTTTCTCAGTCTCTTTTCTTTCCATGACCTTCCTTGCATGTTTGGTCATTGGCTTCCTAGGTTGAAAAATGAAACCATCATCATCACCTGCAAACTCTCGTTTCTTATCAGTCTTACCTTTATTCAGATTTATTCCTCCATATTCAATGATTTCATCTTGCAAAATGCGTGATTATTCAATGTCAATTGCATGCAGGATATCCTCCAAGTTTCCTTTAGCCACTGTCTAGCTCCTAGCGACTCTCTTGTTGCCTTGTTTGTTGACTACCTGCTTCTATTTTGTAGGTGTTGTTTTAGGTGTGTCAATCATCTATAAAGGTTCTGCTTCCATGCTCACTGGTTCTAGAAGAGATGGTCTATTTCCTTCTTCAACTTCCTCTACCATAGCTGATGATGAAATGTTTCTATTTTTGGAGGATTTTTTAGGAGTAACTTCATCAATTTCATAACCACTCACGAAAAAGAAGGAAGTCCAATCTCTATCTAACCTCCTCAATTCCTATAACACTAAAATCTTAATTAGACCATGATGAAAAAGAGACGTCTCACTTCCTTCTTTCTTGATTTGAACCTTATTTGACATTTTCCCTAGACTTCTGTATAAATAAAGGGCAAGTCAAGTGACCTCTTACCCACAAAATGCAGAAAAAGCCTGAGATGATAGGAGTAGACCATGTGAAACCTTCCTTCATAGGTAAAATACTTCTGAATGACCATCAATAGCTTTGAATAATTGTCCTTCATGAAACTCTTAGGGATAGCATTTGTCAGATCAATTTCACTGTGTTCTTGCTTGATGAACTCTTTGCAATCTTGCATTGTGAATTTGATGCCTTTAAACCATTGTTCCTCTCCTCTATGGATTCCTGTTGCTGATGAGATGCTATCTGGTGTCACTCTAAGGTTCAGAATTCCAACCTTTGAAGTTGTTCCTGTGAAGCTAGAGGCAAAATCCTTGGAAACTTGTAGATGAAATCCCTGTAACCCCTGATAGAATTGCAAGTAGCCATTTATTTTGAAAACCTCCATGACAGTTGGGTCTTCATGGAGTAAATTCATTTCCATGGGCTCATACCTGTGGCAGTGACCACCTTTTTTCTTTTCCTTCTTGTAGCCATGGGTGCTTTATAATCTTCATAGCCTTGCTTGCTTGATGACACCTGCAAAGTTAAAATCTTCCAGCAACCTGCTTGGCTCGATCAAGCAGCTCTCCATGGATCAACTTACATGCAAAGATAAAGTTCAATATGACAAGAGCCTAATTGAGGTAAGTTTTAATGGTGTAACTGACAGGTCATGATTCAATCATGACATATACATGACCAAAAAGGTAATGATGACATCAAACATGGCTATGTACCTTTGAATTTATCATAACAGACTTGAATGACCTCCACCCTAACTCATCCAATCATAAAATGACACTTCATAGTGAATATGACAAGACAGGTTAAAAAACATATTTTCATAGTGAATTTAGTTTAGCCTCTAACAGATTCGCTACAATACTATTAGGAAGTTTTGTAGCGAAATATGTTGTTTTCCTGTGTAAAACGCTATGAAAATTTGAAAATTTGACAAACGTGCCCTTTTTAATTTTAAATTCATGGGGAATGAAAATTGACACCATATGAGGATTGATTTGACATGGAATGACATAGATGGAGGTGATAATGAAACTTAGGATAGGCCAAAAAATGTAAAAAACAAAAAATTCATATACCACATTGGAATGGCTAAGGAGACCTTATCCTTTTGATGAGTGAAATATATGACCATATGAAGAAATGTTTCACAAATTTATGAGTGATAATAGTGGCGCCAGTTGGGATGGTGTGCCCCTGTAGTACACCAAAGAACCTGTAGTTACAGTGCCATCCATCTTTTTGGAAATAAAGCTCTGAAATTTTCCAAGCCTTCTTCAAACTCTTATGGCATTCACCTCGAGCTCAATTTTGATGATCAAATTGTATTTATTAGAAGAAAAGTATAATAAAATGGAATATGTACAATGGAGTGAAAATTCAGTAAAACTTAAGAGGAATAGTGCTTTAGAAACCTGCCATTGACAGGCCCTCTAGCACAAGGTTTTCCATCCATCTCTTGAAGTAGATAAGTGTTGTTGTCATGGAATTCAATTACTATGAATGGTCCTTTCCAGATGTTCTCAAACTTACCATGTTTCCCCTTTTCTTCAATTCTCGCATCCCACTTCAACACTACATCTTGAATCTGAAAATTTTCCTCTTTGACCTTCCTTTCAAATATCTTCTTTATTTTGTTTTGTGATTATTGATGGTTGTTGTATACCTCCTCCCTTTTTTCCTGCAGAGCTATAAGTTGGTTTATTCTTCACTGAATATAATTAGGCTCCTCCTCTAGTCCTTGCAACAATTTCATAACAGGCACTCCCAAGGATTTGGGAAAAATGGCTTCAGCTCCATACACTAACTCATAAGGTGAAGTACCAATTGATATTTTTGTACATACTCTATCAACCCACAAAGCATACTTCAACTTCAAATGCCATGATATTTTGTTTTCTTGCAGTACCTTCTTGATAATTCTCACAATTATTTTATTATAAGATTCAGCAAGACCATTACCCTCTAGGTAATAAACAGTAGAGTTTCCAAGTGTTATGTGATACCGATGACAAAATCTAATCAACCTTTTGGATTTGAAAGCCTGTGCATTATCAGTAGTAATCTTCATAGGACAGTCATTGGGGGAATTTTTAGGTCTAAATGTTGAACCCTTAGTTAAACTGAGAGGGGGGGGGGGTGAATCAATTTAACACATTCATGAACTTTTAAAAATTTCCATTAAGCTTATTTACAACTTAATTTCATGATCAACTTTATATGTGAACAATATTAATATGTGAGCAGCAAGTATTAAGATAATGTGACAGCTGACTTATTATGAGAGCAGCAAGTATTAAGCAGATTGAATAAACCATATCAACACATAAGCATCACACACAGAGACAACAGATATAAGTGGAAACCCATAAAGGGAGAAAACCACATCTTATTATTGTTGTGATGCAAAGGCAAGCTCCAACTCCCTCTCACCACTGATTTTCTGTAGACACCAACCTATAGGAGGCTCCAACCTCAATTATGCAAGCTACAACTTGCAAGGAAGCTCCAACTCCCATCAATTTTCTACAGGCACCAACCTATAGGAGGATCCAACCTCAGTCAGCTACAACTGACATCTATCAAGCTACAACTTGATAGGGAAGCTCCAACTTCCTCACTCTATCAAAAGAAAACACTTGCTGATTTACCTTGGATATCAGCTTTGTTTTGTACCGTCTTTACTGTTGTCCTCCAGTCTTCATATCTGTCTTATATCATCTCTAACTTTTCACAGCATCTCCACCTTCTTCTTATTTTCTTTGCTTCAATTCTGCATTCTCTAACCTCTTTATGCATATCTATGAGATATCATTTATAGAGTTCCCCTCTTGACTATTTGTATTCTACAGATAATTTGGAGTGAACAGCCATGACTATTCGGCTTCTACCTTCTCATTCCTTTGTCCAACTCATTTAGAAAAAAAAATATAACATTATGTACAAATTTCAATATTACAGTGGGATTTTTGTTTTCCTCCAGAGACTTTCCAATGCATCACAAACAATGTAAAACCAATTAAAACATTTACATTCTGTTACAATATGGATTTCAAATCCTTCATTTAGCCTTTTCGATGCTGTGTTTTAGTAACTTGCACGGCTATCTCTGTCTTTTTCGTTTCTGCACACTCTCTTGTTCATTGCATTTGTGTAAGCTGCTGCATATATAATTGCATTTTATATAACTCAACCAACTCTTGGTGTTATATTAAAAACCTTTTAACATGTAAACACCCTGAGCCCACTCGCCGAACTCGCTCTATTCTCCGATGCGATGAATCACCTCTTGAATACTTCCGATTGCGATTAATCGCAATCGCAACTTCCAGTTGTATGTTCCGATGCTCTGTGTTCTACTTTCACTCCGATGCGATGATTCACTTGTTCACATATGTAAATAAATATATATATATATATATATATATATATATATATATATATATATATATATATATATATATATATATATTGTTTCACATATATATTTGCCGCTTTGCTTTCTTTTAACTCTTCAGCTTTGGTTTAAAAACTCAGAGCAAACATATATTAATCTTTTATTTTTATGGAGCCCACATACCAACAATACTCCGCCTCATTTATTTTCAATCGCAATCGCAACATTCATAGTGCTCTTGTGACTTGGTCATTTGATTTATGCTGATGCGATTAGCAAAGGCCCCACCATGTAGTCAAGCAACTCACCTGTCCGCCATCCATCCTTTCTCAAATCCAACGGCTGTCCTTCAATCGCAAACTTCATTTGCATGGTCCGTTGTTCTGTTTTATCTTGATGCGATGGCTCACTTTGATGCCCTTTAAGCCGGAACTCAAACACATAAGAATAACCATTCATAACATATCAGTTCCATGTTCTTTATTGCGATTGCAATATCAAAATCGTGTCCTCCAATATATCGGTGTGATGAACAAAGGGTCCCACAACATGTCATTAAACCTTGATCCATATTTTTCTTTATAACCCAATGCATAACCCATACTATACTTATTCGAATTAATATTCGAATATTACAATGAAACCATGTATAAGTGCTGGTATATAACTCAGGTATGTATATGGCCCCTATTTAAATTTTCACGGAACATTTCACCTTATATTAACCCTTCGTCCTTGGCTTAAAGTATGATCCATCGTGCTTTTAATATTGGGTTATTTCCTTTTTATAATCTCTGCTTTCACTAACACTTATAATTAAAATGAAACTTTGGATCACAGCATGTTACCTTACCTCTGATAAATCTTCGACCTTGGTTTAACACAAACCCAAATATAATCAACATTTGGCTTTAAACTTTGGTTTATGTTTCAATTTTCAACATATGTTTGACTCGGACCCATAGTGCTTTACCTCAATTAACCTTCGTACATCGCGCAAGTGTGATTACCGTAGATCTTCCAGCATTGGCAATTGGATGGACACAGCTAATATTGCGTTTTTCTTTGGGCCGAGGGTTAACACATGAAAATTACGTGATGTAAATTGTATTCAAATGCCACCCCAGGACACGTGGCGAGTGAAGACTTATATCACGTTATTTTCACAAATTCTACTTACCGCTTACTTATCCACGTGATACAGTTGGTTTTTCATTCCAAACCCGCCTTCACGGTTGATTCAAGGTTCCATTTCGATCTCGATTCCGCCTCCACCTTTGACTTCACACTTTTTATATGTTAACCCCTATTTCCTCAGCATTTTACCATGGCGCTTCCAAGACTTGAATTAAGATAAGCGTGTATAATACACACGTCTTTTCTCTATTAAAACTAACTCATCAGTCTTGTTTAACCCTTCTCACATTATTAACTCCACCACATACGAATATTCATCCATATATAACCTGGCTTCCTCTATCTCGGTTTTCATTTCACATTTGATTTATTAACGGCTCTGCCTCAGATACATTTCTTTGTAGCTTCCGCCTCTCACCATCGCATATAAACCATTCCATTATATTCTTTGTATTCTTTCTCTCTGTGCATGACTATTTCATTGTACTCTCTGTATTCTCTGCAACCTGGGATGCTTCTTTTTGTTGCCTTGCTTCTTTAAATGGCCCTGTCTCTGCTACTCAACCCTCTCTACATCTTGCTACCTCTTTTTCTATCTCTCTACTTCTATGCTGATCTCTTTGCCTCGTTGCTAGGTGTTCCTCCTTTGCCATCTCCTTTGCCATCAATGACAACATTTCCAAAATTCTCCCCCTTTGGCATTGATGGCAACATATCCACAAATAATCCAATGCATCCTCCAAGTCTTCCTCTACCTATCTTCTTTTTCTTTCTTTTCCTCCCCCTTTGACATCAATGGCAAAGGGTTGCACATTACCTAGTGAATTTCTTAAATCTTATCCATTTTACTCTGATCTTGAGGACCTGTTTCATGCCCTGCTTACTTGCTCTGACTCTTTTGTGACTCTCTTTGTTGACTGATCTCCCCCTGGAATGATGCTTTCTCTTCATGTCAGAGAGTATCATCTGCAGACACTACCCCTAGTTTGTCTCTCAGATATTCAAATGGTTCTCTAGTAAGAGGTTTTGTGAATATATCTGCTATTTGTTCTTTTGTTGGCACATATTCCAAATTCACTACCTTCTATGCTACTTGTTCTCTAAGGAAATGGTACTTGATTGGGATGTGTTTAGTTTTTGAATGAAGTACAAGATTTTTTGATATACTTATTGCACTTGTATTATCACATTTGATAGAGATAGGTTCATCAATGCTTACCTTCATGTCTTGGAGGGTTTGTTTCATCCACATGACTTGTGTGCAACATGCTGCTGCTGCTATGTATTCTGCTTCTATTGTAGATAGAGAGATAGATATTTGTTTCTTGCTTAGCCATGCCACTAGACTTTTTCCCAAATAGAATGCTCCTCCACTTGTGCTTTTCCTTTCATCCACACAGCTGGCCCAATCTGCATCTGTATATGCGGTCAAAGTGAAGCTCTTGCCTTTTGGATACCATAGCCCATACTGTGCAGTTCCTTGTAGATATCTTAATATTATTTTGACTGCTAGAAAGTGATTTTGTTTTGGTGCTACTTGATATCTAGCCACAAGTCCTACTTCCAACATTATGTCTGGTCTAGAAGCTGTCAGGTATATCAGACTTCCTATCATGGATCTGTAATGTCTTAGATCTATATCTGCAGATCCATCATCAGCACATAGCTTGCATCCAGTGATCATGGGAGTTGACACAGGTTTGTAGTCTTCCATTTTTAACCGTTTCAACATTTCTCTTAAGTATTTTTCTTGTGATATGAATGTACCTCTGTTCTTTTGTTAAATTTGAAGTCCTAAGTAGAAGGTGAGCTCTCTGATCATAGACATCTCAAACTCTAATTTCATCTCTTCAGAAAATCCTTTTGCTAACTCATCTTTTCTGCTTCCAAACATGATGTCATCTACATACACTACTACAATCAGGAGTTTATTTTCATTGGCCTTTATGTACAAATTGTTGTCTACTCCTCCTCTCATAAAGCCTTGCTTTTGCAAGTACTTGTCCAGTCTTGAATACCATGCACAAGGAGCTTGTTTCAGCCCATATAGGGCTTTCTTTAATCTGCACACATATTCTTCTTTATCTATTAATGAGAATCCTTCAGGTTGTTCCATGTAGACTTCTTCTTCTAGATGTCCATTCAGGAAGGAAGATTTCACATCCATTTGATATACCTTGAAGTCATGGTAGCATGCAAAGGCCAAAAACATTCTGATAGCTTCCATTCTGGCTACAGGGGAAAATGTTTCATCATAATCAAGACCTTCAATTTGTGAATATCCCTTGCATACAAGTCTGGCTTTATTTCTGATTACCTGTCCTTGTTCATTCATCTTATTCTTGAATACCCATTTTGAGCCTATGACATTTTTCTCAGTGGGTCTTGGAACTAATTCCTAGGTATTGTTCTTCTCAATTTGGTCCAATTCTTCATTCATAGCATTCACCCAATATTTGTCCTTGTTGGCTTCTTCAAACTTCTTTGGCTCTATTTGTGATAACATAGCTAGGTATACCTCTTCTGTCTGTTTAGTTAGTTGTCTTCTTGTCTAGACTCCTACACTCTTGTCCCCAATGATTTGATCTTCTGGATGGTTCTTTTGAGTGTATCTTGAGGGGCCTTTTGAGTTCAGTTCAGTATCTTCTGTTGTCTTGCTTATTTCATCATCATCTTGGTTCTCTTCTTCATGATCTTCTAGAGGATTGCTGCAACCTGTACTTCTTGTCTTGTTTGGTAGTTCTTCATCAAATCTTACATCAATGCTTTCCACAATTTTGCGAAGTGTTTTGTTGTAGCACCTATAACCTTTACTCTTGGATGCATATCCTAAAAATATTCCTTCATCTGCTCTTGCATCAAACTTTCCCAGATTTTCATCATTATTTTTTATGAAACACTTGCTTCCAAAGACTCTAAAGTGCTTGATTGATGCTAGTTTACCATGCCATAGTTCATAAGGAGTCTTGTCATTGTTTGGTCTTAAATGAGCTTTGTTTAGAATATGCACAGTTGTGTGTACTGCTTCTGCCCAGAAGTTTTGGGGAATTTTATTTTCTTGCATCATAGCTCTAGCAATCTATTGTACAGACCTGTTTTGTCTCCTTCCCACTCCATTCTATTGAGGTGTACCTGCAATTGTAAACTGTTGTTTTATCCCATGCTCATTGCATAGGTCTACAAAATCATAGTCTGTGAATTCACCTCCTCTGTATGATCTAATTCACTTTAGCTTGCATCCTGTTTGATTTTCTGCCAATGCCTTGAATATCTTGAATTCTCAAGTGCTTCCGATTTATATTTGAGAAATGCAACCCATGTCATTCTAGAAAAATAATCTATTATCGGCATGAAATAGGATTCTCCACTTGGTGTTTTAGTTCTTAAAGGTCCACACAGATCCATGTGTACAAGGTGAAGTGGCCCTCTTGTTGATAGCTCTTCTTTGGTCTTAAAGGATGTGCGGGTCTGTTTTCCCAATTAGCAAGATTTACATATGGTATTTGAAGGCTTCTTTATTGCTGGCATATCTCTGACTGCTTTCTTCTTGTTCAAACTGATGATATGGTCGAAGTTAAGGTGTCCCAATATTCTATGCAATAACCATGACTCCTCAAGTTTTCTAAGGTGGCATGTTTCATTCTCTTCCTTCACTACATAGACATTACTTTTTGTTCGAACACCTTTGATCAGGATCTTTCCTATGGTGCTTGATCTTACTTCACATACTTGAGATCTAAAAAGAACTTCACAGCCTTTATCACACATTTGACTGATACTCAGCAGATTTTCTTTCATCTCATCCACAAATAGTACATCTTGGGCCTTTCCTCGGCCATTATCCAGAATGACTGAGCCTTTTCCTTTGATTTTCCCTTCTTTATCATTGCCAAAAGTAACATTTCCAGATTTCTTATCATCAAAGGTTGTAAACTTGCTTCTATCTCCATTCATATGCTTTGAGCAACCACTGTCTAAATATCATTGGCTTTTCAGATTTTGAGCTATTAGAGCCAGGTCACATTTATTTACCTTCTTTTTCCACTGCAAGCATCTTTTTTTTTGGGTACCTTTTCTGAGATGATGGACCACATTGTCTGAGAGGACATTTTGAAGACATATGTCCACTTTTATTGCATGCGCATCATTTGATCATATATTTAGTAGAATTATGAGTACGAGTAGACTCTCCATGATTCATAAACCTCCTTGAGGTTTTGAACATCAGACTTTGTCCATATTTTCTACATTCTATGATTTTATGGCCAAATTCCTTACAGTAAAAAAATTATCCATAAAAACAATTTGCATACCTGATGAAAGGTTTTCTTCTCCATTTGTTTGCTTGAGATAATATTTTCACTATTTGCATCCTTTGCTGGTTTGAATTAATTCTTCTTGTCTGACAGTATGCAGCAATATGTCCTAGCTTGTGGCAGGCATAACAGGTGGCATTTTTCATAGGAGGGAAGAATCTCCTTTGATGGCTTCCAAATTTGACATACTCAGGAGTATATGAGCCTTTTTCTGTTGACTATTTATTTATTTATTATTTGTCATTAGAGGTTCCTTCTAGTTTCTGTCTACTTCATTGTAGGTTTCTTCTTCTGTAGGAATCATCTGAGGTGCTTTATCATCCTTACCTGCTTTTACAAAAGTGATATTTTTGTTTTCCTTTTCTTTTCCTTTACTTGATTCTCCTTCATAGCCTATCCCAGTTTTTATCAGAGGATATCTTTGAGCATCTAGAATTTCATTCAACTTACTAGAGCTTGTTGTTTTAGAAGTATTTATTGACACTTTCCTTTAGGCATTTTCTAATTTCTTCCTCAAGCATACTACTTCTTCTTCCAATTTCTCTTGTTCCTGAATTTTATCCTTAATTTTATCAAGTAAAATTTCTTCTACCTTCTTGGCTTCTTCAAGCTCTACTTTCAACTGAATGAGGACTTCTGAATTTTTTTCTTCTCTTACATATTTGAGGAGAATGTCTTTCTGTATTCTGCACTTCAGTTCGAGTCTATAAATTTCCTCCAGGGCACTTCTTAGCTCCCCCTCAAGATCAACTTCACCTTCTTCTTCATCTTCTAGAAGGAATCATTCAAGCTCTTCTATAGCCATCAATAGAAATTCAGAGGTTCCTTCTTCACTTGAGGGTTCATCTGAGTCTTCAAATGCATTGCTGTCTTGTTGAGCATAGAAATACTTTCTATTGAATCTCTTCCCTTTCTTAGATATGGTTTTCTCTGATTCTTGACTCTGATTCTTTGTTTTCTTATAAGGACTTAGCAGCATAGTGTTCAACTCTTCCACAGTTAAAGCATTTAAATGGAAGTTTAACTTTATATTTACCTAAGCCTCTATCCAATTTCCTAACAAATTTGGCCTCTTCTTCATCAGAGCAAGAGCATATCTCTTCCTTTTCTTCTTTCTTCTTCTTTGTCTTAAAGGCTACCTCCCTTACATTTGACTTCCTCTGTGGCAGTCTCATCTCATAGGCTGTTAGGTTTCCAAGTAGTTGGTTCATGGTCAATATTTTCCAATCAGTTGTTTCTTCTATGGAAGAAACCTTGGGGTTAAAGCTGGATGGTAAAGATCTTAGAATCTTTTGAACAATTACACATTATTGTATGGTTTCTCCAAGAGCTTTCATATTATTAACAATTTCTGCAACCCTTAAGAAGAAGCTGGTAATGTCTTCATCATCATTCATTTTTAAATTTTCAAACTGAGCTCTATATACTTGAATTTTTTCAGTCTTCACCCTTTTTTTTCCCTCATGGATGTTTTCTATAGTATCCCACATATCTTTGGTAGTCTTGTTGTGCATTACTTTGATAAATTCTGCCTCACACAGTCCATTTAAGATTGCATTCATGGCCTTTGCATTAGATACAAAATCTTGTTTTGCTTCTTTCTTTGAGTCAGTCGACATTGGGGCATATCCAAATTCCATAGTAGCCCGAACTTATATTCCTAGAGACATTATGTATGCTCTCATTCTGATTTTCCAGAAGGCATAATTTGCACCAGTGAAAAAATGAGCTTTGTTAGTTGAGCATCCTTCTTGACTAGCCATCCTGGGTACCTAGGATCTCCTTTCAGTTGTTAAACTAATGCAAAAGGAACCTTCTCTGATACCAATTGTTGAACCCTTCGTTAAACTGAGAGGGGGGGTGAACCAGTTTAACACATTCATGAACTTTTAAAACTTTCCATTAAGCTTATTTACAACTTAATTTCATGATCAACTTTATATGTGAACAATCTTAATATGTGAGCAGTAAGTATTAAGATAATCTAACAGCAGACTTATTATGAGAGAAACAAGTATTAAGCAGATTGAATAAACCATATCAACACATAATCATCACACACAGAGACAAAAGGTATAAGTGGAAACCCATAAAGGGAGAAAACCACATCTTATTATTGTTGTGATGCAAAGGCAAGCTCCAACTCCCTCTCACCATTGATTTTCTGTAGGCACCAATCTACAGGAGGCTCCAACCTCAATTTTGCAAGCTACAACTTGCAAGGAAGCTCCAACTCCCATTAATTTTCTGCAGGCACCAACCTACAGGAGGATCCAACCTCAGTCAGCTACACCTGACATCTATCAAGCTACAACTTGATAGGGAAGCTCCAACTTCCTCACTCTATCAAAAGAAAACACTTGCTGATTTACCTTGGATATCAGCTCTATTTTGTACCTTCTTTACTGTTGTCCTCTAGTCTTCATATCTGTCTTATATAATCTCTGACTTTTCACAACATCTCATCCTTCTTCTTATTTTCTCTACTTCAATTCTGCATTCTCTAACCTCTTTATGCATATCTACAAGATATCATTTATAGAATTCCCCTCTTGAATGTTTGTATTCTACAGAGAATTTGGAGGGAACAGCCATGACTATTCGGCTTCTGCCTTCTCATTCCTTTGTCCAACTCATTTAGAAAAAAAATTTAGCAGTATGTACAAATTTCAATATTACAGTGGGATTTTTCATTTTCCTCCGAAGACTTGCCAACGCATCACAAACAATGTAAAACCAATTAAAACATTTAAATTCAGTTACAATATGGATTTAAAATCAACCCATTCATCCTTTTGGATCACTATGTTTTTGTCTTTTCTATAGCTATCTCTGTCTTTTTCGTTTCTGCATGCTCTCCTGTTCATTGCAGTTGTGTAATTGCTGCATATATAATTGTCTTTTATATAACTCAACCAACTCTCAACATTATATTAAAAAAAAAAATTAACATGTAAAACACCCTTTCGGGCCCACTCACCAAACTCGCTCTATTCTCCGATGCGATGAATCACTTCTTGAATACTTCCGATTTCGATTAATCGCAATCACAACTTTCAGTTGTACGTTCCGATGTTCTGCTTTCACTCCGATGCGATGATTCATTGTTCACAGATGTATATATATATATATATATATATTGTTTCACATATATATTTGTCACTTTGCTTTCTTTTAACCCTTTAGCTTTGGTTTAAAAAATCGGAGAAAACATATATTAATATTTTCTTTTGTATGGAGCCCACATACCAGCTATACTCTGCCTCATTTATTTTCAATCGAAATCGCAACATTCATAGTGCTCTTGTGACTTGGTCATTTGATTTCCGCCGATGCGATTAGAAAAGGCCCCACCATGTAGTCAAGCAACTCACCGTTCTGCTATCCATCCTTCCTCAAATCCAACAGTTGTCCTTCAATTTCAAACTTCATTTGCATGTTCCATTGTTCTGTTTTATTCCGATGCGATGGCTCACTTTGATGCCCTTTAAGCCGGAACTCAAACACATAATAATCACCATTCATAACATATCGGGTCTGCGTTCTTTATCGCGATCGCAATATCGCAATCGCGTCCTCCAACAGATCAGTGTGATGAATAAAGGGTCCCACAACATGTCACTAAACCTTGATCCATATTTTTCTTTATAACCCAATGCATAACCCATATTATACTTATTCGAATTAATATTCTAATATTACAATGAAACCATGTATAAGTGCCGGTATATAACTCAAGTATGTATATGGCCCCTATTTAAATGCTCACGGAACATTTCACTTTATATTAACCCTTCGTCCTTGGTTTAAAGTATGATCCATCGCGCTTTTAATATTGGGTTCTTTCCTTTTTATAATCTCCGCTTTCACTAACACTTATAATTAAAATGAAACTTTGGACCATAGCATGTTACCTTACCTCTGATAAATATTCGACCTTAGTTTAACACAAACCCAACTATAATAAAAAATTGGCTTTAAACTTTGGTTTATGTTTCAATTTTCAGCATACGTTTGACTCAGACCCACAGTGATTTACCTCAATTAACCTTCGTATATCGTGTAAGTGTGATTACCGTAGATCTTCTAGCATTGGAAATCGAATGGACACAACTAATATCGCATTTTTCTTTGGGCCGAGGGTTAACACATGAAAATTACGCGATGTAAATGGTATTCAAATACCACCCTAGGACACGTGGCAAGTGAAGACTTATATCGCGTTATTTTCACAAATTCTACTTACCTCTTACTTATCCACGTGATACAACTAGTTTTTCATTCCAAACCCACCTTTACTGTTGATTCAAGGTTCCATTTCGCTCTCGGTTCCACCTCCGCCTTTGACTTCACACTTTTTATATGTTAACCCCTATTTCCTCAGCATTTTACCACGGTGCTTCCAAGACTTGAGTTAAGATAAGCGCGTATAATACACACGCCTTTTCTCTATTAAAACCAACTCATCGGTCTTGTTTAACCCTTCTCACATTATTAACACCACCACATATGAATATTCATCCATATATAACCTACCTTATTCTATCTCGGTTTTCATTTCACATTTGATTTATTAACGGCTCTGCCTCGGATACATTTCTTTGTAGCTTCCGCCTCTCACCATCACATATAAACCCTTCCATTATATTCTTTGTATTCTCTGTCTTTGTGCATGATTGTTTCACTGTTTCACTGTACTCTCTGTATTCTTTGCAAACTGGGCTACTTCTTTTTGCTGCCTTGCTTCTTTAAATGGCCCTTTCTCTACTGCTCGACCCTCTCTACATATTGCTGCCTCTTTTTCTATCTCTCTGCTTCTATGCTACTCTCTTTGCCTTGTTGCTAGGTGTTCCTCCTTTGCCATCTCCTTTGCCATCAATGACAACATTTCCAACACTAAAATGGGTCTCCTAAGGAAATTATAAAATAATAATGGAAATAATAAGATAAAATTTGATGACATCATCAAATTTTAGAGAGAAAAATAAAAAAACTACTTTTTCAACTCATATTTTCAACATATCTCCCAAATTTTTTACTCAAATTTTGAGCGGGAGTACTCTTTGGATGAAAAATTTAATTCCTCATCTAAGGAGTACCCATGTTGCATATTTTCGATGCATCCTTCTACACGAAAAATGAGAAATACATGAAAAACGTGATTGTAATCATGTTTTTTTATGTATTTCTCATTATTTGTGTAGAAAAGTCCATCAAAAGTATGCAACATACGAACTCCTTGGATGTAATGTTCCTAATTGGCCCAAGCTAATTGGAACATTTCATTTTGTCTTAATTTTATGTATTGATGAATAAAATGTAAAGGAGGACATGAGAACTTCCTTAAATCAAAGAATAAATACATGCCCAATATGAAAAAGGATAAATCTAGGCCTTTTATAACAAATCCACTTGTGTGTGAACAGAAATTGGGCCACCTTGGAGAACCAACGCAATTTTAGAAGAGGGATCCAATGTGAAAGGGGTTAAGTCCATTGAAGTGGTTTAGGGTTTGTGCACCCCTTCAAGTTATAAAAATGAGGAGAGGGCTCATGTAAAGGTTGTTGATCATATTTGGAATTTCAAGTTGCTTGAGCAACTCCTTTCTCTGTGCTATTTAGCAAGAGAAAGAGAGGGTTTCCTATTTAGGAACTCTCCTCCCTTCCTTGAGAAGATCTTGCAGGGCATTGTACTGCATTTTCCACTATTCGGCATTGTTGGCCAAGCTCCACCTCTAGTATCAGCGCTGATCCTATTGAGGGTTTTGCAGTTGTTGTGAGTTGCAGTAAGTGGCGAACTAGATCTGCAAGATCTAATTGTTTTGGAGGAGATTTCTCTCAGGGAGGGTGTCTTGTGACCACACGGAAGAGGATCTCACTCTTTTATCTTGATTTCATATATGTACATTTCATCTATTGACATATTTGGCTCAAGCTACAACACTTCCCCTTTGGGTACTCCGTTATTACATGTGTTGCTACAAGTATTATTTGATTTTCCCTTTGTAATATATCTCTGATGATTGAGGCTTGCCTCTCATCTTGAAGATTCACATTGTATCTTGCTGATAGCTATTTTTCATATCTAATATGTATTTTAATAAAAATCATCTTCAGCTATTTCTGAAGTTTCTGCAGTTCCATGTATAAAAAGTCAGATCTACAATTTCTAGTGTATTATTTTGTTAAAACCCCAAAGGGGACTTGTAAAAGAGGCTGAGTAGTTTCCAGATCTGGTATGGATCTGATGTTACAGCCATATATCAATCATATATATTATTTCCATTATTCAACTTCTGAAGCATACTTAGAGGGACACACTCTATTCATTTCTGCAATTTTATAAATGCCGGAGCTATCTTTCCTAAAGAATTTCTACTATATTGTTCATGTGATTTGTTGTATGACAATGGGAGAATATTTCATAATTCTGATCTGATGTTTTATGGCTGATTTCTGAGCCTTATGGCTGGTCTCCAGTGATTACTGGGCAAAACTGCGTAATTCTGGTTGCTAGGTTTCCTTATTGCAGCAGCGCTTCTCACTAGCTGATTTTTAGCTAGTCAACTTCGTGGGAGATCTGTTTAAGGTCCTTAGACACATTTTTTTTCAGCTAAAATTCAGCATGGAGGTCCCAAATAGCCTAAGCTAGGGAATCCTAGCCCTGGTCTGTGTTATTTTTTCACTCGCTTGCTTATACAACGTTTTATCTAAGCCTGTTGCAGAATTTCCTGCAATGGAATTTCCCGCTTCTTCCTTGGATGGTTTTTTCTCCTCTTTGGAATTATTTATTATATATAAATATCTAAGAGTCCCAAGGGCTGAAAAATCCATTTGGAGTGTTTTATTTCACCAAATTTCTATAGACAGAGTCTGAAATGGGCCAGGTAGCCTCTGGATCTCACCCTCTCCTTAGAGGTGACACATCCTATAAAAGCCCCTTCAGTCTATCTTTGGTTTAGAATTTCTAGTGCATTTCCATACTGCTATGAATCCATAGAGGAATATCTCAATATATTCCCAACTGAGCCTAATTTTCCCCATTTGGAATATTACAATGGTATCAGAGCATGATCTCTGGCTCAGCCTGTGAGATCAAGCTATCAGAGAAGTGTTGAAGAAGTAGAAAGTAGGAAGCATGGAGAGGATGAGATTACTCTCATATATTTTTAGATCTAAGAAGAACCTCTATGAAGGGGTTGAACAGTTGAAGGCGGAAAGATGCAGTGAAACTCCAAGAGGGTTTAAAGGGAAAAAGGACTGCAGTGAAACCTTTATGAGGTTTCAAGAGAAAGAAGAATACATGGGGATTCCTCCTTCAAGAGAAGACCCATATCTAATGTCTCCTATTGAGGATGAGGCATTTCCCATCATTAAAGAAAAGGATGGGGGTGAAAGCGCAATCACAATAAGAGGCCCTTTGGCCTTTCAAGAAGGAAGAGCATCTCAAGAAGAAGAGCATACACCCTTCTCTGTTTCAAGGGCTGGAAGGGCAGAAAGGGAAAGAGGGATTATGTAGCAAAGATGAGGAAAAATCTGTCCACCCACATCCTCAATCCACTCTATGCCTTGATGTCTCCTTATTTGGGGGAATTCCACCATGGAGTTCTCATGATGAGTAGAAGAACAAAGTGTCCCCTCAACCTTGTGCATCAATGCCATATCTTTTCAAATTGGAGGCCAACACCACATGGGAGACTATGGGTAAGAAGCATTCCTATGAAAATCATAGTTTGCTTTATGATTGCATGCATTCTTTTACTTTGCATATGCAGGCCATGACTCCCAAGATTATTATACCATATAAGCTTCATGGCCAACTGTGGGCCAAGGTTGTTCTTAAACATGGCCACTCCCTTGATGGGCTAAGGGAGATTCTACACCATGATTGGTGCTGTCACAAGGCACCAAATATAATTTTCACTTTCATACATGGTGGGATGAAGGGAGCAGCAATTAATTGGCTTGTGAACCACTTACAACATTTAGATTTGATGCAGGAAAAGGACAGAATGCGCTGGGTTTTGCTAGGTGAGTTTAAACACTCCCCAAAATCTCTAATTTCCTTGTCACATGCCTTGTATCTCAAGAGGAGGCTGCATAAGAAGAAGGCATGGGTGTTTGGTTTGACAAGGAAGAGGTATGGGCACCACATGATGAATCCCATGTCCATACATCTACTTTTGCCTACAATTTATGTACATGTGTTTTTGCTTCAGATGCATTTCAAAATCTTGTATGTACTTGGGCTTGGGAGAAATTGCAATCTTCTCATGGGTTGGCATAAGGGGAGTTGTTCATATCATGCTATTGATGCCCCATGCATGAGAGGAGGGATGACACATTGGGTGAATGTGTTCATGGTGGATGAGATCTCCCATATCTATTCATGCTTTGAGAGGAGGATAGGATACTGCATGGTTGCTTCATTATGTATCTTGTTTATTTTTACAAAGGGCCATGTATCGAAGTTATGTCATGAAGGAAAGCCCCTCACATGGAAGAATTTAAAGCATGACATGTTTTGTTTGAATCATATTCAGCCAACACCCATCATCCTCCACTATTCTCAATATTTGAAGAAGCTTGTTGCAGTAAGAAGGTGGTGGGATGGCCACCTATTGTACTATGGTTTGGAGCAGCATGGGGAGTGCTTTGAAAGAGGGTTACATCAGAATTTTCAAAGAGGCATGGGCCATGTAGATATTGATCAGCAACATGACTCTTTGGGAGGATTGAATCAGCCCACTCTTCCTTCTCTTGAGGAAGGAAATGGAACCATGCAGCTCTCCCTTAGTTGGAGAAAGATTATTGGTGTAGAACATGATCATGTTACACATGTTTTTATTTATGATTTCATGCACTCTTACACCATGTTTTTGCAGGAAAAATATTCCAAGGAAGAAATGATATATCATGTGAGCCTCTTGGCCAATTTTGGGCTCCAAAATTTTCTGATGTGAGCCTCTCCCTTGAGAGAAAAGGGGAAATTTTGCAAAGAGAAGGGTGCTACCCCAAAGCACCAAACATGCATCACACTTTCAGCCATGATGATGTGGCATGGGAAGCAAGAATGAAGGATGGAATGTGCCTCATGAGAGGACCACTCTCCATGTATTTTATGTCTCATATTCCAGAGAAAGCATGGGACAAACCCTGCTTGTTTCATATGATATATTGTATCCTTATGGGATGATCTAATTCCATCTCATGAGAACATTGGAGGAGAAAGAAATGTATGGATTGGTGAGAGCTTGGCTTATGGAGGAGGCTTACCTTATGATGGTGTCACCAAGGAGGAAATTTTGCAGCACTCACCTTGCAGTTGCTCGAGGGCAAGCAGCAATTTTTGGAGGGGAGGACTGTAATGTTCCTAATTGGCCCAAGCTAATTGGAACATTTAATTTTTTCTTAATTTTATGTATTGATGAATAAAATTTAAAGGAGGACATGAGAACTTCCTTAAATCAAAGAATAAATACATGCCCAATATGAAAAGGGATAAATCTAGGCCTTTTGTAACAAATCCACTTGTGTGTGAAAAGAAATTGGGCCACCTTGGAGAACCAGCGCAGTTTTAGAAGAGGGATCCAATGTGAAAGGGGTTAAGTCCATTGAAGTGGTTTAGGGTTTTTGCACCCCTTCAAGTTATAAAAATGAGGAGAGGGCTCATGTAAAGGTTGTTGATCATATTTGGAATTTTGAGTTGCTTGAGCAACTCCTTTCTCTGCGTTGTTTAGCAAGAGAAAGAGAGGGTTTCCTGTTTAGGAACTCTCCTCCCTTCCTTGAGAAGCTCTTGGAGGGCGTTGTATTTCATTTTCCACTATCCGGAATTTTTGGGAAAGCTCCACCTCTATTAGCAACGCTGATCCTATTGAGGGTTTTGCAGCTGCTGTGAGTTGCAGCAAGTGGTGAACTAGATCTGCAAGATCTAGTTGTTTTGGAGGAGATTTCTCTCAGGGGGGGTGTCTTGTGACCACCTGGAAGAGGATCTCAATATTATATCTTGACTTCATATCTGTACATTTCATATATTGACATATTTGGCTCAAGCTATAGCATTTCCCCTTTGGGTACTGCGTTATTACATGTGTTGCTACAAGTATTATTTGATTTTCCCTTTGTAATAGATCTTCGATGAATGAGGCTTCCCTATCATCTTGAAGATTCACATTGTATCTTGCTGATAGCTATTGCTCAGATCTGATATGTATTTTAATAAAAATCATCTTCAGCTATTTCTGAAGTTTCTGCAGTTCCATGTATAAAAAGTCAGATCTACAATTTCTAGTGTATTATTTTGTTAAAACCCCAAAGGGGACTTGTAAAAGAGGCTAAGTAGTTTCCAGATCTGGTATGGATATGATGTTATAGTCATAGATCTGATTTCCATTATTCAACTGCTGAAGCATACTTAGAGGGATGTAGTCCATTCATTTCTGCAATTTTATAAATGTCGGAGCTGTCTTTCCTGAAGAATTTATGCTATATTGTTCATGTGATTTGTTGTATGAAAATGGGAGAATATTTCATAATGCTGATCTGATGTTTTATGGCTGATTTCTGAGCCTTATGGCTGGTCTCTAGTGATTACTGGGAAAAACTGCGCAATTCTAGTTGCTGGGTTTCCTTGTTGCAGCAGCTCTTCTCACTAGTTGATTTTTAGGTAGTCAACTTCATGGGAGATTTGTTTAAGGTCCTTAAACACATTTTTTTCAGCTAAAATTCAGCATGGAGGTCCCACATATCCTAATATAGGGAATCCCATCCTTGGTCTGCGTTATTTTTTCACTCCCTTTCTTATACAACGTTTTCCCTAAGCCTGTTGCAGAATTTCCTGCAGTGGAATTTCCCGCTTCTTCCTTGGATGGTTTTTGCTCCTCTTTGGACTCATTTATTAGATTTGAAGATCTAAGAATACCATGGGCTGAAAAATCCATTTGGAGTGTGTTATTCCCATCCTTTCTATGTTTCACCAACTTTCTATAGACAGAGTCTGAAATGGGCCAGGTAACCTCTGGATCTCACCCTCTCCTTAGAGGTGACACATCTAGTAAAAGCCTCTTCAGTCTATCTTTGGTTTATAATTCCTGGTTCATTTCCATACTATTGTGAATCCATAGAGGAATATCTCAATATATTCCCTATTGAGCCTAATTTTCCCCATTTGGAATATTACATTGGATGAGAAATTAAATTTTTCATCCAACGAGTACTCCCACTTGAAATTTTAGTAAAAACTTTGGGAGATAAGTTGAAAATACGAGTTGAAAAAGTAGTTTTATTATTTTATTACTTTTTAATCCTTTTACCCTTTTACTTAAAAATGGTGAATCATCCCCCATGGTTGACATCATCATCTTGAATCCTATTGGTTCTTATAAATTTTATTTTTGTTGTACATTTTTCTTGGGAGGCCCATTTTAGACCTCAAAATTTCCTTAATGCAAACATGGGGAATATGTTATTCTCTAAGAATTCGATGATGACTGAATCCTTTGCCTGCCTTGTTGGGATTTCTTCAATCCACTTGGTGAAATCATCTGTTGCTGTCAGGATCCAGCGATATTGTCGTGAAGAATATGGGTGTATTTCACCATAAAATCTAGCCCCCACTATTGGAAAGGTGCCTCAACATAAATTGGCATCAAGGGTAAAGGAAATAGCTTTTTCTTACCATAAAAAATTTGAAATTCATGGAAGGCAGCTATCTTCTTGTAGACATCCTTGAACATGGTGGGCCAGTAGTACCCTGCTCTGAGAATTTTTTTTTTGTGGACTTCCAGCAGTGATGTCCTCCACAATCTCCTTTATGAAACTCTTCAATCACCTTTTCATCTTCCTCTTCCAGCAAAAAATTCAAAATAATGCCACCAATATCTTTCCAGTAAATATTCTTATCTATAATGCAATATCTCAAATATTTTAGTTTCACAAACCTTGATTTTAATTTAGTAAATTCTACAGGAGCTCTATGATGATGCAAGACAAAGACAATGTATTTGTACTAGTCAGATAAAATGTACTTCTCTTCAATAGGAATTATCTCTTCATCTTCATCTGAAAAATTTGAAATTTCTACAATAAAATTCATATCAAGATAGTCAAAATTGGACTTTGTCATCATCTTTGCTAGCCCCTGTCCTTTCACCAATTTTGTAGGTCTGATTTCTATATCATACTCCAGTAAATTAGTTATCCACTTCCCTCTCTTGCCATCAGGATCAGCTTGATTCAAGATGTCCTTCACCACAATGTTAGGCACAAATTCTATGACATAAGAATGTAGAATATATATTCTGAAATATTTAATGGCTTTGATCAAAGCATATGCTTGTTTTTCTAAAATATTTTATTTAAACTCTGAGTTAGCAAGGTTTCTGCTAAATAATTAAATTAGCTACTCTATATATTGTTGTCCTTTCTGTAATAAAACTACAACAATGGTGTTTTCAGATGCAAATGTAAAAACCAAAAATTCTTTTGAAAAATCTAGGCTAATCAATATTGGGGCCTAAGTGAGTGCTTTATTAATTTCTTCAAATGATTGCTTTGCTTCAACTGTCCATTTAATATTAGCTCCTTTCTTCAACATCTTGGTTATATCTTTGAAAATCTCAGCAAAGTTGGGGATAAATGTTAGGTCCCTATATCACTAGTATAGCCCCTTATTATTGTTAGTGTAAACCCCTTATTGTTATTGTTGTACCCTTGTAACCCCCATTTTGTTATTATTGTGCCCTTAAATTATTATTGTTAGGTCGGCTAGGATTACATTGTGGCCCACTAAGATTACATTATGGCCCCATGGACTCCTATATATAGAAAGGAGGTTTTGTAAATTGTATCATCCAAGAATTGTTCATTTATGTAATGTATTGGAGGTTTCCCCCTCGAAGTGGATATTTTCTAAGACGTTGATATCTCTTTTCTTCTCTTTTTGGAGCTGGTTACACAACATTTGGTATCAGAGCTTTGGATTCTAGGGATTTTGTTACTCCCAAAACAGAGGTCATTGTGGAATTTCGCTGCAACTTTTTTCTCACTGAAGTTGGCTTCAAAGGTTTTTAGGGTGTGGAAAAGTGAAATCCACAAGGAGATATTGTCTAAGGGTGACTCAGAGCTTGGTCATAATATTTTAGGAGATATCATCTTGTGGAAATTAGGCATTTTTTTCAAGCTCCTAAGCAGGTCATCGTGGAGATTTTATTTATAAAATTTTTCTCTGAGTTCGAAATCGATATTAGTTTGTGGCGGAATGTTTGGTTTTCCAGCAGAATAAATTTGAGACAATTAAGACCCCGGGTCTTCTACAACCTTTATCCATTCCAAGTCAATGTTGGGAGGAGATTTCAATGGATTTTATCACGGGTTTACCTAAGTCCAAAGGAAAGAGTGTCATCATGGTGGTAGTTGATAGACTTACCAAGTATGCACACTTTTGTGCATTATCTCATCCATTTAAAGCAAGTACAGTTGCTACTACATTTATGGAAAGAATTCAAAAGCTACATGGAAGCCCAAGGGTTATTGTGAGCGACAGAGATCCCATTTTTACTGGAAATTTTTGGACGGAGTTATTTTCTTGTTTGGGTACTCAATTAGCTCGTAGCTCATCTTATCATCCTCAATCTGATGGTCAAACTGAGATAGTAAATAAATGTTTGGAAGGATATCTTCGTTGTTTTGTATCTGATAAACAAACACAATGGGTCAAGTGATTACCTCTTGCTGAATGGTGGTATAACACTTCCTTCCATACTGCAGCAAAAATGACCCCATTTATGGCACTTTATGGATATCATCCACCATCCATCACATCATCTTTAAGGGAAAATTCGGAGGTTCAAGCAGTGGAAGATCACATCGAGCATCAGCAAGAAGTTCTCCAACTCTTAAAGGATAACCTGAATTTGGCACAAAATCGAATGAAACAACAGGCAGATCAACATCGCAGCGAGAAGTTTTGATGTAGGAGATTGGGTATTTTCACGGCTACAACCATACAAACAAATGTCCCTCAAGCAAGCTAAGAAGGATAATAAATTATCACCAAAGTACTATGGTCCTTACAAGGTGTTGCAAAATATTGGTACTATGGCATACAAATTGGAGCTTCCTGCTTCTTCGCGAGTACATCCAGTTTTCCATGTTTCATGCTTAAAGAAGGTTATAGGAGAAAATCTTCCAGTTCAAACAATATTGCCAGAACTTGATGAGGAAGGAAAAATCATATTGGAACCAGAAGCGGTCATGGAAACAAGAACTCGACAACTACGGAATCGATCAATTTCTGAGTATCTCATCAAGTGGAAGAACTTACCCACTGAAGATTCTACATGGGAGGATGAGAATTTTATACAGAAGCACCCAGAGCTACTCAAGCGTTGAGGACAACACTTTTGTGAAGGAGAGGGGCATGTTAGGTCCCTATATTACTAGTATAACCCCTTATTGTTGTTAGTGTAACCCCCTTATTGTTATTATTGTACCCTTGTAACCCCCATTTTGTTATTATTGTGCCCTTAAATTATTATTGTTAGGTCGGCTAGGATTACATTGTGGCCCACTAGGATTACATTATGGCCCCATGGACTTCTATATATAGAAAGGAGGTTTTGTGAATTGTATCATCCAAGAATTGTTCATTCATGTAATGTATTGGAGGTTGCCCCCTCGAAGTGGCTTATTTCTAAGGCGTTGATATCTCTTTTCTTCTCTTTTTGGAGTTGGTTACACAACAATAAACCTTCTAACAAACTTTACTTTCCCAAGGAAAGACTGAATTTTTTTCTTGTTCCTTGGCAGGTCAAATTTCTGAATGGCATTGACTCTATTTGGATCAATATTTATCCCATCTTTTGATATAATATGCCCAAGAAACTTTCTAGAGGTTAGAGAAAAAATACTTTTAGTAGGATTAAGATAAATACCAAATCTTCTACACTTCAGCAGAACTTTCTCAAGATGCTTCAAATGGTCTTCCTCTCTTCTTAAAAATATAGTTATGTCATCCAGATAAAGCACCACTAGCTTATCTTTCTCCTCAGCAAAGGCAATGTCCATTTCTCTTTGAAAAGTCGCTCCTGCATTCATCAGACCAAAGGGCATCTTGGCATACATGAATTTCCCCCATGGTGTGGTAAAACCATTTTTCTCTTGGTCTTCTTTATGTACCAATATCTAATTGTATCCTAAAAAACCATCCAGCATAGACATCCTTTGGGAACAAACAATATTCTGTAGAATTTGATCCATATTAGGGAGAGGGAAGTTCTATTTCAAACAAACCTTGTTCAAGTTTCTGAAATAAATGCAAATCCTGATCTCCCCACTCTTCTTTCTGACTCGTACCAAGTTAGCAAGCCATTCTGAGAATCAAATAGGAACAATAATTTTTGCATCAAAAAACTTCTTAATTTCCTTCTCAATCAAAGGCATGAGCAATATATTGATCCTTCTCAATTTCTGTTAGAAAAATTTCTCATTCTCTTTGATATGAATAGTATGTTGAATAATAGTGGGATCATACTTCTTCAAATTAGCATAACTCCATTCAAAAACATCAATAAACTTCTTCGTCATCTCAATATATTTCTGTTTCATCTCCATAGAAAGAAACTTGGAAAGTCTTATCATTTTAGGAATTGCAATTGTACCAAGATTACAAGTCTCCACCTCTTCATCATCAACCTGTATTCTAGGAGATTTGAAAACATCATTTTGGTCAAAAATATTTTCAAGTGGAATAAGACCCATGGGTATACAATTTTTCTTCAGCTGCAAAACTTCAGAATTACCCTTAGTTTCAGCAGGCGTGTTTTGCTGATCTACTTGTGTTCTTTCAAACTCCTCGTTCAACTCTGAAATTTTTGACTTGTTGGTCATCTTCAAACACTTTCCAATGGATGATGTTATCTGGGATGGAAGGCCTATGATGAACTTCAATCTCATACTTCTCAGTGGAATGTGTATGGATAACAAACAAACTTGCAGAAACAGCTAAGGAATTAGCTACTGAGTTTTAGTCCCTAGTTTTCACAATAAATAAATATTCTTGAAAATTTTCCAACATCTCCATGATCAAATTTATTTAAGCTCTCATCCTCACATCCTTAGTTCGATATGTTCCTTCAACTTGTTTAATTACCAATTCAGAATCTCCACAAACTAAATTTTTTTGGGCACCCAATATTTTCAAAATTTCCATACCCAAAAATAGAGATTCATATTCAGCCATATTATTTGTGCAGTCAAAGTTCAGTTTGAAAGAAAAAAACTTACTTTCATCATCAGGAGTAGTGATCCATATTCCTGCTCTAGCCCCCTCTCTTCCAGCAAATCCATCAAAGTGCAAAAGCCACCAACCCTCTACTTTTTCATCTGTGATTTCCTGATTTTCAACTTCTTGAATTTTTTCTTTCCTTTCATTTTTTGCTTCATCAGTTAGCTCATTGAAAGAATTGTTGATCCTAATTCAGTTTCAACAACATAAATTGGAAATTTCTGAGGTTTATCCTTATTTCTTACCATATAATCCATCCTTGTCTCTCTGTACAGTCTTATTTTCTCACAAAAAATAGGAATGTTGGCATATGTCAATTCCATCTACATGGTGCCTTTGATTTTTTCTGCCCAAGATCTAGATAAGAGCATGAAAAAATTGGGTGGAACATCTGCCACCACAATTTCCATTACCACTGTCTTGTCAAGAACTTATTTTAGACCAACAACAACATCCTTTATCAATCCTATGCATTGAACTCTTTTAGAATCAAAAGAAAACAAATCCTTGTATGGCCTAGTGATTTCCAAACCCATCCTCTCCATAATCACCTTAGGCATGAGGTTATGAGAAGCCCAACTCACATAACAAGTCATGGCTATGACATTAAGGCCCAGACAGGGGGAGGCAGGCATTTTCATTCTTCAATATTCAACATATCCCAAGTAGATGCTATAGATGTCTTCTCTATATATTAGATGAAAATTAAAGTTCTGTTGAGAATTCAAAGATTTTTACAAATTTTCTTCTAGTATTCATTCACTTACCACTTTCCAAAAGGAAAACGCAGGGACTTTATTTTTTTGGAGATCTTACTTTCCAAACTCGAAAATGACCATTGACCAATATTTTCACTCTCTTTGACAGGGGGAGGAGGTGGTGGATCCCTTTTAGCCTCAGCTGCTTTAGGAGAATCTTTCTTGGGATGTGTTTTATTTACAGTGATGGGAACATTTCTGTTTCTGAGAATGTATTTCTTCTGCATCTCAAATATTGGATGTTGATAACCTTTATATTTACTGTTCTCATCTTTATTTTCATACTCACATCAAAATCCCCATTCATGTTTCTTTTGTATTTCCAAAAACAGCTCCCCAGACATGTTTTCATCTGTGCGTTGAATGGAGTCTTCGAATCTTACGCCCGAGTTTCATCTTCAATAATGTCTTGCCAAAAGTGATGGCTCTCATTGAGACTCCGGTCGATTTTCCGTTTCTGTGCATTTTCAATCTCCGAGGCCTTCAAACTGATTTCCTGCGATGCAGAGTATATTTCTCAAAGGTTTTGTCCATAAGTTTTTCCATAGTTCCTCACCGTGAACCAAACTTAGATTATTTGAGGTGCAATATTCTCTCTTTCAATTTTGTTTTTCCTATCTAGGACTTCTCTACTTTCACAATGATTGTCTCCACTTCTTAGTGAAGGAGATTTTCTTCAAGTATATAATTCATGTTAATTCTCAAAGACATGCAAAGAATGATGTATTCTGTATGGAAAAGTCAAGATGGGAAACTATATAATCATAAACTTTTTCAGACCTTGAGAAATTTTGGATACCTATCTAAAACTTTTTCATAAACTATTGTGTAAGCAGAAGGTCAATATGTTTTTTCATTTCTATCTTCACAATCATCTCAAATTGTCTCAATTTTGCTGCTTCCCAAAGGCTTTAGACTGTGAATATTCCTAATTAATGTGCTAATTATATTAGAATATTAATTTTCTTAACATTCAGTTAACAATAAATGTGGCAGGCTCATCTTAAGTTGCTTAAGTAGGCATAAAATCCCTCTTAATGTGAAAAGGGATCATGTTAATAGCTAGATCAAACATCCTCATATGTGAACAAGGTATAATATGTATGGACAAGGTCAAGTTTGACCAAGTCAACTTCATTAAATTGTGAGGAGTGGATCATAAATAAAGACAACTCAGTGTGAATGAAGATGAATCTAGATAGTCAGAATAAAGACACCTTAGGTGTGAATGGAGGCAATGCATGGAGACTAAGTCATGGTTGATGAAATCAAACATCGTTGTAAATAGATGAGTAGGACTAATGGAGACAACACATTTTTTGTGGAGGAGCCTATGCATGGAAGTAACCTCATAATTGGGTGGGACCCATGGTGAGGAAGCTCATCAACTATATAATGGAGGGAATGGCAGCCATATGGGGCATGGTTGAAGATTATATTGTGTATGTGGTCTATTTAGACTTCTTGCATTCTTTGGTTGTTTAGCTAAGTTTGTTGCACTTTTTAGTGCAAGGTTTTTCTCATGTGGTAATTCCCCATTTCTTCTTGGAGAACTTATTTAAGGGATCTAATAGGTGCATCTTGTGCTACATTTTCCACTATCTAGTGTTCATACAAGTAGTCACATTCAGCAACAGTGTAGTCCCTTGCAGAAACTACATTAATTCTTAGGGTGTTGCAGTGGGAGGGTTCAATCCCTTGTTTTATGAGCTATTTTCCCAGGAGGAGGACCAACCTTTTTCTCGGAAAGCTAGTAGGAGGAGATACATCCATTTATTTGCATGATCAGCCACATTTATGCATTTATTTAGCCATACAGCATGATTCAGCCATAGATCCACATAAAATACTTCATATATCTCATGTTTGTCAAGAAACCCTTGCTGGGTCATCTTGGATCTATGTAAAAGAGACTAGATCTCTCTTTTTTGTGCTCTATTGATCAATAAATTTTCAGATCTATTTTGTCTCTATATTTTTGAATATCTTGAAGATAGAAGAAGATAAAGGGGAGGTAAAGAATCATATGATGAGGAGCACACACCCCTCTTTATTTTAGAAGATTGATACAGAAAGGAGGCAGGAATATTTGTGCAGAAAGGGCAAGGACAAATATGACCACACACATGTACATCCTACTCTATGCCTTGATGTCTCTTTTCATGGAGGAATTCCACCAAGGAGACCCCCTGATTGGAAGAAAAATAAAGTGTTATCTCAACTATGTGCGGCATAGACATATTTGGCTAAGGAAGGAGCCTTGGGAGAAGCTAGCACAGTGCAGAGAATCCTTGATGGGATCAAAGGAGAGGTAAGCAATTTTATGACATGGACATTGCTATTTCCCACTCAGCTACTTGTGTTGGAAAAGGAGAACTCAGAAATCTATGATGACATGAGCATGATATCAAAGGGCCACTCCATATTTTTTGAGCAGCCAATAATATTTCCACACACAAGAAAGATTTCTGAACATGACAAGAGGATATCAACACTCTTGCATGCATGGGCCAAATTAAGGAAGTTTTGGAAGGAAAAAATTTTCCAAGGGGAGGTTGACTTCCATCTACTTCAATCTTTTCTTGAGCAATATTAGCTACAAGTGAGGCAGCAAAAGAAAGGTGATAATACTCCAACATGTGAGTTTGGCATCAAGCATGTCAAAGAGGATATCCATGTTGTGACAGGAGCTGCATTTCAGATTTCTACAGCACTGTCATTGTTGGGAAACCTAGATCCATATTGGGAGTCCCAGCTCTTGATGGAATATTCCAAGAACCTTTTCACATGTAAGGTTCTTGATGGGAAAGTGATGGATAGGAGGTATAAAGTTGTTGATGGAGTCATTTATTCTCATGATCAGATCTATATGACTAGAGACTCCAAGCTCAAGGATAAACTACTTAATGCAGCCTATGAGATCCTGCTTTCTAAACCCACTAGATTTATTAAATCATACCGTACCATCTTGGAGGGATTCATGTGGGAATATTTCAAAAAGGAGAGGCACTATCACATGAGAAAGTGCATAGATTATTTGTTGGTTGAGGAGGAACATAACTCTTGGGAAGAGTTATCATTGCCACCTCCTTATTCATTGGGTGTGAGAAGGAGCTCATCCATGAGTTACCTGACTAATTCAAATCAAGTATATGGTAAGAATTGTATTTATGAACATCATGATGTATTTACTATATTCTTGTGTTTTCTTAACACTCGTGTACAAGGCATTTCTCCAAGAGGGGGCACCTTTTCTTGTGAGCTTCATGGGCTACTTGGGGCCATGAGCAATGGAAATGTTGACCATTCCCTAAAAGATTTTGGGGAGATGTTGTATTCTTCATAGTGTGCTTCATTAACACCAACCATCATACACCTTCTCTAAGCATGCAAGAAGAATGGGGCAGCAAACAAGTGGTGGGAAAAACACTTTTTATATCATATTCTATGGTAGTTAGGAGTAAAACTACGTTGGTTGCACATGAGGAACCATTTTCCTTCTCCTTTACTACATATGGAAGCTAGCATGACTTTAATTATGATTCCATATGCTGAATATGTTCTTATCTTTGTTGGGAACATGATTGGAGGAGAGACACGTTTGTTGGATATGTCCTTGGGGGAACAAATTTCCCACACTTTTTGCACTACATGTTTCAAGGGGAGCATGGGAGATGATATGGCCACTATAGTAGATCACTTGTTCCTTTATGGGGTAGGCCATATGATTCCTTGGAGCACTTGGGACATGCCTCTCATGAGAAATTGGGAGGAGCTTTTCTATGAATTACCAAGCTGGGAGGTGACTCATTTCATTTGGATGATAGCATGGAGATGGGAATATTTCACTTGGAATGAAGCTCCCCATGATTATCATCATTTCTACCTTGAGGAGGCCATTTAACAGCGATAATGTTTCCATATAGACCTTCCATTATTTCATGATGAAAGCCATTTGGTTGATCCACCAAAGGCCAACTTACACACTTGGGAGGAACCATTGGGAGACAAAATTGTTGCAAAATATCTAAAGCAATGGTGGAGACTATTGGATATGAAGGCCCCAAGAGGAGGAGGGGAGATTTTGTAGCACCCTTGCAGTTGCTTGAGGACAAGTAAAATTTGGGAGGGGGAGACTGTAATATTCCTAAATTAACATGCAACTAATAGGAATATTAAATTTTCTTTTAATATATAGTTAGATGAATTAATGGGTAAGGAGGCCCATAAGTTGCTTAAGTAGGCATAAAATCCCTCTTAATGTGAAAAGGGATCATGTTAATAACTAGATCAAACATACTCATGTGTGAACACAGTCTAATATGTATGGACAAGGTCAAGTTTGACCAAGTCAATAGCATTAAATTGTGAGGAGTGGATCATAAATAAAGACAACTCAATGTGAATGAAGATCAATCTAGCTAGTTAGAATAAAGACACATTGGGTGTGGATGGAGACTAAGTCATGGTTGAATAAATCAAAGAACAATGTAAATAGATGAGTGGAACTAATGGAGACAATGTAATTTTTGTGGAGGAGCCTTTGCATGGAAGTAACCTCATAATTGGGTGGGACCCATGGTGAGGAAGCTCATCAACTATATAATGGACGGAATGGAATCCCTATGGGGCATGGTTGAATATTATATTTTGTATGTGGTATGTTTATACTTCTTGCATTCTTTGGTTGTTTAACTAAGTTTGCTGCATTGTTTAGTGCAAGGGTTTTCTCATGCGGAAATTCCCCATTTCTTCTTGGAGAACTTGTTTAAGGGATCTAATAGGTGCATCATGTGCTACATTTTCCACTATCTAGTGTTATTCCAAGTAGTCACCTTTAGCGAAAGTGTATTCCCTTGCAAAAATTATATTAATTCTTAGGATTTTGCAGTGGGAGGGTTTAATCCCTTGTTTTATGAGCTAGTTTCCCAGGAGGAGGATCAGCCTTTTTCCCAAAAAGCTAGTATGAGGAGCTAAAATCATTTATTTTCATGATCAGCCATATTTATGTAGTGCTTCATACATACAGTGTGATTCAGCCGTAGATCTGCAACAAGTGCTTCATATATCTCATGTTTGTCAAGAAACCCTTGCCGGGTCATCTTGGATCTATGTAAAAGAGACTAGAACTCTGTTTTTTGTGCTCTATTGATCAATAAATCATCAGATCTATTTTGTATCTTTATTTATGATTATAAACCCTCAAATAAATGCACTGTCACTTTCTACAGAAATTTATGTGTTGCAGTAGTCTTGGGGTTTTAGTGTTTCTGGGTTTTTTTGAGCATGGGAAGCATGTTTAACTAGGCTATAATGATTTGTTTCTGATTTCCTTTCATATTTGGTTGTTATAATGTCAGATATAATGGATCCATGGGTTTCATTCATCTTTTAATGCATGAAATTCTGAATTTTTTTTTTTTGTGCATGTATTGTTGATTTTCCCATTTGGGAATATTACACACTTTCTGACCTCACCAGTGAAACTTTGAGAAAATAGTCTCATTTTTACATCTTCGTGATCTACCTCCTCTCTGTCTATGAAATCATTGAATTTTTCTACATGTTCCTTCGCTGTAATGTCTTCATCACTTCCCCAAGTTTTAATTATAGCAGAGTATTTACTTGGGAGGGCATTAATGACAGCTGGGAGGACAAGTGGAGCATATCTAGTAGGTGCAGCAGGAGGTGAAGGTGGAACATTTCCAGCCATGATAATAGGGACTGTGGTATTTTTAGGGACAACAGTAGTAAATGAGTTGTTAGGAGGTGGTGTATTTGGTCTTTGTAGTCCAATTAAAAATGAGCTCCAGTCAGGTAAATGAATACCATATTTTCTTCTTAGCAAGAATTTAAATGGGTCTAATTCCTTCAACTTATCAAAATATTTCCTCTCTAATAGTAACTAATGTGACTGCCCCTCAGAATTCTTCTCTTTCTTTTTGGGTCACTAGGTCTGAGGTATCAATACCTCTTCTTTACAGGTCTATAACAATCTCAATAGATTCATTTTCATTCTCAGACCTAAACAAAACTTCCTGAATATTATCATGAAATTTCTTATCTTCAGGACTTCTTAAAATTTTAGAGGACAAAGCTCTTGAATGTGATGGAGTACCTGATTTTGAAGAGCTGCCTTGAATGCCTCTAGAAATTATGTTTGGATTATTCACAATAGCAAGTGGGTTAGGATCTGGATTTATCCTCGTGTAACTCCTTCTCGAAGCCACCTTTAAGCATGAAATTTTGAAATGGATTCACCAAGGTAATTGCAGCCTCGAATAGATTCTGAGCTCCTGCTACCTCCAAGATTTCAGCTTCAATGTTTGCATAAAAACTTCAGGAAATATGTCTTCAGGCTCCCAACAGACACACCAAAATATTATCACCAAATTGATCTTGATTGGCTGCTCATCAATCAACTCAATGTAAATCTTTCAAACCACTTCTAACTGAAGATTAGCCTCTTCAGTTTGTGAGGGCTCTCTCAAAGGGGGTTTATTATTTTGAATAAGGATAATACTAGATGGCTAACTCTATGAATTATAACCTGATTTTGTATGATTGCAGGTTGAAAAATGAAGGCTTCCTACCATTAGGCTTATGGAGTCAAGAATCAGTACTCTTAGTGACAGTAGTTCTTCACATGGAGGCTGAGGCAGATAGAGGTTTTAACAAAGATAATTCATACACATAATATAGGAAAACATAGTCATTTCACCACTAAAGGAATTCAGAGCATAATATTATGAATTTTGAGTAATTCAAGATTAAATATACTGCAAGTGATTAAACATAAAGATACAGATCAATAACACATCAAAAACCTCATAAGAATCTCAGGTCTGGAAGTAGAATGTCACTTTGTATTACTGACAATGCATAAAACATACAAGCAGAAATTTGGTGCAATATTTGCCAACCTCTTGCTCTTCGATGTTTTGTCTATAAATAGACATCTTTAAAATGTAGATGATATGCCTAGCTGGCTGGATATTCTAATTCCACTTTGACACCTATCATAACTGAAACCACTAACTTGAAACAGAAAAATGACAGCTATCCTTAAAAGAAAACAAACTCCTAATAGGACTCTATCTCCTGTTTATTACATTTGTTTATCTTATCAGTGAAATAGTTACATAATGGTTACATAATGAATTTCACATGCTCCAAGGACAAATCCCCATAATTCACCACCACTTACATTTTCAAATCACCCATAGATTTGTGGAACATAATCCTGCTTTTTAGGAATGGATGACCTTCACTTTAAATGTTGTTTTGACCGATGAGATGGTTGTGTGGAACTCCTTTTGAGCCATGATTCTCTGCTGATATGTCCCACTTACATGCTCGAGGTCTCCAGCTGGCTCATATGCTGTTGAGATGCTAAAAATTCTTCAAAAATTCCTAGCTACGAAACCAGGGCAGTTTTAGGCAGTTTCGTAGCGAGTTTTAGTAGCGTATGAAAACATGCTTTTCCATCTATCCTTTTGACTCCTTTGTTGTTCCAACACCTTCATTATGAAAGCACACCTTGAAAATAGTCAATCCCCCTTCATCAAACTTGAAAAAACTAAGTTTTGAGGAAAAAATCACCTACATGAATTTTCGTAGTGTATTTCTGGCCTCAATCTTGAGGTATTCTATGAAACTGTCCTAAAAACCATAATTTTCTGAGTTTAAAAACTGTTCTCCAGCTAAAAAATTTGGGTTCTCTTCATGTTATGAACCTCATCAAACATATTCCATCTCAATTTTTTACTCATGTGGTGTTTCCTCTTCATTTACAATCAATTGACTAATGGACTCTTCTATGACTGTCATTTTCAATCCTTTATTTTCCAACTCCATTTGAATCAAATCCAATTGCTCCTGAATATCTTCCACTTTTTCCTTTAATGCTCTTTTTTTAGATTGTAAGTGAAAATTCATCCTCCTAACATGTTTAACCTCCCCTCTCAGTGGTTGAGTCCATTTCATCAACTTTTATCTATTGTCCAAGGTTTTTTAAACACTTGTAACTTGTTCTTCCCATGTTTTCCTCATTTATTCAAACTAAACCTTCTGAGCTCTATGTTTCTTTGCCTCTTGCTTCAAAACTGATATCTCTTTACCTGCCTCCTTCATTTTCTCTTTGAGGGTTTTAATTTTTTATTTTTCAATCATTTTCTCTTTACCCTTTCTTTGCTTAATAACCAGTTCCTCTTTTGCTGGTGAAGACAAATATATAATGATTTTTGGCTGGGCAACTTCATTGATTTTCTCAGTCTCTTTTCTTTCCATGACCTTCCTTGCATGTCTGGTCATTGGCTTCCTAGGTTGAAAAATGAAACCAGCATCATCACCTGCAAACTCTAGTTTCTTAGCAGTCTTACCTTTCTTCAGCTTTCTTCCTCCATGTTCAATGTCTTCAGCTTAAACAATGGGTGATTCTTCAATGTCATTTGCATGCAGGATATCCTCCAAGTTTCCTTTAGCCATTGTCTAGATCCTAGTGACTCTCTTGCTCCCTTGTTTGCTGACTGTCCGCTTCTGTTTTGCAGGTGTTGTTTTTGGTGTGTTAATCTTCTGCAAATGTTTTTCTTCCATGCTCACTGGTTCTGGAAGAGATAATCTATTTCATTCTTCAACTTCCTCTACCATAGCTGATGATGAAATTTTTCTAGGTTAGGAGGATTTTTTAGGAGTAAATTCATCAATGTCATAACCACTCATGAACAAGAAGGAAGTCCAATCTATGTCTAACCTCCTTAATTAATATAAAACTAAAAGCTTAATTAGACCATTATAAAAAATATAAGTCTCACTTCCTTATGTCTTGATTTGAACCTTATCTGACATTTTCCCTAAACTTTTGTATAAATAAAAATTCAAGTCAAACGACCTCTTACCCACAAAATGAAGAAGAAGCCTGAGATGATAGGAGTAGACCATTTGAAACCTTCCTTCATAGGTAAAATACTTCTGAATGACCATCAGCAACTTTGAATAATTTCCCTTCATGGAACTCCTAGGGATAGCATTTTTCAGATCAATTTCACTGTGTTCTTTCTTGATGAACTCTTTGCAATCTTGCATTGTGAATTTGATGCCTTTAAACCATTGTTCCCCTCCTCTAGGAATTCTTGTTGCTGATGAGATGCTCTCTAGTGTCACTGTAAGGTTCAGAATTCCAACCTTTGAAGTTTTTCATGTGAAGCTGGTGGCAAAATCCTTGGAAACCTGTAGATGAAAGCCCTGCAACCTCTGACAAAATTGCAAGCAGCCAGTTCTTCTTAAAACATCCATGGTAGTTGGGTCTTCATTGATAAATTCATGTCCATGTGGCAATGACCACCTTTGTTTGTTTTCCTTCTTGCAGCCATGGGTGCTTTATAATATTCACAGCCTCACTTGCTTGATGACACCTGCAAAGTTAAAATATGCCAGCAACCTGCTTGGCTCGATGAAGCGGCTCTCCAGGGATTGAATTACATGCAAAGATAAAGTCCAATATGACAAGAGGCTAATTGAGGTAATTTTTTATGGTTTAACTGACATCTCATGCTTCAATCGTGACATATACATGCCCAAAAAGGTAATGATGACATCAAAAAATTCTATGTACCTTTAAATCTACCATAACAGATTTGAATTACCTCCACCCTAACTCATCCAATCATAAAATGACACTTCATAGCGAATCTGACAAGACAGGTTAAAAAATAGATTTTCATAGTGAAGTTAGTTTAGCCTCTGACAGATTCGCTACAAAACTATTAGGCAGTTTTGTAGCGAAATCTGTTGTTTTCCTCTGTAAAATGCTATGAATCTTTGAAAAACAGAAAAATGCACCCTTTTTAATTTTAAATTCATGGGAATGAAAACTGACACCATATGAGAAATAATCTTACATGAAATTATATAGATGGAGGTGATAATGAAACTTAGGATAGGCTAAAAAATGTAAAAAACAAAAATTTCCTATACCACATTGGAATGGCTAAGGAGACCTTATCCTTTTGATGAGTGACCTATATGACCATATCAAGAAATGTGTCACAACTTTATGAGTGATAACACCTAGCTCAAGTTTTCACTATGGGTGAATCGCATCACTAGTAAAAGATCCACAAGGAAGTCCCCTTATGAGCTAGTGTACGGGAGAGCAGCAGTCTTCCCTATTCAGCTCGCATTACCTGTGGCCCAATTCTTACAAGAGAGAAAGGAGGAGCAAATGACCTTATCAGAAGAATGAACCAATTGGTCGAACTAAATGAAACATGGGAACAGGTAAGCCTTAGACTAGTAGAGTACCAAGAAAATATGAAAGGCTTATCTGACCAAAGAGCTAAAGACAAGGAAATCCAAGAAGGGGATTTGGTGCTGCAATGGGATGTCATGCGGAAAGATAAAGGGAAACATGGGAAGTTCAAACCCCTTTGGTTTGGTCCATTCAGGGTGGCATAGGTCAAAGGCAACAATACCTTTGCGTTGGAGAACTTGGAGGGAGACATACTCGAGATGCCTATCAATGGATAGTTTCTCAAGCCTTACTTCTAGCACTGATAGCGAGCTACAATGGCCCATTGTACATATCCTCAAATTGTATATATGTTGTTTGTTATTTTCTCATGAATTCATGTATTTTTTTTATTTAAATTGCTTGAAAAAAATTTTAACGATGATCCCGACCATATCAAGAAAAACACAAGCAAGTGTTCTGTGAGTTCTTGACACACTCGGACGATTGCGTCATCCCCAATGGAGCCAATGTTGGCTTGTGGTTTTTATGAATGAATAAGGCAACATGGAGATTTAATAAAATGAAGAGGAGGAATGGATAAAGTGAAGGCCAAGCACTTCAAGCATAGGTTAGGCAGACACCCCACATTCAAAAGAGGAAACATCACTTACCACTTACCTCTTCGCGTCGCCAACTGCATTACACTTACACTTTTTTTAAATTCACCTACACCATTTCCCTGATTTCGAGCTAAATGGGACCTAACCTCTTTGCCACGTCACATCTCCATTCATCACACATCGTACTTCGCATTATTTCATTCTTTTTACCATTGCACTCCTTCAAAAAACTCTTGATTATGATTTGCGAGTGGCCCCACCTCTATAATGCCATGTCACCTCTCCTCTCATCGCACATTGTAATTTGCATTGCTTAACCTTTACCCGCCATTTCTAATAATAACAAACTCCCCAACTCCTGATTGCGATTTTCGATATGAGTTCGGGCCCCACCTCTATCATGCCACGTCACCTCTCTTCTCATTGCACATCGCACTTCGCATTGCTTAACCTTTACCCCCCGTTTCAAATAATAACATACTCCCTAACTCCTGATTTTGATTTGCAATATGAGTTTCAGCCCCACCGTTGTCATGACATGTCAACTCTCCTCTCATTTCACATCGCACTTCGCATTTCTTAACCTTTACCCCCCGTTTCTCATAATAAAAAGCTCACTGACTCTCAATTGCGATTTGCAATATGAGTTTGGGCCCCAACTCCTTTCCACATCATCAAATCCCTTCCATGACCTTTTTCCCACTCTTTTCAGTGTTAACCATCCCACTTGTGTTAATGTCACAGGCCTCACTTTTAGCTCCACCATCTCCCCTCATCTCCACTCCCTATCACACATCCGACGACTCATGATCTAGTGTGGCCCCCCCATTCAGAACCTGTTCTTTAGTTTTTCAAATTCAAACACATCATGAGTTTTTTGCAGGACAAACACAGCTATGGTATATTCAGTTTGTTCAAGAACTCCCCGCTAAATAGATAGGCGCATGCAGCATGAATGGACGTTTCGTAACGGTTAATGGAAATCATGAGAATAAGGGAATGGAGGCTTTTGACGAAAGGTGGAATCATGTGATGGAAGCCAGTATTCCTACCTGTTCACGGCTACTCCTTGCCACCCCATTTGAAGATCCCAGTATTTGGCCTCCGTGGAAAAATATGTTGTTTCTTTTGTTGTTTGATTATGATGTTTTGCTATCAAAATCTTGATTTCACCTGAATATGTTTTTATTTTCTGATTATGGGAGTGATTTCTCGATTCACACTCTGTGATTCAGTTATGATATTTTGATTTTCACATGTGTGGGCTGATCATGAAATTTTATTCGATCATAAACCCTCAGGGAGAACTCTATATGTAAGACTTCATAGATGAAAGAAAGGTTCTGAATTTTGGAGAATTTTTGTTGTAGTTCTGTATGACTGTGTTCTTTATGCTCTGAGACACATATTTGGGAGAGATATTTTGAACATATGATATACTTAGTTTTTTATTTCAATTCCAGATGGAGCAATGAGTAGTATGTATCTGCAGTCTCTTCTTTATCAGTAATCTCCTGTTTATGTATAATCACCTTTCAATGTTCTGATGCTTTGATGATTCGTGTAATGTAGTTGCTGGTGGTATGCATTTGTATTCATGAATTTGTGTATGAATAACTCTCATGCGTTAAACTTATTGTGCCCCCTTAATTCACACTCCATGAATCTCTATTTTTAGTCACATTCCACTTACATCCACTTCGTCTGAGTTCACTGGAGACAGATTCTTAAGAATTTTAAGCTTGTCTCTCGCGGGTTCCTCCACCTTTCCTTCTCAACACCTCTACATATTTTGTAAGCCTCTACTCATTGTTTTATACTTGGCCCATTTGAAAAGCCACTAATCCATACAACCTCTTGAGCCCTCTCGCAGTATAGGGTAATTCACATGAATCAAACTCCAAAGTATTCATCATTCCTAAACCACCACAAACACTATCCTCTTTAACCATATTAGTCAGAGGCACCCTTAAAATTGTCTACATATAACCTTTAATTTCAAGATTTCCTAGGCACTGGTCTTTTGCAACTCAAGGCTGTCTCTAGGAGCAACAACAGAAACCATAACGACATGACACCCACAGAGCTTATTGGAGCTTTATAACACATATCATGGTAGTATTTACATCCATATACATATATACACATGTACCAAAACATATTCCAAATCATTCACTCAACCATTGAATAGAGAAGGATACATAGCCCACATCTAATCAACCATCTTCCATGTAGCTTCATCAGGCCCAAAGTGATTCCATTACAATTTAACTTGCTTGATTGATCGATTTTGGAGCATGAACATCTTTCTCTGCAAAATGCACTAAGGTTCTGGCTAGAATTCTCTTCTGGGTCCACCTGCAATACAGACCAATCAATCACATGATCAACATATTTAACATACTTCTTAAGAAATGACACATGGAAAAAATCATGTAATTTCACTATCGGAGGCAGTGTAAGTCAATAGGCTATTGGTACACTCCTTTTAATAATCTTGAAATGTCCACAAAACTTAGGTGCTAACTTGGCACATGATCCAATCCTCAAGGAGTTTTTCTTGGGCTTGGAATGCAATTGCACTTGGTCCCCAACCTAAAAATCCTTAAACAACATGTTCTTATATGCATAAATTTTATGTTTGTCGTGTGCTACCTTCATATTATTCTTTATTCCCTACATTTATTGTTCCATCTCTGCCAACATGTCCAATCCTATCAACACCCTATTAACTAGATCACTCCAAATGATAGGAGTATTACAAATCCACCCATAAAGTCCCTCAAACAGACTCATCCTCAAAGACTCTTTATGCCCATTGTTGTAAAAAAACTCAACCAGAGGTAGATACTCTTCCCACTTCCATTGTTGATGCATTGCATACATTCTCAAAATGTCCTCCAAAATATAGTTGACCCTCTTTGCCCTTCCATCTATCTTCAGATGATAAGTTTTATTAAAGGCCAACTCTATACACAAACCTGCAAAAAACTATTTCCATATGCTAGAATTTAACTCAGCAACCCTTCCTGACACAATATTATTCAGAACACCATGCAATCTCACTACATCTGTAACACCCACATAACCAGCCAATCATGGTAAATATGCAACGAGATGCCACTATAATGGGATTCAACCTCCTAGGTGACCTTAAGGAAGTGGAATCGACAAAGAAACATCAACAAAATTTCCACATCATAAATAAAACTCCCATGAGCCATCCCAACCACTCAGGTAACTAGCCCCTGGGTCCCACTAAGTTTTTAGGCAAGTAAACCCAAGAAACTCCCTTCATATGGACGAGGGTGCATCTGGGAGGCTCTGGTCGCTCACACAGCATGAGCTTGCTTGCATCCAGGGAATGTTTTCCTCATATCTGTGCCTGCTTCCCTAAAAATTGAGCCACTTTTTTAGGCCCAGAGCCCAGGTCACTGCCGAGAAAACCATGACACTTTAAAAATGAAATATAACAGCAGAATAAGGATGCAAAAGAAAAAATTTGAAAAAGGAATTGAATATACCCTTACTATCCATGACAATAATTTCTTCAAATATGTCATAATTATGTAGTCTATAGGTTTAAAGAACATATCTGAGCATAAGGGTCTCATACTTATTTGAGAATCTCTAAGAAGCATTGTTGCCTCATCGCATTAACTGAATTACCATATAATTGGGAATAGATACATTTTTAATTCATTTAAAAATCAAAACATGATGAGATCCATACATCATCACCACCATAAAACACAATCATAACCAACATATAAACAATAGAAATGACGAGCACATGATAGCCATATAAGCCACATAATAAAAATTTATTTACCCATCAATATAAGAGGAAAAGAGCTCTTATTTCCATAAGAAAAATTCAACCAAGTCTAGTACTTCCATGTTCCACCCAACCATAAACATCATTGAGCCAATTCTCTCCTCATCAAGTCACCATTGTTCCATATTCCAAACATGAATGTGGGATCTCATAACACTCATAAATCAAAACCCAACCAAATTTTCCATAAGCCAAACCACCTTAACCCTCAACCAGTGATTCCAACTCAAGTTCAGACATCATAACCATCATCAGATTGGTCTCCACCTAATTTTTCCATGACTCCAAAGTGTTTTTCACAACCAAGGCTTCCAGGACTAGTAACTCAACCCACCAAGGGCTTCCAGAGTGTTTGTCCAACTAAGGCTTCCAAGACTAGTAACTAAAACCAAGATGTTACATGGCTTCCAAATAATTTTCCAATAAAGGCTTCCAAGAACTAATATGTAATATTCACAAATGGGAAAAGCAGCAATACAATGCACTAAAAATGCATTTTTCAGATATATATATAATAACAGTTAAATGCAGCCCATGGATCCATTAGATTAAATGTGATATCAGCCAAATACAAAAGGATATCTGAAACAAATCAGGTAGCTTAGTTAAACAAGCCTCCCAAGCCATAATAGCCCAAAAATCATGCAAAAAGAAGGGCTGCAACCATGTATAGAAGCTGGAATACCCTGATAGTATTATTTTATTGCCTCTACAATAGAAGTAGATTTTACATCAAATCTAGAGCTGCTATGTGCATAAAATTTTAGATCTATATTAGATCCATGCATTATACAAGCTCTTCTAAAGAACCCCCTTGGGGTTTTCAACAAAACACCATGTACAAAGTGTAGATCTGAGGTCTAAGACTGCATATCCACTGAAAATTATAGATCTGGAAAGTTTGGCTGATCTGATATATGAAATATAATAGCTTCCTCCAATAGATCTCCAAAGTGAAGGGTAGATCCCCAACACTCAGAAAATCAGCTCTCCGAATGGTGTGTTGAACCACCCTGCAACTGCACCTTTAGAAATTACATAGATATGGATCTATTCTACACTATAGGGATCAAAATGTAGTTGGCCTGATGCTAAGATCTGGAAATGAGGCTCAATGCCTTCAATACTATCCTCCTAATGGAGCAGAAACCTTCTCCACTAAAAATGAGCACTGAAATGACCTAGATCTAGAGATCTAGTCTCCACTTGTTGCGGCTTACTGAAACAACCGAACCCTCAACAAGATCTGCAATGTCAAAGAAAGGTGAAGCTTGGCCTTAAGCCAGATAGTGGACAATATGGTGCAAGACTCCTCCAAGAGCTCCTCAATGGAATAGGTGGGATTCTCGATCAGGAACACCCAATGCTAAACATCATTCAATCTCAACTAAACAACCAGAGAAAGGTATATGTCTAAAAAAACCATATATTCAGGAAAATCATAATCATAAGATAACCTCCATGTGGCTGCCATCCTCTTCCTTATAAAAAATGTGAGCCTTCTCACCTTGGGTCCCACTCATTAGGGTTTCCTTCATCATAGAGTTAATCTCCCTCCAAAACTGCGTTGTCCCATCATCAGTGCCACTCCTCCATAATATCGTTGTTTGATTTGGTCAATCTTGACTTGATCTCCATGCAATGTCTTCTTCCACACTCAAGGTGGCTTTATTATAGCTATCTAAACTGATCCATATTCCCACTGGGTTATCTCCATTAATGATCCACTCCCTCCATACTGGCTTTGTTGACTTCGTCAAACTTGACCTTGTCCACATGCATTGGCCCTTGTTCACACATGAATGTACTTTATCTAGCTATGAATATGATCTATTTTCACATTAAGAGGGATTTTATTTCTACTAAAGAGATTTATGGGCCTTCCTACCCATTTATTCATCTAACTACATGTCAAGAGAAAAATTAATATTCCAATTATCTGCATGCTAATTTAGGAATATTACAGTCCTCCCCTCCCAAATTTTTCTTACCCACAAGAAAATGCAAGGATAGAACTAAAGAGCCTCTCCTATTCCTCCTATAGCATCCTCAAGTGATAATTTCCCCAAAAGGACAAGATGCTTTCTCATCAATATGTTCTCAAGTTGTTCCTCCCATGCCTGTAAGTATGCCTTTGGTGAAAATCCCAAATGGCTCTCATCACGAAAAAGTGGTATATCCATGGAAACAACTATATGTGGTCTAGAGGCCTTCTTGAGGCATGGAATACGAAATATATTGGGAACTATCATCCCCATGTGAAGCCTCCATTCCCAAGCTATCATCCAAAAAAATTGAGTCACCCTCCAACATGGTAACTCCTAAAATATCTCCTCCACCTTAGGCTCCTGCAAAGAAGGTGGGTTGCATAGCTAAATATGATGGATCAAAATGTCCATCCCACGCTGTCTCTCTCTCCACTTATGATAAGTGTAGAGATGCCACTGAATATGGGTTGCAATAATGTTGCCTTCATGGAGCAAAAAGGAAATAGGGTCCTCAAAGTTCCACCCTTTGGTTCTTGCCCAAATCATCCCATACAAAATGAATATGACATTGTTATCATCATATGGAATCCAAATAAGAGAAGTACTGAAGGTTTTACATAGTGTTGGAAGGTACCAATAATTTATCAAGTAGTCACAATGCAGTTTTACCAACTGCAATTTCAGAACATGATGTGGCAAGTTATCTCCCAACAAATCGCTAGTTGTACATGTCATCACACTTACTAGTGAATAGTAAATGGAATTGTGTATCAACCCAACATCTAGAAAATAGTAGAACACTTTCCCAAATCCATACAAGAAATGGCTCTCTCCATCATAGATGTTGGTCCCAAAATGACCATGAAGCCCAAATAGAGGCTTGCCCTCTTGTGGAGCAGTGCACTGTATAGAGATGGTAAGAAAATTCAAATACTGTGTTAGATAATCAATATGTGCAAAAATACAATTCTTACCATGTACTGAGAGTAATTTGATAATAAGACCCATGAATGAGCCCTCCATAGTGGTGTGACATAGTCCCATGAAAAGGAATGAACTATGTGCTGCAAGTAGATCTTTCTTCTTATGCTTGAAAATCCAAGTCAAGAAGATCATATCATGGTAATAGATGTCTCCATCCACTACTCCATCACTCTCATCTCCCTCTTGTCCATAAAGTGCATCATATGTGAAGTGATCCTAGGGACACTCCATCAACAAACCCAAGCTCCCAAGTGACAGTGTTGTTGACCTTTGTAAGAAGGCTCTTGTCATCTCATAGCTCCATTCTTTAACATACCACATGTCAAAGCCATCAATCATAATGCTGTTATATATGGGATATTCCTTCCCAAGTGGAAGTACCTGTTAGCCACCTATAAAACTTTTCATATCAAATGGTGGCTAAATCATTTTTTGAAGCCTTAAAGAAACAATTTTATTGCCAAATTGTTAGTTCTTGAAGTCTTATGAAGATGAATTATCCTTGAGTTAATCTTCACTATTGTTTCCCTCTCAATTCTGAAAATCTGTTGTTTTCCTGAAGAAAAGACTGCTACAAAAACTCCATTTTTCCCCTCCTTTCACTCATAATTAACCTCCATTTTATCCCTTTTTTCCCCATGAAATCCCTCTATTTTCCCTCATTTCCCTTCTTCCCTTCATAAAAACCCCTTTAATAAGGTTTAAAACTCCTTTTTAAACCTTACCGAAACCCCCAAAATCCTTTGAAAATCCTTGAAAAATCATAAAAAACCCAATTTCACATTATAGGCCTAAGCCCCTTTTTGGCTAAGCCCTAAACCACTTCCCCACCGTGCGACTTGGTGCCAGAATGAAGCGTTAAGGCCCTGGGCACTTATCGCAATCGGGGCATTCATGTGAAACGCATTTCTTTTGTTACATTAAATCTCTGATTGCGATTGGCCCCTTTTCTTCTAAACTCCCAATTCCTTTGTCTTTACATATAACCCCGAGCCCTGCAATCGGGTGCTAAAGCATTATAAAAACCCCTCCCCGATACAAATTTTCCTTTGTATTTCATAAAAAACCCATTCTTCCTATGTTAAAAGAAAACCCACCGGTTCATTGTTTTAAACTAAAGCCAACCATTGATCAAGAAACCAATAAACGATCGATGAAATCTCGCATCGCGAATTTTCATTGGGCACATTTGAAATACCCCTTCCTTTGTTCCGATTTCGATGAGCCCCTTTTGTGCTAAACCCAAAACCACTTCCCCACCATATGAACCCACGCCCGGGACCAAGCGATTAAGTCCCAAGAGCTAATCACATTGGAGCTTTTCCATTGAACATATTTTAATAGTTTTTGCCCCCCTCCGATTGGCCACCTTGCGATGGCTTCCCAGCCGTTGATATTCCCTGCCAGGTCCAGATCCGACGGCCCACATCACTCTGTTCAATAGCCTGCATACCCGCCTTTGGCACCCATAACTTAATCTCCACCGTTGATTTACCATTCATATCTATGGTCCATGTTCAATCGCATCGACACTTTTTTCCACTTGCCCCCACCGATCGTGATCTTCCGATTGCATCTGGGCTGTCCATGCACTAAGATCCGGCGGTCCAGATCAATCCTCATTCCCCTTTGTTATTTCTCAAATCCCGCTGTGTAACCTCTCTGGCAAAAACTTCGCCCAACCCTCGCCTCATATTTTATTCCATTAACCCTGAGATTTAATATAGACTGTTCATTCCTTTCATCCAATGATCTAGAATAAACCTGATAGGCCCAACTCCTTTGGGTCCTACCTTTCTCCAGATCAAATCTCCACCGTTCATTCCCTGATCTGAAGGTCAATATTAAAACTGCCTTGACCCCACCCCACCTTTTATCACCCGTGCATCCATTCTCCATCACTCTCTCCTCACAACCGTCCGATCTAAGACCCCAGATCTAACGGCTAGCACATAGTTTCGCTTAATTTTGAGTCTGGAGGTTAATGATTTAAAATTACACGATGAGGGTGGTTTTAAAAGGCCACGTTTCGGCTAGTAACGCATATTGCGTTCAAAAAGGAAATATCGCCTTTCCCCCTTTGTATCGCGTGAAACTAGTGGTTTCTTCAGCCGAAACCACCGTTCCCATTCCCATTACATTTTCTCTTAATAGATCTCCGCCATTGATCTCTGAGATCTAACGGTCCCAGTTCAATCTCGCCTTTTAATTCATCGCCCTCCACCCATCCTCCAAGAGAATTTATAAGCAAATATCCATCGTTGATCTCTGTGGCCGATCTAATCGAACGGCCCAGAATCCTTCAAGAAATCCCAAATTTCATTTTAACCTTTTTTGCTCCACCAAAGGTTTTTCACCCATTTTTCTTTGCATTTTCTCTCATTTCGTTATAATGTAGCCCCTCTACATTATATTTCCCTGATTGATTTTGACCGTTGATCTTTGCAGATCGATGGCCCCATCTTAATCTCCCCACCATTTATCCAACTGCCTCCCATCTGACCCCCGCGAGCAATCCTCACCGTTGGATGCTTTCATCCAACGACTGCGATCTAACCTAAAACCTCCAAAGCAGTTTAAGACTTACCCTGCAGGATTTTCTTAATTTCATTTGTTTGTGCAGGTTTTAATAGTTTTTCAATTGTTTTAAAAGATAATTGAAGACCGGGGATGACGATCCCCCAGGCCTTTATACATGAAGGAGATCATTCTGCAGGGTTTCCAATCAAGGGTTATCAGTGCCTCATGAGCACTAACGCCATTATAAAACCTCTGTAACGCCTGCACATCAACAAGACACAACAAAAATTAATCAAGCAAAGAGTATTAGTGTGAAAGGATCTAATCACAGCAGAGATGAAGAATTGAAGATTGTTTATGCATTTTTGGAGGATTAAGGCCCACTTTCAACAAATCAAAAGTCTAATCCTCTCAATTAAACACATTTCAAGGAACCGAAGACAAAAATTAGGCCTAATTAAGCCTAACACACAGAATTAAAACAAATTAACAGTGTTTAAAGAAAAACAATAATATCTATCAGACCAAGAAAACCTCCACTACCACATCAGAGGCTAATTGAATCCTCTTAGCTACCAAAAGCCACCTGCAGCCTCACAGCAATCAAAGGCAGCCTAGTTATTACCAGAACATAAGATATTAGCATAAAGACAATTGAATAGTTAATTCGAATCAAAGAAACTAATTTTAAAACTCTCAAAGAAGTTATTACAAGGATAAGAAATAGCCTTAAAGTCCAATATTTTAATCCACTACGCCTCAAAAGCCAAATAGAGTTATGAAATAGAGATATACATCAAATGTCCTCCTGCCTTATGCCTTGCATGGTTTTCAAGGCAAAGAATTGCATTAACTATAGAATTAATGATACTTGAACCCTAGAAATATTTCCAACTCATCATTTTCTTATAAAATCTTCTTGAGGAGCTCATTGTAAAGGGTTGGTTGTAGAACTTTGATATAATAATTGTGTTCGAAACTTTCTACATGTAAATAGTGTTCAGAGGCTTTTGAAGCTCTGTTGGTGATCAAATAAGTTAGGCTGAGAAGAGAAGATGATTTTTGAACTGAAACATTGGACTTGAAGAATGTAACTGGATTGACATTAATATGCAAGCTGATTCTTGGGATCATGGTCTATATCACTAGTGAAGTGCTTCTTTCTGTGTTATTGTTTTCCTTTCGTGTATGCCATTTTGTCCATTATTCTCTGATAAAGAACAGCAAGAATAGAGTTAGGATTTACTGTTTACAGTACCCTTCTCTGACTGATAGGCTTTATCTCAATGTTTTCCTTCAAATTGTGTGTTTAAGAATGACTTAAGTTAAGTGTAAACATTATCAAGGAATGTTGGTTTTCCCTTGTCTTGATCTGCAAAGCTTGAAAGGAATTTCTTGAATGATATTTTCATTATATGCTCAGTAGAGTTAGACTAGAAAAGTTTATGGTTCGCCCTGTCTTCTAGTTCTTTCTTCAAAGGCAATTCTAAAATTTTCCCTAAGAGTATGATGAAAGCGGTTTAGATTTAAAAGTATCTTATCTGATCTTAGGCTGCACTTTGTTTTCTCATCTGTTTTCATCCCTTCTGAAAGTAATTATGTGGATTACTGGATTGTTTGTCTTATAATTTAGCTTTAATACGAGCTTGTCCAAAGAAGTCTATGGTTAGCCCTGTCCTTTGGTTGGTTTTAAACAGTTACTTAAAAGGATTTTCTTGTTTGGAAAGACTGATAAATCCTAGTTTAAATTATTGTCTTTTTCCACCCCTTCAACACTTTTATTGTTACATTCCATCATTTTATCTAAAAGATCTTTTGATATAGATGACTTGCCCCTTGAAACACTCTTGAAATTGTTGCACAATTAAAACCTTTTATGACTCCATAGCCCAATGGACTAAAAACCAGTGTCATATCTATCCTATCAGCCAAATCTTGATCTGATTTCTTATACCTTCACCCCTTTGAAGCTCTTTCATTTTAGGACTTTCCACTCAACTAAAAATCATGCTCAACCATCCAAAACCAAACAAAAACCCTTTTTATTAATAACTAGCCTAATATCATACCCAAAAGCCTTAAAAGATAAATCAATCTTTGCACTTATAGAGAGATCCCTCTCTAGATTCAGGAGGGCTAGATCCTAGAATCCCAAAGTGGTTCAAATGTTCTCCCTGCAGCTTTAGTCTCACCAATCTGCTAGAATTACAGGGAGCTAACATTTCTGGTGACTCCACCGGGGAAATTTGAGTGAAATTACACCTATACATGCTTAAGGACCTCAGGAAAATAATTGATTCAAGAATATTTGGTATATTAGCTAGTTGAGCCACCAGGCATAACATTTCTAACGACTCCACTGGGGAGTTTGAGTAAAAATCCTTAAAAACAAAACACTCAGTGTTCAGTGCAGTACAAGTAGCCCTCTTCGAGCACTACCAAGCAAATGGTAATCATGATAAACTTATTTGAATCACTGACAAACTAAGGAAACCTTAGGATTCTCATAAGAGCTTATCAAACCTTGAAGGATTAGCTAGCTTAGCCATAAGAGTAAACTCTCTTTGTCTCATCATCGTAGCTAAGTGTTGAAACAGATTTAGGACACTCTTAGAACCCATAAGGACTAAAAAAAATCAGAAAACCCAAAAATATTTCAGATTGGTATTCAAATAAACATGGTGGCGTACCATAAAACCTTTTACCTCCAAAAGAGCTAAAAATTTCCACCTGGTGACTCCACAATCCTAAACAGACCTTAAGACTCCACTAGGAAGACCCATTATCATCATAACATCATATGAACTCATGAAGATGACTTTAGTATTAAATTTTTCTCGTTTTAAAGATCAGTTAGCCTCTTAAATATTGTCATATTTGGTTAAACTTTTATTGTTTAGTTGGGTCTGAAAAATGCAGCATAGTGGCTCCTAGAAAGATTTATACTAGAGCCTATCTTGATCCAAACCCTCCTGAGATAGTTGATAACCCTGAAAGAATCCTTAGGAATTCTCCTGAGGTTAAATCTTCAACTGTTTTTAGGTCACCCCATAGAGCTCATTTTGTCCCTGAAAACCTTGCAACTCTACAAAATCCACAAGTTGACTTAAGAAATCCATTTAAAACTAGGTCACTTGAGGATTTAGATGAGTTAGATTCAGAGCCTTCGCTTTCATCCCAAGATAGAAGTGAACATCCTGGTAGCAGAGAAACTACACCACCAGATTTACATTTCCTTCACAATTTTGGTTTCTCTCATCCAATATCAGCTCAATAATCTATTGTTGGTCCATCCACTTCTGCCACCCATACACCTGTTGTCCAAAACACTCCACTTCAGCCCACTTTCCTTCTTTTTAATCCACCTCTTGTAAATCCACCTGCACCCCCTATCATGGCAACATGGTATGCCCTGTTGGTCCTTCCTTTACCATTAGTCAATATTCCACAAGACTATCAGTCCAAGATACCATTTTATGATGCCATTAATGCTACTACTGCATCACAACATGTGGATAAGATGAATGACTACTTTGACAGAAATGAGATTGATGATGAGACTGTCAAAATTAGATTATTTGCTCAAAGTTTAGGGGGATAAGTAATAAAATGGTTCAAAGGCTTAACCCCTCATATTATTAATGATCTCCAAGCCTTCCATCAGTTATTCTTAAAAAAATTGGAAGTGAAGAAAAACCCTCTCCAAATACTTTCTGATTACAAGAATCTCCACAGAAACACTGGGGAAAGTGTACAAGCTTATTGCACTAGGTTTAACAGTGTTTATAATGCACTTCCCCCCGACTTAAAACCTCCATAAGGCTTAGCTTTAAACAATTTTCCTGGAGGATTTGATCCTGATATGGCCTATCGACCGAAAGAGAGAGATCCTTTAACTCTTGAAGACATGCAAAAAGGAGCTCTTGTTATGGAAGTTAATTTAATGAAGAAAAGAGCAAGAATGAAGAATGAGAAGAAAGTGTCCTTCAGAGAGGAATCTGCACCTTCCACATATATCTCAAAGATGGAGATAATGATGGAGGAGATGATGAAAAAGATGAGAATACTTGAGAGAGGACAAGCTATTCAAAACCAAACAACTCCTCAAAACAAAAATCAAAACCAAAATCAGAATTTTAGGAGAAATCAACCTCAAAACAAACGGAGGGAGGATGATCAATAGATTACTCCTCCTTTTCATCAAAACCATGTAAGTGAGGTTGAAGAAACAAGTGAAGAAACAGAGGAAGATGACATCAACATGCTAGGAGTAGATAATGATGACTTTGAAGTTCATTACAGTAGGAAACAAGGTCTATATACACTCTATGATGAAAAGAGAGCAGAAGATGAATTTTATTATCAGGAAATGGAAAATGTCATCATAGAAACCAAAAAGGAATATGACCTTAGGAGTAAGTAAAAGCAAGCATGAAAATCCAAAGACTAAAACCTCTGAAAATTCTGCAAAAACCAACCCTGTAAATAAACCCAAAGCTACAAAACAGAAAGACAAAATAGTGGCTATAAATTTTGATAAAAATAAAGAGAAAAGCACTCAAAAAAATGAAAAACAGAGTGCAGATCTTAGTAGCATTAGCACCTCAACTAGTGTTCCTATTAAAACAATTCTAACCAATGTAAACAGTGAAGATCAGCAAGCTGATCTTGCTGATAAAATGGTGGTTAACAAAGCTGAAACAAACCTTGTAAGAAGTCAGCTACCTTTCAGTTTGGAGCAGGAAATTGCCAAGATAAAGATCTTTGTTCCCTTACTGAATTAGCCACCCAAAATGTGTATAGATCCCAAATTTTGAAGGCTTTTAACATAGAAGAGAATAATGACACTTTCAATCTTAATGATGACCAACCAGAGCTCATATTTGGTCCTAATATTGAGGGTAGATATCAAGAAGGACCGGTTCCTACTTTTTATGTAAGTTTACAGATTCATGACAAGATTTTGCACAACGCTTTGCATGATTTAGGGGCCTCTCACAATTTAATGCCCAAAGCTGTAATGGAGAGTTTAGTCCTTGAAATCACTAGATCTTACAAAGATCTTTACTCCTTTGACTCAAGCAGAGTGAAATGTTTAGGCTTATTCAAAGACCTCTATGTAAACTTAGCACAAATTCCAGCCAAATGTTTAGTAATGGATATTGTAGTGGCTGATGTACCCCCAAAGTATGGTATGCTGTTATCAAGATCTTGGGGAGCTAAGTTACAAGGAACTATGCAAATGGATATGACATATGCAACTATCCCTGTATTTAATCAAACAAGAAGACTTTACAGGGAATCTCATATGCAATACATGGTTACTAGCCAAGAGAGACCGCAAAACTCTCCCTTTTATTCTGTAAATGCAGGCCTTGAATCATTTATCCTTTTCAATGATGAAACATTCAGTGAACAAGTGACCTTAACTAAATTAATGGCAGATAGAGAGGGGGAGGAGGACAACGTAGAAGTGTCAAAACAGTTTGTTAAACCTAAAAACTACAGCAAACACAACACAGGTCTAGAGCTACAAATAATTCATCCATTTCTTTTAAACCTTGAGAGTCAAGAAAGCAGTCCTCAATGCAACGAAAAACCTGAGGAATCAAAACAAATTCAACGAAGTGTTTATCTTCAAGATCAATCCGAAAGCATGCTTGTTGAAGAGGATAGTAACCAAACTGATGAACCTGAAACTAGTCCTCTTTGGAGTATGAACTTCGATGGGTCTTGCACTAGGAGCAATGCTAGTGTAGGCATCTAGATACATAACACTGAAAATAATCACACTGAAGGCCATTCCTATAGATTAAATTTTCAGTGTTCGAATAACATAGCGGAATACGAATCCCTTCTTTTAGGCTTCCACTTGTTGAAGAAATTAGAAGCCAAAAGAATAAAAGTTCATAGGGATTCAGAGTTAATTTTTAGGAAAGTAAATGGGGAATACAGTACCAAACACCCTAGACTTAGAACCTATAGGAACGACGTCATGGATTTATTGAAAACTTTTGAGGAATCCCAACTTATTTTTGTCCCAAGAGAAAAGAATATCCTCGCCCACAGTTTAGCTTTCGCTGCTAGAACCTATTTAACACCATTCAAAACCAAGAAATACATAAATCAGATTAAATTTAGACCAGCTGTCCCTGATAACGAGAAATATTGGCAAGTGTTTTATGGAGACAAACAAATAGAACACTTCCTGCAGTCCAGAAATGAGTTTGAACTACCAAGTTCAGATTCAGACTACGAAACAAACTGTCCTAGTGAAGAAAATCTACTTGATGAAGAATAAGAGTCCCCTGAGATGTTTGATGTAAATATGTTGTCTAAAAAACTTGAAAACACAATGGAAATTAGTTCAGAGTTAGGAAAAGAAGACTTAGAAACTCTGCAGTCTAACAATCAAAGTTTTCCAAAGGGTCTGGTCCCTTTAGAGGAGTTGTTTGATTTCAATGATGTGGCCAAGAAACCGAAACTGGAGACTGTTGAATATGAAGTCGAAGGTGTAATATAGGCAATGAACTAGAACCAAAGATGATCAAACTATATAAAACTTTACCAGCTCACATCAAACTAAAATACATAGAGTTGTTTAAAGATTTTTTTGATGTTTTCGCATGGAGTTATGAGGATATGAAATCCTATGACACTGAAATAATTCGGCACAAGATACCTCTCAAGGAAAACCAAAAGCCATTTAAACAAAAACTGCGCATAATAAATCCTGTTCAGTTACCTTTGGTTGAGAAGGAAATCAAGAAAATGTATGAAGCTGGTATTATTGTTCCTATTAGATATTCAGAATGGGTGTCTAATTTAGTGTCAGTTAGGAAGAAAATAGGAGAGATAAGGCTCTTTATAGACTTTAGAGACTTAAACAAATCCTCATTGAAGGACAACTACCCTTTACCCAAGATGGATCATATTTTACAAAGGGTAGTTGGTTCTAAAATAATTTCTTTGCTAGATGGCTACTCAGGATACAATCAGATTTTAGTGCATCCTGATGATAAATTAAAGACAACCTTTACTACACCTTGGGGCACTTTAATGTATGTGAAAATTCCCTTCGATTTAACGAATGCTACTGCTACATTCCAGAGAGCCATGGAAATTGAATTCTCAGAAGAATTAGGCTACTTCATCATTATTTACCTTGATGATGTCACTATTTTTTCCAAGACAAATGAAGAGCACTTAGAACACTTGAGAAAAGTATTCGAGAAATGCAGAAAGTTTGGGATATTTTTAAATCCAAAGAAAACATTGTTTGGTCTACAAGAAGGTAAATTTCTTGGGCACATCATATCAGAAGAGGGAATAAAGATAGACCCAAAAAGGATCAAGGCTATACTACAAATCACTCATCCTCGAAACATCAAGGAACTCCAATATTTTATTGGAAAGATAAATTTCTTGAAAAGGCTCATACCCAACTTGGCTGAGCTCCTTAGAAACATTACAAACATGCTGAAAAGGGAACAAGGGGTTAAGTGGACCTTAGAAGCAAAGAAATCTTTTGAGCTGGTGAAACAAGCATTAACCAAAACACCGGTTCTAATAAGTCCTGATTTTTCAAAAGATTTTTATATTTTTCATTCGTGTCAGAACATACAATAGTGGTTGTCCTATTGCAGAAAAATCCACAGGGACAAGAGCAACCAATTGCATTCTTTAGCAAGGCATTGAGAGATACTCCTCTGAAGTACAACATTATGGAAAAACAAGCATTTGCCTTGGTCAAAGCCTTAAAAGACTTCAAAGTTTACATTTTGCACTCCCACACCATTGCCTTTATCCCAAATTCAGTTGTGAAAGGCATTCTAACACAGGACCCAGATGGCAAGAGAGGTAAGTGGATAGCTGTGATACTTGAATATGATTTAGAAATCAAGCCCACTAAACTCATTAAAGGCCAAGGACTAGCTAGATTAATGGCTGAATCAAATTTTGAAGCTCTTGATATAAACATGATAAATGCTTTAGATGAACAAGAGGGATTGTCAACTCCCATTATTGAAGACCATTTTATGAATTCCTCTTGGTATGTTGATATTCTATATGTTTTGCTTAATTTGAATACACCTCCTAGTTTATCAAAAACAAAGGCAAGGTTTTTAAAGTTAAAAGCTGTAAACTACTGCATTATAGATAAATGTCTTTATTGGAAAAATGCGAGTGGGTTATTGCTTAAATTTTTTCCTGATAATGATGCAGAGAAGGTTAAGCACGAGTTCCATGAAGAAGAATGTGGAGGCCACCTCTACTGGAAGACTACAGCCAACAAAATCCTTAGAGCTGGTTACTATTGGCCCACCCTCTTTCAAGATGTACATAAAATGATCATTTCCTGCCATAAATGCCAACTCTTTGAAGGAAAAATAAAATTGCTACCCTTACCTCTGCATCCAATCACTGTTGAAGCCCCTTTTCAACAATGGGGACTTGAATTCATAGGAGAAATCCATCCACCATCATCTGCCCAACATAGATGGATTCTCACTGCAACAGACTACTTCACAAAATGGATAGAAGCCATTCCTTCTAGACAAGCCAATGACTATGTCATCATAAAATTCATTGAGACTCATATCCTCTCTAGATTTGGCTGTCCTAGGAAAATCATCACTGATAATGCAGTTGCATTTGGATCCAAGAAAATGGTTGAATTCTATCACAAATATCATATAACATTGGGCCATTCTACTGCTTATTACCCTTAAGGTAATGGGCTAGCAGAATCCTCAAACAAAATTTTGGTAAATATAATCAAGAAGTTGCTGGAGGACAACAAGAAGTCTTGGCACACAAAGCTAGTACATGCACTATGGGCTGATAGATTGACACTTAAGAAATCTATTGGAATGTCACCCTACCAGCTTGTGTATGGAATAGATGCAATTTTTCCAACCAGCCTTGGTGTACCAGTCATGAAGTTGATCCAATAAGTACAGTCTGAAGACAATGACATGAACAGAAGGATTAATCAGACTATACATCTTCAGCAAACCAAAGAGGAGGTCTACAACAAAGCATTACAAAATCAAGAGAGCATCAAGAATCTTTTTGATAAAAGGAAAAAGGCCAGTAATTTTAATATTGGTGACAAAGTGTTAAAGTGGGACTCAAGGAGAGAAGACAAGGGCAAGCATGGGAAATTTGATCACTTATGGCTTGGCCCTTATATCATTCATTCTACTGCTGGTAACAATGCTTATTTCTTGCAAGAATTGAATGGAGCTGAACTGTTTGGTGGTCCTGTTAATGGCAGGATGCTCAAACATTATTTCCCTTGATCCTACCATGTTCAGAAGCCTTTTTATCCTTTTTCTCATTATAAATAGTTCATCCATCATTGCATTCAAAGTTAGAAAAATAAAAAATACATAAACAATAAAAAGAGAAAAGAGGGCAGATTGTTAAAACAAGAAAGGTACAGCCCCATACCAAAAAAGAGAAACAAAGTCTAAAAGTGTGCAAGCTTAAATGTCACTCCTAAAAAACACACTCCTAGTTAGTCATACAGCCTAATCATGACTAATTAGTTTTAAATTTACTGCTGATAGGTTAGTGAAATTAGATTTTCCAAACAACTTAATCTTGGCTTATTAGTTAGGTAGATTAGGATAGAAAATAAAGGTTCAAACAAGCCAAAAATCTGAACCTATGAGTTTCCAAAAGAAGAATGGCTCTAATTTGTTTTAATATTGAGCCAAATACACAAGAAAACTGGTTCTAATATGCCCAAAACTTGAACCAGAAAAGAATGTAAGACAGCTCAAACAAGCCTAAAAACAGAGCTGAAGAATAGAGAAGGATGTGCTTAAAACTTTCAGATCTTAAGCCTTCACCATTTTGATTTAATTTTCTACAAATCATAATCTATGTGCAACTTGTTTTATATGCCATAGATCGGCAGCAAGTTAGACTATTCAAACCTGACTTGGAAGCTTTTAAATTTTCTTGTTTTAGAAGTTAGAGAATAAAAATCTATTAGACTATTTAATCCTAACAGATAGTAGATTAGGTAGAGAAGTTTATGAACTCAAATGTTTAAACTGAGTTCATGGAGAAATAATAAGTAGACTTAGATTATTTTTTTTCTTTCAAAAGAATAAAATGTTGTAAAAAGAGTTTCCCAATCCAAATGCACTCTGAAAGAAGAAAAAATGTTAGATCAGTAGGATTGGGTAGGTAGAAAGCTTGTCTGACAAAAGTTCCATTGTTTTTCATGTGAGAAAAAAAGAATATCATCCAAGTGAAGAAATTTGTAGCCCAATGGATGAGGCATTGATCATCTCCCAGAGAATTCAAGTCTGAAGTTCTTGACACCTTCAAGAAGGTGCCATCCCCATGTGGAGCCACTGTTAGCCACCTATAAATATTTTCATATCAAATGGTGGCTAAATCATTTTTTGAAGCCTTCAAGAAAAAATTTTATTGCCAAATTGTTAGTTCTTGAAGTCTTATGAAGATGAATTATCCTTGAGTTAATCTTCACTGTTGTTTCCCTCTCAATTCTGAAAATCTGTTGTTTTCCTGAAGAAAATACTGCTGCAAAAACTCCATTTTTCCTCTCATTTTACCCCTCTTTTCACTCATAATTAACCTCAATTTTATCCCTTTTTTCCCCATGAAATTCCTCTATTTTCCCTCATTTCCCTTCTTCCCTTCATAAAAACCCCTTTAATAAGGTTTAAAACTCCTTTCTAAACCTTACCGAAACCCCCAAAATCCTTTGAAAATCCTTGAAAAATCATAAAAAACCCAATTTCACATTATAGCCCTAAGCCCCTTTTTGGCTAAGCTCTAAACCACTTCCCCACCATGAGACCTGGTGCTAGAACCAAGCGTTAAGGCCTTGGGTGCTTATCGCAATCAAGGAATTCATGTGAAACACATTTCTTTTGTTACATTAAATCTCTGATTGCGATTAGCCCCTTTTCTTCTAAACTCTCGATTCCTTTGTCTTTACATATAACCCTGAGCCCGCAATCAGGCACTAAAGCATTATGAAAACCCCTCCCTGATACAAATTTTCCTTTGTATTTCATAAAAAACCCATTCTTCCTATGTTAAAATAAAGCCCGCCAGTTCATTGTTTTAAACTAAATCCAACCGTTGATCAAGAAACCAATCAACAATCAATGAAATATCGCATCACTAATTTTCATTGGGCACATTTGAAAGACCCTTTCCTTTGTCCTGATTCCGATGAGCCCCTTTTGTGATAAACCCCAAACCATTTCCCCACCATATGAACCCACGCCCAAGACCAAGCGATTAAGTCCCAAGCACTAATCGCATCATACTTTTTCCATTAAACATATTTTAATAGTTTTTCCCCCCCTCCGATTGGCCACCTTGTGATGGCTTCCCAGCCGTTGATCTTCCCCAACAGGCCCAGATCTGATGGCCCACATCACTCCGTTCAATAGCCCGCATACCCGCCTTTGGCACCCATAACTTAATCTCCATTATTGATTTACCATTCAGATCAATGGTCCTTGTTCAATCGCATCAGCACTTTTTTCCCCTTACCCCCGCCGATCGCGATCTTCCGATTGCATCTGGGCTATCCATGCACTAAGATCCGACAGTCCAGATCAATCCTCATTCCCCTTTTTTATTTCTTAAATCTCGCTGTGTAACCCCTCCGACGAATCTCCGTCGTTGACCTCTGCAGATCAACAGCTCGCATTAACCCAAAACTCCGCCCAACCCTCGCCTCATATTTTATTCCATTAACCCTGAGATTTAATCTGGACCGTTCATTCCTTTCATCCAACAGTCTAGAATAAACCCGATAGGCCCAACTCCTTTGGGTCCTACCTTTCTCCAGATCAAATCTCCACCGTTCATTCCCTGATCCGACGGTCAAGATTAAAACCGCCTTGACCCTGCCTCATGTTTTATCACCTGTGCATCTGTTCTCCATCGTGGTCTCCTCACAACTGTCTGATCTAAGACCCCAGATCTAATGGCCAGCATGCAGTTTCACGTAATTTTGAGTCCGAAGGTTAATGATTTAAAATTACGCGATGAGGGTGGTTTTAAAAGGCCACGTGTCAGCCAGTAATGCATATCGTGTTCGAAAATTCAATACCACCTTTCCCCCTTTGTACCGCATGAAACCAGCGGTTTCTTTAGCCGAAGCCACCATTCCCATTCCCATTACATTTTCTCGTAATAGATCTCCATCGTTGATCTCTGAGATCTAACGGTCCCAGTTCAATCTCGCCTTTTAATTCATCGCCCTCCACCCATCCTCCAAGAGACTTCATAAGTGAATCCCTGCCATTGATCTCTGTGGCCGATCTAATCCAACGGCCCAGAATCCTTCAAGAAACCCCAAATTTCGTTTTAACCTTTTTTCCTCCGCTAAAGGTTTTTCACCCATTTTTCTTTGCATTTTCTCTCATTTTGCTATAATGTAGCCCCTCTACATTATTTTTCCCCGATCGATTTCGACCATTGATCTTTGCAGATTGACGGCCCCGTCTTAATATCCCCACCATTTATCCAACTGCCTCCCATTTTACCCCCGCGATCAATCCTCTCCATTGGATGCTTTCATCCAACGGCTGCGATCTAACCTAAAACCTCCAAAGAAGTTTAAGCCTTACCCCGCAGGATTTTCTTAGTTTTTTTTGTTTGTGTAGGTTTTAATAGTTTTTCAATTGTTTTAAAAGAGAATTGAAGACCGGGGATGACGATCCCCTAGGCCTTTATGCGTGTAGGATATCATTTTGCAGGGTTTCCCATTAAGGGTTATCAGTGCCTCGTGAGCACCGACGCCACTATAAAACCTCTATAACACCTGCACATCAACAAGACACATAAAAAATTAGTCAAGCAAAGAGTATCAGTGTGAAAGGATCTAGTCACAAGAGAGATGAAGAATTGAATATTATTTATGCAATTTTTGAGGATTAAGGCCCACTTTCAGCAAATCAAAAGTCTAATCCTCTCAATTAAACACAGTTTTAAGAACCGAAGACCGAAATTAGGCCTAATTAAGCCTCACACAGAGAATTAAAACAAAGTAACAGTGTTTAAAGAAAAACAATAATATCTATCAGACCGAGAAAGCCTCCACTGCCACATCAGAGGCTAATTGAATCCTCTCAGCTACCAAAAGCCACCTGCAACCTCACAGCAATCAAAGATGGCCTAGTTATTACCAAAACACAAGATATTAGCATAAAGACAGCTAAACATTTAATTTGAATCAAAGAAACTAATTTTAAAACTGTCAGAGAAGTTATTACAAGGATAATAAATAGCCTTAAAGTCAAATCTTTTAATCCACTAAGCCTCGAAAGCCAAACAGAGTTATGAAACAGAGATATAGATCAAATGTCTTCCTACCTTATGCCTTGCATGGTTTTCAAGGCAGAGAATTGCATTAACTATAGAATTAATGATACTTGAACCCTAGAAATATTTCCACCTCCTCATTTTCCTATAAAATCTTCTTGAGGAGCTCATTGTAAAGGGTTGGTTGCAGAACTTTGATATAATAATTGTGTTCAAAAATTTCTACATGTAAATAGTGTTCAAAGGCTCTTGAAGCTCTGTTGGTGATCAAATAATTTAGGCTGAGAAGAGAAGATGATTGCTGAACTAAAACATTAGACATGAATAATGTAACTGGATTGACATCAATATACAAGTTGATTCTTGGGATCATGGTCTATATCACTGGTGAAGTGCTTCTTTCTGTGTTATTGTTTTCCTTTTGTGTATGCCATTTTTTCCATTATTCTTTGATAAATAATAGCAAGCATAGAGTTAGGATTTACTGTTTACAGTACCCTTCTCTGACTAATAAGCTTTATCTCAATGTTTTCTTCCAAATTGTGTGTTTAATAATGGCTTAAGTTAAGTGTAAACATTATCAAGGAATGTTGGTTTTCCCCTGTCTTGATGTCCAAAGCTTGAAAGGAAGTTCTTGAATGATATTTTCATTATATGCTCAGTAGAGTTAGACTAGAAAAGTTTATGGTTTGCTCTTTCTTCAAAGGTAATTCTAAAAGTTTCCCTACGAATATGATGAAAGCAGTTTAGATTTAAAAGTATCTTATTTGATCTTAGGCTACACTTTTTTCTCTTATCTGTTTTCATCCCTTCTGAAAGTAATTATGTGGATTACTAGATTGTTTGTCTTATAAGTTAGCTTTAATATGAGCTTGTCCAAAGAAGTCTATGGTTAGCCCTGTCCTTAGGTTGGTTTTAAATAGTTACTTAAAAGGCTTTTCTTGTTTGGAAAGACTGATAAATCCTAGTTGAAATTATTGTCTTTTTCCACCCCTTCAACACTTTATTTTTACATTCCATCATTTTATCTAAAATATATTTTGATATAGATGACTTGCCCCTTGGACCACTCTTGAAATTGTTGCACAATTAAAACCTTTTATGACTCCATAGCCCAATGGACTAAAAACCAACATCATATCTATCCTATCAGCCAAAGCTTGTTCGGATTGCTTATACCTTCACCCCTTTGAAGCTCTTTCATTTTAGGACTTTCCACTCAACTAAAAATCATGCTCAACCATCCAAAACCAAACAAAAAACCTTGTTCTTAATAACTAGCCTAATATCATACCCAAAAGCCTTAAAAGATAAATCAATCTTTGCACTTATAGAGAGATCCCTCTCTGGATTCAGGATGGGTAGATCCTAGAATCCCAAGGTGGTTCAAATGTTCTCCCTACAACTTTAGTTTCACCAATCTGCTAGAATTACAGGGAGCTAACAGTACCTCCTGATCTTCCAAGGCTAAGGAGTAGCCCCTTCACACCATGATAGTGCCAACTCATACTCCTGCAATATCATGCAAAGTATGGGAGAAGATCATCCCATACTCTCTCAAGAACAACCAAAGCAACAAAAACTCTTATTTCCTCCCCACACCATCACCATATAAATCATGGAGCAACAACATGATATTTGATATGAAAGATATCACATCACCCCCATATACCCAAAATACTTGCTATCATATGATGTAAGTGCCATGCCAAGTTCCATCCATCAACCAATGCTTTGAAATAGAATGTGTCACAGGATGACCAAACTCTTTCAAGAGTAACCAACGCAGCCTTGCCTCCTATCGTCCAGTGTCATAAATCTGCAAGTGGTTTCCCAACCTCTTGCTCATCAACATCACCCATCCAACCAATGGTGAGTGTCTATCATCATGTCCAAAAGTGGCATTCCTCCAATGGAGAATACCATCCTCCCAAAATATATTTATGTCTTTTCATTTCATGGGATGTTGAAATACAATCTTCTAGAGATCTCCAAATGAAGACCACTCATCAATGACCAAGTTGGATCCATAAGGATCCAAATATACTGAATTAAAAATCTTCTCAGTGAGCAATGAAGTAATCATCAAGAAAGATCCATAATAACAATGGAAGATAAGATGTCTCTCATCAACCATCTGCCTATCCTCTATTATGCATGTAGAAAGGTCATTGGAATGCTCCAATAATGGTTGGGTCCCCAACTCATCACTGATGCTCAATGACAGCATTGTTGATATCCATAATCGTGCACCTGTTGTCTCAAGATCATGCTCAATGTTGAACACATAGTTTTGTATTGCATTTTTCAAAAAAATACTCATCCCATCCTCCAAGAATATACACTCCAACCCCAAGAGTTGTGTGCAGCTCAACAATGATACACTAGGATGATTGTATATCTTCTCCTTTTATCAAATCAAGGTTTCTCAGCGGAGTGATAGTCTGCTGCTCCAAATCAGCAATGTACTTTGACCCTAGGTCATGCAATGGTACATTCTCACAATCCTCCATATGATGTGCTGAAGTAATAGAAAATGGAAACATGTGCATACCTTGGTAAAGCTTGGGAACATCTTGTACTGCTACAAGGGTTCCTTCCTCTGCTGTGATGGCTTCCCCAACTACTAATGATGATGGCTTCTCTTCTATGGCTACATCAGTGCTAGTACAAGTCTCCTCCTCCTCATGCATCTCCAGAATGGGGAATGGGACTCTATATGTCAAGAGATCAAGACCACTTTGCAGGCATGCAAGTGTTCTTTCTCCTGATGCAAGTGCTCCTGCAACAAGTGGTGGTGAAGGCTTCTCCTCCTCTGATTTCTTGTCAAACTTCTTGATCAAAATTTGAGTAAAATCTGCAAATTCAATCACTCTTGCAATGACTCAAATGGCTGAACCACCAAATTTTTGCTTCACCCTCAAGATGCAGTGCTGCAATCTCAACAACTTCTTTCTCTACTACTGTATGTAGCAGGAAAAATGCATCCAATCTCATTCCCCAAGCCCTTTCTATGCATGTGGATGACCCATCAAAGGTAGACAATATAAATCTATTGCCCTCTTTTCTTCTATTTCTGCAAGGTCTCCTTTCTTCTTTGAGCTAAATGAACTATGGGAGAGTTATATTCTCCTTGAAAGCTCTAGGTTGAGACTTATATTCTGTAAGATACTCACTTAGAATCTCATGATCTAAGTGTTCTCCATCTCTACGCCTATTGTATTCAAAAGGAAATTCCATACTATGTTTCTTTGGAGCCCTATGTAATACCAGATCTTCTTTTTGCTGATAGGAAGTACATGGACCTTCCTCATCTTGAAACCCTAATGTGGTTTCACTTTTTTTCTCCATTTTTCTCTATTTGACCTCCTTGGTGACGTCCTTCTTAGATCTGAAAAGATATGAGATGAAACTCATTCCTTCCATCATTTTTATCTTTTTCTCCTTCTCTTCTTCTTCTTATATCATATTTCTTGAAACTCACAGGCTAAGCCAAGATTATGCTCTGATACCACTGTAATATTCCCAAATGGGAAAAGCAGAAATACAATGCAATAAAAATGAATTTTTCATAAATATATCCAATAAAAATTAAATGCAGCCCTTGGATCCATTATATTATACATGATAGTATCCAAATACAAAAGGAAATCTGAAACAAATCATGGTAGCTTAGTTAAACAAGCCTCCCAAGCCATAATAACCCAAAAATCATGCAAAAAGAGGGGCTACAACCATGTATAGAAGCTGGTATACCCTAACAGCATTATTTTATTTCCTCTACAATGGAAATAGATTGTACATAATATCTATATCTTCTATGTGCATAAAAAGTTAGATCTATATCAGATCCATGCACTATACAAGCTCTTCTAGAGAACCCCCTTGGGGTTTTCAGCAAAACACCATGTAAAAAGTGTAGATATGAGATCTAAGACTGCAGATTCACTGAAAATTACATATCTAGAAATTGTGGCTGATATGATATATGCAATAGAATAGCCTCATCCAATAGATCTCCAAAGTGAAGGGCAGATCCCCAAAACTCAAAAAATCAGCTCTCCAAATGGTGTGCTGAACCACCCTGCAACTGCACCTTCAGAAATTACGTAGATCTGGATCTATTCTGTGTTGTAGGGATAAAAATGTAGTTGTTCTGATGCAAATATCTAGAAATGAGGCTCAATTCCTTCAATACTATCCTCCCAATGGAGTAGAAACCTTCTCCACTGAAAATGAACACTGAAATGGCCTAGATCTAGAGATCTAGTATGCACTTTTTGTAGCTTACTGAAACAACCAAAACCTCAACAGGATCCGTGTTGTTAAAGAAATGTGAAGCTTTTCCTTAAGCCAGATAGTGGAAAATATGGTGGAAGAATCCTCCAAGAGCTCCTCAATGGAAGAGGTGGGATTCCCGATCAGGAACACCCAATGCTAAACAACATTCAATCTCAGCTCAATAGTTAGAGAAATGTATATGTCTAAACAAACCATATATTCAGAAAATCATAATAATAAGCTAACCTCCATATGGATACCATCCTCTTCCTTATAAACAATGTGAGCCTTCTCACCTTGGGTCCCACTCATTAGGGTTTCCTTTATCATGCAGGTAATCTCCCTCCAAAACTGCGTTGTCCCATCATCAATGCCACTCCTCCATAACAACGCTATTTGATTTGGTCAATCTTGACTTGATCTCCATGCAATGTATTCTTCCACAATTAAGGTGGCTTTATTCTAACTATCTAAACTGATCCATATTCCCACTAGGTTATCTCTATTAATGATCCACTCCCTCCATACTAGCTTTGTTGACTTGGTCAAACTTGACCTTGTCCACATGCATGGGCCCTTGTTCACACATGAACATACTTTATCCAGCTATGAATATGATCCCTTTTCACATTAAGAGGGATTTTATGTCTACTAAAGAGATTTATGGGCCTTCCTACCCATTTATTCATCCAGCTACATGTCAAGAGAAAAATTAATATTCCAATTAGCTGCACACTAATTTAGAATATTACATAATAACTCAACCCACAACCAAAAGCACATGAGAACCAACCAAAAAAATAAGCAATGAAATGTGTTGGGGTTCCCATGTTTTGGCAAGTTTGGCAATACCAAAAGATGAGACAACATCATAACCACTTTCAGACCTTAGGATCTAGCCCTCCTGGGTCCAGAGAGGGATCTCTCTATATAGGCAAAGGTTTTATGTCTTTGAAGCTCGAAAGTTAAGGTATTAGGCTAGTTATAGGTGCGGGGTTTGTTTGTTTGATTTTTTTTGGTTGTTGGGAATCAAAAAGAAGGGTTCAATATAAGACAAGGATGAGCAAAGAGGATTTTAGGCAAAGAAAGATAGCTCAGAGAACACTTGAGACCATTGGGTAATGGAGTCAGGAAAGGGTTTACTTGCTATTCAATATGCAGGCTTTCAGTTGGGCTAGTCATCTAAAGCATTGGATCTTAAAGATGATAGTGGGGCATGGAAAGACAAGAGAGAGGGTGAAATCAAGAAAAATTCCAAGGTGACCTTTCAGAAATCAGATCCAGGGACAGGACATGCCGTTGGACAACCTGTGATCCAAGACCTAAAAGGTTAACTCTTCAGACAAGGAAACATTAAAGATTTAAACACAAAGGTGAAAACCTGAGATCAGAGAGAGACTTTGAACTCTCAATGCTTCGGCATCCAACTAAGGGAACTTGGAAAGGTTCAATTAATTGAAAATGACCCTAGTGAGACAGAGACAGATTTGTAAACTCCCAGTTCCCATTTCATCAATTAAAGCCTAACAAGAACATCTAAGAACATATTCATTAATTCACACAATAGCTAGCAGTAAAGATAGCCACTACACTGGTTAAATTAACCTGAATCAGTGCTCAGATAACACATATAGCAGAAAACATTGAAGGTAGGGAGAGTAGAAACATAGGGTACCAAACAAGGGTAAATCCTATGCCAGATTTCTGATGCGTGCATGAGGAACTGAAATGTGATGAACTACAAAGAAAAACCAAGAAAAAGTAAGAAAAACATCATCGCTGCTTTAAATCAGGATCCAAAGAAATGTGTTTGTCATATTAAAGAGCAACACCAGTCATGTACAACATTGCCAATAGCTTGATATTCAGTCTGAAAACATCTTCCCCAACCTATCTTACAACTTTACACAGAGAACATGTCTCAAGAGAAACAACTTACAGTTCACGGATATCCGATCAACAACGATTACAACATTTTCTCATGAGTTTTTATATTAGAAAGAGAGGTAGAAGGGGTAGATGAAACACTAAATGAAATATTAAATAGAGTAGGAGTAGTGGTTCGAAGCCCATTCGATTTTTAATATATGAGCATTAAACTTCAGTACTCTTTGGATGAAAGAGTGGTCTTTGATAGGCTGCAATTTATTCCAGGTATGTCCTTGATGTATTATCGGTTGTAGTACTTGTGATACTCTAGTGAATTAAACAAAAGGTAGAACAATGATTCTGGGGTTTGCCATACTGTGTAACCAATGCTTCTGGTAGCACCAAGACTATTGTTAGGGCGGAGATCTTCTCAAGAACACGGTATAGAATGAAAGAAGTATGGGCACTTCGTCCTTTCACGGAAAGAACATTCTGCTGATGGTGACACTGATATATTATTTTCTACACGCTAGGCCTTTTGTGTGATTCATGAGGTCTTCAGTTTGGTACTTCGCCTTTAAAACACTGAATTAAGACTTAAAATATTCGATAATGTGCATTAGAACTCCTTAACTCTGTATTGATACTCTTTTCCGCTTCATGACTGTCTCTGTCAGTGAAATCTGAGCTTTAATGGCTCTGGAAAAGTTTTAAAGAGTTTAACTTTGTTCTTTAATGAAAATCATGTCATAACACCTTCCTAGGATCTTCTTCATAATTTCAATCCCTGAAAATGGTCTTCCCTGCGTTCTGTGCCACTGTAACAGTGACTGTGAACCATGGCAGTCGTCCACCGCTCGTACCCTGCAAAACACACAAAATTGTTGAGAAATCCATGCTAGAGGGGGATGGATGCTTTGAAGGCCTGCAGAAAGATGGCGGAACTGTGGAGGAATGGTGAAAAATGCAGCGGAACGATGAAAACAGGCCAGATAATGAAAAAATGGTGGAAGACTAGATAGATGGAGGCTTAGTGGAGAAATGCACGGGGACCATTCGATCATGCATGGGGGCGATGATCGACGACAGAAAATGAACGATGGAATATTTTTGGAAATCAGGTGAAATACAAAAGAAATGGGAAATTGTCGTGAAGGCAGGTGACGTAGAGCTCTGGCGGTGGGACCCGGTCAATGGAAAGGGTGATCGCTTGTGGGTGAGGGGTCTTGTTTACTTTGGCTATCCCTTGAGCATCTTTGGGGCGCGATCACCATCGGATGGTCAGCCTCAGATCGGACGGCATACGTGCATATCACATCGGGCTTGTAGTCGATCTTTAACACGTGATGAGAGCGGGTTTTCAAAACAGCTTGATGACACGTGTCGGCCGGTAACGTTGATTGTTGCCGATACGGAAAAACAACCCTCCTTCCAAAAGCGTTGCGATAAAAACTGCCAGTTTTTCACAGTTATTTACCATGGGGACCACCAGGACGACTGACTTGTGGGCTGTCGATCTGAAGAATGGACGGTTGAGATTAAAAGATGGAGCGGGAGGCATAGGGGCAAGTGAAACAGGCGGGAGAGAGGAGGCCAGTTGGATCTAAGGGGATCAATGGCTGAGATTTGATCGGGGGTGGACAATGGAGGTTAAATGGGCGGAGCTCAATGCAATCCTAACCATTGGTTCTTGTGGATTCAATGGTCAGGATTGGATCACTGGACCACGATCAGAGGGAACGAAGAGTGACACAACAACAATTTCTACGAGCGATTATGCGAGATTGTGATGGCTGTTGGATTAAAATGTGAATCGACGATAGAGATCGTCATCAGAGGGTTTACAAAGGAATGAGGCAAGCATGGTAAGATTCTGCGCGGACCATTAGATCTATTCAGATCAACGGTGGTGGTTGCTTCAAAGGCTGACGAACCAAAAACACTATCACATCAGAGATTTTCTGTTTACAAAGGAAATGTGCTCCACTCCAACTCTCTGATTGCGATAAGCGCTTTATGTCCAACGCTTGGTTTTAGCGTCCGGGTCATGTGGGGAAGTGGTTTTGGGGCTGGGCCGAAGGGGCTGGCCTGTTTAAAGAGGAAAATGGGTTTTTTTTTCTTAGAGACAATGTTTTAAGGCCAAAAGGAGGTTTTCGGTAGAGTTAAGAGGGGAATTTGATATAAAATGAAGGATTTTCACTTGGTTCGAAGGATGAAACAGATAGTTTAGGGGATTTAGAGGGATTTTGGGAAGAAAAGGTAAATTTTAAGAGTGGGAAGAAGATTAATAATGGGGAAATTTGCATGGGTACAAGGGAAAATGGGAGATTTTCTGAGCATAATTTTCCACAGGCATTGAGGCCTTTTGGATGGGAACAACAGTGAGGATATTTTAAAAAGGAAATGGATGCACAGAGGCTTCAAGGATGAGAGATTTTCATGGGAAATGTATCTCTTGAAGGCTCATAAAACAATTTAGCCACCTGTTTTCTTGAAAAAAAATTCATAGGTGGCTAACAATGGCTCCACATGTGGATGGCTTCTTCTTGAAGGAGTCAAGAATTTAGAAAATAAATATTTGGAGCAGGCCAGATGCCTGATCTTTGAGCCCTCTCTCTTCTTTGATTTCAACTGTTACAAACATAATAAATCAACAGAAACATTCCCAAAAACATTCCCAAACAATCTACCTACCCATCCTACAATCCTAGTATTTTTTCTTCAAGGTGCATTTGAATTTGTAGACCTTCTTCATCATTTTATTGAAAACAGAAAACACACTAATCTAATTCTACCCTTATCACTCCATGAGGCCAGATTAAACTGTTGGCCTCACATTTTTATCTACCTAATCTAATATCTGCTGGGATTAAACTGTCCAGCAGATTTCTTCTCTACATTCTAAGACAAAAATTGAAAAACAGTCAAACTAGGATTAGACAGTCTAGTTTGTTGTGGATCCAAGGCATGAGGCAAAACTACTCTTTGGACTGAAAACTTCACAGAAAACTGAAAACAAAATCTTGAAGGCTTGGAATCTAAAACTTTGAAACATCCTTCTTTCCTTTGTGACTCAAGTTTTGAGCTTGTTAGAGTCACTTTCTTCTCCATTTTAGCTCTGGCTTTGGGCTTGTTAGAGCTGACTCTTCTTCCTTATTTGCTGGTTCAGATTTTGGGCATGTTAAAACCAGCTGTCTTTACTTACTTTGGCTCAGGTTTTGATCGTGTTATAGCCAATCCTTACACTTCAGAGGTTCATGTTTTGAGCATGTATGAACCTCTCTTTCTCTCTTTTTTGAAACATTTTCTCTTTTTATTTGAAAACAAAACACGGCAATGGTATTTACAATGGAAATGGAGACTGGAAATTGGAAATCAGCAGTAGTAATGTTTGAGCATCCTGCCATTGACAGGACCACCAAACAGCTCTGTACCATCTAAATCTTGCAGAAAAAAGGCATTTGGACCAACAGTGGCCTGGATGATGTATGGACCCTACCAAAAACTATCAAAATTTCCATGCTTTCCTTTGTCTTCTCTACTTGAGTCCCACTTCAAAACTTTATCTCCAATTTTGAAGTCAGAAGCCTTGGTTCTCCTATCAAACAACTTCTTTATATTTTCCTGGACCTTCAGGGCTCTATTATAGATCTCTTCCCTTGTTTGCTGGAGATGAATTGTTTGGTTTATCCTCCTCACCATGTTGTATTCTTCTGTCTGGATTTCTTGGACAAGTTTAATCACTGGTACCCCAAGGCTGGTAGGAAACACTGCCTCTGTTCCATAGACAAGATGATATGGTGACATGCCAATGGATATATTCATAGTGAGCTTGTCAACCCATAAAGCATGCACCAACTTTTTGTGCCAGGACTTCTTGTTCTCTTCAAGCAACTTTTTGATAATGGTCACCAAGCTTTTGTTTGATGATTTAGCTAACCCATTACCTTGTGGGTAATAAGAATTTGAATGACCGAGTGCTATTTGATACTTGTGACAAAAATCAACCATTTTCTTGGATCTAAAAGCAGCAGCATTATCAGTGATTATTTTTCTTGGACAGCCAACTGAGAGAGGATGTGGTCTTCTAGGAACCAAATGATGACTGAATATGTGGCATTCCTAGAAGGTATGGCTTCTATCTGCTTAGTGAAGTAGTCTGTGGCTGTTAAGATCCACTTGCGTTGTGCAGAAGAAGCAGGGTGTATTTCTCCTATGAAATGTAGGCCCTATTGCATAAATGGACCTTCAATAGTGATGGGTTGTAAAGGTAGAGGTAGGAGCTTTCTTTTCCCTTCAAAAATCTAGCATTTATGGCAGGCAATTATCATCTTATGGATGTCATTGAAAAGTGTAGGCCAATAATAGCCAGCTCTGAATATTTTGTGAGCAGTGGCTTTCCAGTTCAGGTGGCCTCCACACTCTCCTACATGGAACTCTTGTTTAATCCTCTCTGCTTCAGTCTCAGGAAAACATTTAAGCAATAGGCCATTTGTATTTTTCCAGTATAAACATTCATTCAGTATGCAATACTTTTTGGCTTTTAACTTTAGGAATCTGGCCTTAGTCTTTGATAGTTCAGGAGGGGCATTGAGGTTTGTGAGAACATACAAGATATCAGAGTACCAAGGAGAGTTTCGAAATTGCTCCTCAATAGTAGGGTCAGGCAATCCTTCTTGGTCATCCAAGGCATCTATCATGTTTATGTCGAGGGCTTGCAAATTTGATTCAGCCATTAGTTGATCTAAGCCCTGACCTTTGATCAATTTTGTGGGTTTTATTTCCAGGACGTATTCCAATATTACAGCAATCCATTTTCCCCTCTTTCCATCCTGATCTTGGGATAGAATGTCTTTAACCACTATGTTAGTCACGTAGGCTATGGTGTGGGAATGCATTATGTACACCCTAAAGTCTTTCAAGGCCTTAACCAAGGCATAGGCTTGTTTTTCCATTATTTTATATCTTAAGGGTGCATCCCTTAGAGCTTTGCTAAAGAAAGCAATGGGTTGTTCCATTCCCTCTGGATTTTTATGCAGTAGGACTGCAGCCATTGTATGCTCCAAGGCAAATGAAAATATCAAGAAATCCTTTGAGAAATCTAGGCTGATTAGGACAGGAGCCCGGGTGAGTGAAAGTTTAACCGATTCAAAATATTTTTTAGCCTCAACAGTCCACTTAGCCCCTACACCCTTTTTCAGCATATTAGTCATATTCCTGAGGTGCTCAGCTAAGTTGGGAATAAACCTCCTTAAGAAGTTAATTTTCCCAATGAAGGACTGTAACTCTTTAATGTTTCTCAGGTGTGTGATTTTTAGTATTCCCTCAACTCTTTGTGGGTATATCCTAATTCCCTTCTCAGATATAATGTGGCCGAGAAGCTTACCCTCTTGCAGCCCAAATACAATCTTTTTAGGATTCAATGACAGACCTAACCTTCTACATTTTTCAAACACTCTTCTTAGATGTTTTAGGTGTTCTTCATTAGTCTTGTAATAGACTGTTATGTCATCCAGATAGATGACAATGAAGTGCCCTATTTCATCCGAAAAATATATGTCCATCACTCGTTGGAAGGTTGCACTAACGTTCATCAGTCCAAAGGGAATTTTTACATACATAAAAGTGCCCCATGGAGTGGTGAAAGCAGTCTTGAGTTGATCTTCTGGGAGTACTAGAACCTGGTTATAACCTGAAAAACCATCTAACAGGGAGATCCGCCTTGAGCCAACTACCCTCTGCAGGATATGTTCCATCTTTGGTAAGGGGTAATTTTCCTTAAGTGAGGCTCTGTTAAGGTTCCTAAAATCTATGCACAGTCTAATCTCACATGTTTTCTTTCTCACCACTACAAGGTTTGAGATCCAATCAGAGAACCTCACAAGAACTATTATTTCTGCCTCGTACATCTTCTTTATTTCCTTTTCTACTACAGGAAATTGTTTTGGGTTAATTCTGTGAAGTTTTTGTCTGAAGGGTTTTTTATTTTCTTTCAAGGGTATTTTTTGATGTATGATGTTTGTGTCATAGGCCTTCAATTCCTCGTAGCTCCAGGAAAACACATCTATGAACTCTTTGAACAAGTCAATATATTTATTTTTCATGTCTGCGGGTAAGGACTTAGCCAACTTAATCATATTAGGCTTATCTTCAGTGCCTATGTTGCATTCCTCGACATCAGAGTCTGAGTCTTCTATAATGGCATTTTTCGCTACATCATCGAAATCGAAAAGATCTTCTAAAGGTGCTAGACCTCGGGGTATGTTCTTATCTTTTTCTTGTAGCACCTCTATTTCCTCATTATCTGTGTTTTTACATTCTTCGGTTGGATTTCCAATTTTTTCATTTAAAGTGTTTATTTCTATGTTACAGGGTGGTTCTTCCTCATCCGAGGGATCTTCACTTAGGCAGCTATCATTGGACTTAGAGTCTGAATCGGAAAATTCAAACTCGTTCCTGCCTATCAGGAAATCCTCAATCTGCTTATCTCCTTCAAAAACTTGCCAATATTTCTCATTATCAAGTACTGCAGGTCTGAACTTCATCTGAATGATGATTTTTTGATCACTGGGAGGCTTGTGATATGAACTAGCTATACAAGCTAATCCATTTGCAATTACATTCCGACTCCTAGGAATAAACATTAGTTCATATTCCACAAAGGTCTTCAATAAATCCATAGCGTCATTCCTGTACGCTCTCAACCTAGGGTGTTTCACTGTGTATTCATCATTCACTTGTTTTATGACCAACTCAGAGTCTCCATGTACAGCTATCCTACGGGCTCCTAATTTTTTCAACAAATTTAAGCCTAGGATAAGAGCCTCATACTCTGCGATATTATTTGTACATTTGAATTTCAGGTTGAAGGCATGACTCTCTGCATAGTCACTCTCTGTGTTATGTACCCACAGTCTTGCTCCTGCAGTTATCCTAGTGCACAACCCATCAAAATTCATTTCCCATAGGGGATCATTCTCGGGCTTAGCATCATTTTCCTCCCTAATGTGGGTTTCACTGGTCTGTTGTGTTACAGGGTCTTCGTTGGACTGTGGATGGTTTCTTTCTTCGTGTGGTGTACGAGTTAGTGAGGGGTGACTAGCCAACTATTTACCTTATGTTTCTTGTTGACTCGGAGTTTTGTTTTCAGTGCACTGACCATAGGTCTCAACCTCATTTTCATCTGAGTCTAGAGTGGCCATTATGTTAAAATCTATGAGTGCCATCTCGTTGCTCGCACCTTTGTTTTCTAGTTCTGGCTCTCCCAAGGATTCATCGTTCCAAAGGATAAAGGAGTCCATATCTGTGTGTACAAATTACAGAGGAGAATTTTCAGGCCTTTCAGGGCTGCTGACTAGGAATTTCATTTGTGCCTCTCTATACAGTCTCATAAGCTGGCTAAAGACAAGGATCATGGCATATGCCCCGTCCATCTGCATTGTACCTTGTAGCTTGGCTCCCCATGACCTTGATATCAACATTCCATACTTAGGTGGCACATCTGCCATTACAACATCCATGACCATACATTTGGCTGGGATCTGGGTTAAGTTCACACATAGGTCTTTGATTAGGCCAAGGAATTTTACTCTACTAGAGTCGAATGAATATAAATCTTTGTAGGATCGGGTTATCTCTAGGCCTAACCTCTCCATAACTACCTTAGGTATTAAGTTGTTTGAGGGCCCAGAGTCATGCATTGCATTATGAAGGATCTTGTCATGGATATTGAGACTAATATAAAAAGGATGTATGACCCCTTCCTGAAACTTCCCCTCTATCTTTGGACCAAACAGAAGGGTTGGTTGATCATCACTCAGATTGACAGTGTCACTGTTTTCCCCAAGGTTTAAGGCTTTCAAAATTTGGCCTTTATATACATCCTGAGTGGCCAACTCTGAAGTGGGATAGAGATTTTAATTTTAGCAATCTCATTCTCTAGATTGAAGAGAGATTGGCTCTTTGTAATGTTCAACTCTGTCTTGTTAGCCACTACTTTAGTGGCAGGCTCAGTGTGCTGATTCTCATTATGTACAGGATTAGGCATTGTTTTATCAGGAGCACTAACTGCAGTGCTAGTGCTGCTAGTGTTAGGGTCCCGAGATTTGGCTGATTGGTAAGACAAATGACAGTGTAACATCAAAAAAGTTTTTGGAGCCCAAGGACCTAGCCTTCCTAGACTCAGAGAGGGCTCTCTCTATTTGTGTATGGGATATATGTGTGTTTTCTTATTGTGTTATGTTTTTAGGCTAGTTATGAAGTAGGTTTTTTGGTTTTGGTTTTTAGGTTGTGAGGGATGAAACTAATCAAAGATATAAGTTAGGTAAAACGATGTCAGATCAACTGGGCTATGGGGTCGAAGAGGTCAAGAAAGCTATCAGATGGTGATACAAGGTTGTTGAAGGGCCGATTTGATTTGAGGTAAAATGGATCTTTGGGAAAAATAGAGTAAGATGGACATCAAATTTGTGAATAACAAAGGATTTCAAGCATAACTAGTTTAATAGCTGACATAAACATGGTATGGCGAACCATTAATCATGAGAAATGTAATTATAAGCTAATCAATACATAGAAATAAGCATTCAAGCCATGCATAGAGATATATAACTCCCTAACTTTGGGGAAATACACTTAACACAGACAAACAACTCAAATCACTATGTCGGAATGCCTAAACATAGTACTTCAAGTTATTGGGCACTTTGAAAACAAGATTGCATAGTCTTAGGCAAAGGGCAAGATCAGAACAAGACCTCCTTGGTTCAACAAATAACAATCTAATCAGTCAAAGAGAAATTTCATGGATGGAGCTATGACTAGCCATGATTAAGCAGGGCATACCGTAAATCATACTTAGCATGCATAAAACCATGAATGAAACAAGCAACAATATCCTTAATTTATTAAAGAGCAATCAAGAATTCTTTAATGTGACTAAGAATGAAGAAAACATGGAAGCTATGAAGAAATAGGAAATTTGAGGTGCCTCCGAGGGCATGTCTCAAATTTGTTCTTTACTATCCTATAGCAAGCAAGAACATGGATTTATGAATGAAAACTAGGAAACAAAACAAAGAGAGAGACACTATACCGTTCTACCAAGTCATGGAATCCAACAACAATCCTCTTTCATCATCCAAGAACATCCAAGAGACTATCCAAAAGCATGAGACAAGTATTTCTTCCAAAGCTTATATGACCATATATTTCTTCTATTCATCAAGTTCAGCCTTGTTTACAATGAAAGCCTTCGGAATATATAGGCCAAAGTGAGGAAAACCTCTTAGTTCAACTTGCAATCTCATTGGCCTATCCAAAATATCTTATTTTGTCCTTGAGGCTTTGCAAAGCCCAAGGCACAAAATATCTCATAAAAAATCTAAAAAATGCTAAAAGAGAGAAATAAATTGAATTTCCATAACTTATCAGGTACAAAAATAGCTAAACACACATGAGGAAAGATCAGTTTTGAAAGGTTCAATTTTTACAAAAATACTCAAAAAATACATCAGCAAAAGGTCTCCTGACTTGCCGGCAACTTTTGGAAGTCTTCCTGATGTTGAAATGAGGCTCATGATAGCTTGTTGGAAATATCTGAGTGTCTACTTTCTAAAAATGTTTATTTTTCTCCCAACTAACCACTAGAAGTCCTCCAAAAATAGGCCTGTGTGTAAAAACCCAAAAAATAAGCCTTGCTGATAAACGGGGCAGAGTGTAGAAAAAGCAAGTGTTTTTCACCATTTTGGGGGAGAAAATGATCTTCAATTGTTTTGAAAATCACTGAGTATGTGCCCCTAAATTTAATGCATCCAATGGTACCACTCTCAAGAGTTTAGGATGCTCCAAACCAAAATGGCGGCGCTCATGATTTTATTCAATTAGGCCCAAAAATGTCGAAAAACAAGAACATGTAAAAATTTGCTCAATTTTGGTGAGCAAGTCCCTCAAGGCTTTTTAGAGACATTTCTAGAAGCTCGAGCAAAAATTCCAAGCCTAAAGGTGTCTTTCTCCTTTTTTCTCACCGGGCGCCCTCTTTGGGCAGTTTTGAGCTTTTCTTGGTTTTCTTCTTTGTTGTTTGGCATTCTAGCTTTGGTGAAGAAGTCATGGCCCCTTGCCTAGGAGAGGAAGCTAGCACATGCTTTTGAGAATTCCCTTCATGATCCATGTCTTGTATTTTCTTTCCCTCATCATTTCTTGCTTGAAGGCTGCCTTGTTTGTCTTTATCACTGCCTTCTTTATGACTGTCATGATCTTTCCCTTTACTGTTTTGTACTTCATCACCCTTATGATTATTGATGTGTTGGCTACCATAATGTTCCCTTTCATCACTGCCTCACTGCCTTTCACTTTTCTCTTCATTGTCACTGCTATTTTTAGACTCTTTGCCTTGTTCCTCATCATCACTAAAGTCATCTCTTCAGTATTGTGTTTGAGCCAAGAGGTCTTTAACAAGAAATGCTTGTGGTTTTTGAAGGGAAGTATCCTTGTGTTTTTGGCACCAAAAACCTCTTTCCTTCGATCATTGTTTTTATCCTTGCTTCAGCCAAGAATTTTCTTTCAACACTCACAGCAAGAAGATCTCTATAATTTTGACAAAAAATCCCTATCTCCAATAAATGTCTCTCTCTATGGTTTCAGATGATCAAAGAAGCTTTGAAATAAATGTTTTAACACCCTTGCAAACTGATTTAAAGACCTCAACCTAAGTCTACTTTTCTCTTAGAGACTAGGTGTGTTCTAATTCATTTATAACATAGGAAATATTTTCAAATTAGCTCCTAAAACCTCCTCCCTGGTACTGCATTATCCTTCACTATTCAAAGAAAAATTCCTTCCTTCAAACTTTCAAAGCCCTCATCATCTATCACTGTTTTGAGTTTCTTCATGCCGCTGCTCTTCATCACTGTGTTCTTCTTCACCTTGTTTCCCTGCCTCACTATGCTCCTTTTTAGTGGAAACAGGCTCAAATATCTTGTGCAGGCCAGTCCTACTGTCTTGCCTGGGAGTCATCTTGTTTTGAATGCTCTCTGCAACACCAAGCTGCCTCAAATAGCCTTTGGAATGTTTCCTCAAACACACAACTCTGTTTTCTTTGTTAGTCACTATTTGAACAAGGCAAATTGCTTCAAATGCTATGTGAAATGGTTCTTTAACACCAACCTCCTGTTCCTTACAAATCACTGTTTGTCTTCCTTTGTATGTCAATCAACAAATAGTTATCAAATAAAGAGGTAAACACAGTCAAATGATTACTATGTTTGGGTAAGGTCACAAAGCTCCTTTATTTTTTTGTGTAAGCAAGACAACCTTGTAGAAAACAAAACACCCCTCCCAATCAAAAACACTGTTTTTGTATTTCACTGTCTCATATGCACAGGTAGGCAAGACACCTTCAAATTGAGTTAAGAGATCCTTCACCACAATTTAATTTATGGGACAAAGGAGGCAGCCCTAGTTTCATTGTTCTTCCACACAGAGAGGACCTTTTGAAATGGTAAAGTATTTTTGTTTTGATCACTATTGTCTTTTTACAAAATTGTTTCCCTACTTGTCTCTTATACCCAAGTAACAAAAAAAACACTGTCAAATGGTTTTGCAGAATCCCTCACCACACTTTTTTTATGGGACAAAAGAGGCAGCAATAGTTTCACTGTTTCACTTATTCAAAAGGAGACATTCTTTGAAGGTGACAAGGCATTCGTACTAAGACTACTGCTTTTAACATAGGCTCATTGATATCACCTCACAATCACTGTGCTTTCCTCATAAACACTACATCACCTTCTAACACTTAAAAATGTTTAAGGGCCCTTTTTTATTGGTTGAGCAGCTCTAAAAAGAGTTTTTTTGAAGGTTTTTAGGTGAGCAGCACGTTCAGAAGCAAGAGCGTCACGTGCTGCTACAGACGCGCTACGCATCAATAGAAAGCCTTTGTATTTTCTCTCCTAGGCGCGCCGCACAATTTTTCAAATGCACTGCGCACTTTTGCAGCCCGTTTTGGAGGCCTTACCGGTGTCAGAATTGGGCAAAAGATGGCTCGTTGGAAAGCTATGGAAGTCTAATTTCTAGAAAAACTTTAATTTTTTAATTTGGTATCCATTTCAGTGTTCAAAAATTGATTTTCCCAACACTGGTCAAAACTGGTGAATCCTGGTGCAGAAATGCATAGTGTTGTTTGTAGGCCACTTTTGGATGCCTTCCCGATGTCAGAATTGGGCATGAGATGGCTCGTTGGAAATATATGGAAGTATAATTTCCAAATATTCTTGATTTGTTTCATTTTGTGTCCATTTGGTTATTCAAAAATTGACTATCCCAACACTGGTAAAAAATGGTGAATGCTGGTGCAGAAAAACATAGTGTTGTTTGCAGGCTACTTTTGGATGCCTTCCTATTATCGGAATTGGGCCCGAGATGGCTCGTTAAAAAGATATGGAAGTATAATTTCCAAATATTATTGATTTTTTACATTTGGTATCCATTTTTTTTTCAAAATCTGACTGTCCCAACACAGGTCAAAATGGTGAATCCTGGTGCAGAAATTCTCCCGTGACATCTGTATTTTTTACATTTCTCACAAACCATGATACCTGTGTAGAAACTGAAGGAGGTTTTTCTTATTTAACCTATGAGGAAACAAAACCTCTCTCAATTTTGTAAATTTAATCTCTTTTTGGTCAGAAACACATTTTTAAACAAACTTCTCGGGCGCTCCTTAACCTCTGTCTTCTGCAACCTTTGTCATATTGAATGGAATGTTTTTTCAAAATCATATGGTAATTCATAGGAAGATTTTTTATTTTTTAAAACTATGATCAAAACCTCTGTTTCTGAATCAAGGAGATCATCACTTTTTGAAACCACTAATGTAACCCTTTAGAACCATAATGCCTACATTGTTTTATAAAATGAAAAGGTCATAAGATACTGCCATTTTGTCCTTCCAAAATCTGTTGTCTATGAAAGTGGCCATAAGGACTCTGATATTCTTGATTTTTGTATAATGGGAGATTATTACAAAATACTGTTTCAGCCTTTACAAATGGTCCTTCAAACCTATCATGAATTTTTCCTCATTATCTGCTGATGGAGGTCATGATTGATTTTTTGCTTGTCATTTTGGATATCCTCAAAAAATGGTGGGCCCTCTACTTATTTGTGAAGGAGGCCTATGCTTGACAACTGCCATACCAACTATACTTTTTGAAGAAGGTCTTCAACACCATACTACTCCATTTATTTTGAAATAGGGACCTTGTATCTTTTTGAAGAAGTTTATAAAAATACCAATCACTGCAGCCTTCGAAACCCCTAAGTATCCATTGTTGTTGCAGTAAAGAGGACTTTTAAACCCAAACTTGACCTACTGTTGTTCATCAAGGAAGTGGCCCTTTTTTAAAAACCACTAATGTAACCAAATAAAAACAACAATGTTTGCTCTTATGCATATTGAAAGGTCTTCTCTATGATTGAGGTATGTTTTATTTCCTTGAAGGCTGTCTTGAAACTTTGAAACACTGTGTTATAGCCTTTCTCATCCATATTGTCTCTTTGTATTCAGTTGAAGAGGTCACTTTAAAAAAAAACTTGGTTTGTCAATTTCACCTTAGATTAAAATTTGAAGGAGGTATTTTATAAACAGAAAAATAAAAAGGCCCTTTAACACCATAATGTCACTGCTTTGTTGATGATGAAAAACAAGCCTTCAAACTATAAACTTTCATTTGCTCAATTGATTTTCAACTTTGTCTTTCCAATTGAAAACTTTCTTAAACATAATCTAAACCTGCTGATGCATATTTTGTTTCATCCCTTGGAAGGAAGTGGCCTACAACATTATCTGAAAAGGTTAAATGAAAACAGTCTTACTGCAGCCTTCGAAACCCTTAAGTATCCATTGTTTTTGAAGCAAGGAGGCTCCTTTAAACAAAAAATTGCCTTACTGTTGTTCATCAATGGAGGTGATCTACAATTTCTGAAGTTATTTAAAACACCTTGACCCTCTGCTTTTAAATGAAGGAGGTACTATTGATCTTGTTCCTAACCATCTGCTCTTTACTGGAGGAGGTTATCAACATGTTCCCAACCACATTTACTAACCTTTTTTGGACTGTGTTTGCAGAGGTACATTTGATTTGTTCTTTGAATAGTGTTTTTATCCTAGGTTCAAGGTAGCATAAGAAGCAATTGTCTTCTTATGTACTATGTTGATGTCCTTGCGAAAACTTATGCATCATTACCTTTGAAGAAAAAACTAGAACACTGCAGATCAACCTTATATCAGTCCTCTGTATTTGTGTGGCTTTGAAGGATGGTATCAGCTTTTAGGGCAACTTCTGACCTTTGAAACATGTACTCCTGCTTTGTTATCATTGCAGCTCTCCACCTACTGATAGCAAATTCTTCAACATGAGACTTATTTGGATTTGTCTCTTTGCTTTTGTCTGGAAATTGTTTGTCATTCAATTTCCCCCCTGCAAATATGCAAACAATATGACTTTGAAACTTTAAAAGCTCCTTTTTCTATGGAGATTTTTCCCAATCTTGAGAACATTCTTTTAGACTATGCACATGCTCATCTCTTTCTGTATTAGATCTTTGTAGGATTTCTTCCGAACTAAGACAACAAGTCTTCTTAGTGGTGCGACCTAGGGGTATATCAAGGTTTGATTTTGCAAATCAAGCGATAATTCAGGGTTGGTTGTTATTGAACAAAGGATTCTGGCTCAGGCTATTTTTTTCAAGGAAGGGATTCTCTAAAGCGCCATTACCTAACTTAGGGTCAAATTTCATTGATTCTGATTGTGTTTGACAAAAATATCAAGGATAGGAATGGAGACACTTTGTCAAATATTGGATAGTGAGTTTCATGAAAACCAAGGGGAAAATGATAGTAGAGTGGCAAGACCAAGACAACTATAGATAGGGATATTTTGCTGAAACAATACAATGTTTTGAAAACTGAAAATTGCTTTAATCATAGGCTGATAAGGAGGGCTAGGAAAGCAAAAATTTGTTTGGGGGTTTTCTAGATGAAAAATTGACATATGGAGATCAACTTCTAGAAAACTCAGCTAGGAATCTAGTCATCAACAACAGGTGAAAAATACTGATGACTAATAGCTAGTTGGTTGACTTTGTTTATTAATGTTTTGGTTGTCTTTTTCTTTGTTCTTCCCAGAACTCTCAGCTGATGATTTGTTACTTTCAGCAGTTGCTTTAGAAGATTTCTCAGGTATTTTCTTGATGGTAACCTCAGAAGCCTTTGGTTTGGAAGTGTCTAGGCTCTTTTTGCTTCTATGTTCATATTTTTCTCTGACTTGCATGATGGCATTTTCAAATTCTAGCCTATAATCCTTAGATTCTAATCTTTCCTCATCCCAATATGAGGGTGAGGGTTGATATTCTTCTGTGGAATAGTTGTGGATTGAGCTATATGTTTCAAACATATTTATTATGTTCTCCTCAGACTCTTCTATTATCCCCTCATATTCATCTACGAAGCTCTCTTGAAATGGGGATATAGATTGTTGATCTGATTCTCTTTGTCTATTGGGAGTGGTATTGTTCCTTCTAAAGTTCTGGTTTTGGTTATGATTTTGGTTTCTATTCTGATTACTAACTATGAAAACCATTTTTTCCATCATTTGTTGTAGCTTTTCCACGTTTTTAGATAGACGGTCATAATTGGGGTCAGATGTGGAAGCTACGGTGTCATCTCTATATGTTACCCTTTTCTCAGCCCTCATTTTGGCTTTCTTCTCAATCAGGTTAGCCTCTACACTCACTGCTCCTTTTTGCATATATTCCAGTGTGTTGTAATCTCTCTCCCTAAGCTAGTAGGCCATGTCAGCATCAAAGCCTTCAGGATATTTCACTAGGGCCAAATCTTGGGGAGGTTTCATGTGTGGAGGAAAAGCGTTGTAAACGTTGTTGAACCTGGTAGAATAGTCATGGACACTCTCTCCTACGTTTCTCTTAAGGTTCTTGTATTCTGCTAAGATTTGGAGAGGGTTGGTCTTAACTTCCCATTTATTCATGAAAGTTTGATATAGAGCAGGAAGGTCTTGGATACTATTAGGGGGTAGGCCTTTAAACCATTTCTTCACATCACCTCCTAAGCTCTAGGCAAAGATTCTCATTTTGACTATATCATCATCTATCTCCATGTAGTCAAAAGAATCTTCCATCCTGTCTACATGGTGCTGACCTGTGGTAGACTCTTTTGTAGTGAAGTGTGGGATCTTTGATTGGTAATCATTGGGTAAAGGCACCAGAGGCTGGGGTAACATCAGTGGTGCATACCAGGCTGCCATGATGATGTTTTGATGAGGAAAAGGGTTGGCTTGAGCAGTTGGTATATGGATGACAGGGATACTAGGACTAGCAGGAGTCTATTGAGCTAATTTAGGATGATTGAGTCCCAAGTTTTGAATGAAGTGAATATCAGGAGGTGTAGATGGAGGGGTCTCTCTATCCCTAATGTGTTGACCACTATGAGATGGTGAACCGAGGAACTCAAGGTCTGGCTGGTCTAGAACACTGAATGACCTAGTTCTTGGTAATCTTCTTGGTAGGTCTAGGTCAAGATGAATGTCTGATAGAGATGTCAAGTATTCTGGTGTAGAGTTAGCTCTATGGATGTGCCTGGAAATAGAAGGTCCTTTAAGTGTAGGGAATTTCTTGAGAATGCTCTCGGGGTTTTCAACTATTTCAGGTGGGTTTGGGTCGAGATAAGCTCTTGTATGAATGGCTCTTGAAGTTAGAATGTTTTCTTTGAATCAAGAAGCTTAATCCTACTTGTTACTTCCATTATGGCTAATTTTGTTGTGGAATCTGGTCTCCCAGTGGAGTCTTATGTGAACCAAGATAATCAGTAGGCCTACTAATCACCAGTGGATTTTTTAATCGTTGAAGAACTATGGAGTCGCCAGGTGGAAGGTTTAGAGTGATTCAAGAATGGTATATTGTCCACCACAGTGATTAACCACCAAACTAAGGCTACTACGGTCTTCTTTGAGTTTGTGAAGTGTCTAGAGGTGTGTTTTACTCAATTCCCTAGTGGAGTCGCCATTATGTTGGGGTTCCCATGTTTTGGAAAGTTTGGCAATACCAAAAGATGAGACAACATCAAAACCACTTTCAGACCTCAAGATCTAGCCCTCCTAGGTCTAGAGAGGGATCTCTCCATATAGGCAAAGGTTTTACTTCTTTGAAGCTCGGAAGTTAAGGTATTAGGCTAGTTATAGGCGTGAGGTTTGTTTGTTTGATTTTGTTTGTTTGTTGGGAATCAAAAATAAGGTTTCAATATAAGACAAGGATGAGAAAAGAGGATTTTAGGCAAATAAATATAGCTCAGAGAAAACTCGAGACCATTGGGTAATGGAATCAGGAAAGGGTTTACTTGCTATTCAATATGCAGGCTTTCAGTTGGGCTAGTCATCTAAAGCATTGGATCTTAAAGATGATAGTGGGGCATGGAAAGACAAGAGAGAGGGTGAAAGCAAGAAAACTTCCAAGGTGACCTTTCAGAAATCAGATGCAGGGACAGGACATGCCATTGGAAAACCTGTGATCCAAGACCTAAAAGGTTAACTCTTCAGACAAGGAAACATTAAAGATTTAAACACAAAGGTGAAAACCTGAGATCAGAGAGAGACTTTGAACTCTCAATGCTTCGGCATCCAACTTAAGGGAACCTGGAAAGGTTCAATTAATTGAAAAGGACCCTAGTGAGATAGAGACAGAGTTATAAACTCCCAGTATCCCAATTCATCAATTAAAGCCTAGCAAGAACATCTAAGAGCAGATTCATTAATTCACACATCAGCTAGCAGTAAAGATAACCACTACACTGGTTAAATTAACCTGAATCAGTTCTCAGATAACACATACAACAGAAAACATTGAAGATAGGGAGAGAAGAAACATAGGGTACCAACAAGGTTAAATCCTATGCCAGATTTCTGATGCATGCCAGAAGAACTGAAATGTGATGAACTACAAAAAAAACAAGACAAAGTAAGAAAAAAATCACCGTTGCTTTAAATCAGGATCCAAAGAAATGTGCTTGTCATATTAAATAGCAACACCAGTCATGTACAACATTGCCAACAACTTGATATTGATTCTGAAAACATCTTCCCCAACCTATCTTACAACTTTACACAGAGAACATGTCTCAAGAGAAACAACTTACAATTCATGGATATCCGATCAACAACGATTACAACGTTTTCTCATGAGTTTTTATATCAGAAAGAGAGGCAGAGGGGGTAGATGAAACACTAAATGAAATATTAAACAGAGTAGGAGCAGTGGTTCAAAGCCCATTCTATTTTTAATATATGAGAATTAAACTTCAGTACTCTTTGGATGAAAGAATGGTCTTCGACAGGCTGCAATTTACTCCAGGTATGTCCTTGATGTATTCTCGGCTGTAGTACTTGTGATACTTTGGTGAATTAAACAAAAGGTAGAACAATGATTCTGGGGTCTGTCATACTGGGTAACCAATGCTTCTGGTAGCACTAGGACTATTGTCAGGGCAGAGATCTTCTCAGGAACACGGTATAGAATGAAAGAAGTATGGGCACTTCGTCCTTTCACGGAAAGAACATTCTGCTGATGGTGACACTGATATATTTTTTTCTGCATGCTAGGCCTTTTGTGTGATTCATGAGGTCTTTAGTCTGGTAAATCACCTTTAAAACACTGAATTATGGCTTAACATCTTCGATAATGTGCATTAGAACTCCTTAACTCTGTACTGATACTCTTTGCCACTTCATAACTGTCTCTATCAGTGAAATCTGAGCTTTAATGGCTCTGGAAATGTTTTACAGAGTTTAACTCCGTTCTTTAATTAAAATCATGTCATAACACCTTCCCAGGCTCTTCTTCATAATTTCAATCCCTAAAAATGGTCTTCCCTGCGTTCTATGCCACTATAACAGTGACTGTGAACCATGGCGGTCGTCCACCGCCCGTACCCTGCAAAACACACAAAATTGTTAAGAAATCCATGCTGGAGGGGGATGGATGCTTTGAAGGCCTACAGAAATATGGTACAACTGTGGAGGAATGGTGAAAAATGCAGCGGAACAGTGAAAATAGGCCAGATAATGCAAAAATGGTGGAAGGCTAGACAGATGGAGGCTTAGTGGAGAAATGCACGGGGATCATTCGATCATTCATGGGGGTGATGATCGATGGCAGAAAAAGAACGATGGAAGAGTTTTGGAAATCAGGTGAAATACAAAAGAAATGGGAAATTTCCACGAAGGTAGGTGATGTAGAGCTCTAGCGGTGTGACCTGGTCAATGGCGGGGGCGATCGCTTGTGGGCCAGGGGTCTTGTTTGCTTCGGCTATCCCTTGAGCATCTTTGGGGTGCGATCACCATCGGATGGCCAGCCTCATATCGGATGGCATACGCGCATATCGCGTTGGGCCCGCAGTCGATCTTTAACACGCGATGAGAGCGGGTTTTCAAAACAGCTTAAGGAAACATGTCGGCCGATGACGTTGATCACTGCTGATCGGGAAAAACAACCCTCCTTCCAAAAACGATGCGATAAAAACTGCCGATTTTGCACAGTGATTTACCGCGGGGACCACCAGGGCGACAGACTTATGGGTCGTTGATTTGAAGAATGGATGGTTGAGATTAAGAGATGGAGCGGGAGGTATAGGGGCAAGTGAAACAGGCGGGAGAGAGGAGGCCCGTTGGATCTAAGGGGATCAACGACTAATATTTGATCGGGGGTGGATGGCAGAGGTTAAATGGGCGGAGCTCGATTCAATCCTGACCGTTGGTTCTTGTGGATTCAATGGTCAGAATTGGATCACTGGACCACAATCGGAGGGAATGAAGAGTGACAAAACAACAGTTCCAACGGGCGATTATGCGAGATTGCAATGGCCGTTGGATTAAACTGTGAATAGACGGTAGAGATCATCATCGGAGGGTTTACAAAGTAATGAGGAGGGCGTGGTAAGACTCTATGTGGACCGTTAGATCTATTCAGATCAATGGTGGTGGTTGCTTCAAAGGCCGACGGACCAAAAACACTATCGCATCAGAGATTTTCTGTTTACAAAGGAAATGCGCTCCGCTCCAACTCTCTGATTGCGATAAGTGCTTTACGGCCAGCGCTTGGTTTTAGCGCTCGGGTCATGTGGGGAAGTAGTTTTGGGGCTGGGCCGAAGGGGCTGGCTTGTTTAAAGAGGAAAATGGGTTTTTTAGCCTTAGAGACAATGTTTTAAGGCCAAAAGGAGGTTTTCGATAGAGGTAAGAGTGGAATTTGAAATAAAATGAATGATTTTCACTTGGTTTGAAAGATGAAACGGATAGTTTAGGGGATTTAGGGGGATTTTGCGAAGCAAAGGGAAATTTTAAGAGTGGGAAGAAGATTAATAATGGGGAAATTTGCATCGGTACAAGGGTGTAGAAATTTTGAAAATAGCTGAATTATTCACCGAGATTATCCTGATTACACACTATTTGAGCTTCATGCATAATACATAACCTCTTCTAGAATTGATCATCAATTTGCGGAAATAGAAGCAGTCGCATGCACACATTAAAACATAATCAGGCACACATATAACACAGTATGTAATGGGGAAAGCTTACAGCTGAAAACCCCCAACTATCTGTATATTATAATGATAGAGAACATGTAACAATACGTAGCACAAACTCCTCACAAGCTCTTAGCACTATCTCCAATTGTTACACACAAACTAGCTCAGATCTGAACAAGTCACAGGTTCAAATCTCCTCCACTGTTTGCCTGCCTCTACTACACAATCCAAGATGAGAATGAATGAGATCCAAGTTCGAATCCCCTTGGCTTGTACTACGCAATCCTCATTGGAAATCTCAATCAATGTGTGTGCAAATCTCATGCACAGTTATAGTCACAACTGATAGTAGACTCACCCTTTCACCCACCTCTAACACTGGTCTCCACTGAACTATCCATGCATTGCAGTTAACTGATGTATTCTTTAGTTTATTTATGAGTTAATAATTAGTGAATTAATTAATAATTAATTCACACCACTCATCACTAGTGTATTTGTCAGTTAGACTAAATACAACTAGTTCAACTAAGTTAAACAGAACACAACTCCACCAACTGTCTCATCAACTCCACCAAACTCTGCCACATGAGTTCTAACTGAAGTCAATCATGTAATAGCTCAAATAACCCTTAGGAAAAGTGTATTTCCTTCTATTAGCTGCATGTTCCACATCCAAGCATCAAACTGAAGTGCTCCAAGAGGATAAGATAATGTTTATAGTCCAAATATTATTAAGGGCTAATAATATTTGACTGATCTATTTTTAGACTGGCAGTCTAAAAATAGACTCCGCCCAATGTCTAAAAGTAGAGGTCCATATATTTTTACCAACTTTACCAACCATCCACAAATAGCATCCCGCAACTTATGGAACATGATCCATATGTCTAAAAATAGACATAGTCTAAAAATAGACTTTGCGACAAAAAATCACCTGTGTGGCCTCCCACCTAGTTTAGGTGATCACTTTCCAACTAGGATCAGGAAAGATGTTTCAGGATGCCTCCTTCACTGTTTCTTGTTGCAATCTTCAACACTCCCTCTCAACAAGAAAGGACTGTCTTTGCATGTGACATGCAACTCCATGCATTCGCCCTGCAACCTTTTCAAGCGCCATGCAACTCCATGCATCTGCTCTGCAACTCCTCTGAAACTGAATAGGCTCCAAACAACTAAATCAGTTTGATGCATCTATCATCAAAGTCTTCAACTTCTGCTGGGCCCAATTGCACATGTCATCAGGAACCATTGCATTGTTGAACTCTTGCACCCATGCACTCTGCACTTGCTTTCAACTCTGATTCGTGCTCCAGTATCCGACACTGTCACTTTGATTTGCATGCATCAATCCAACTGATCATGCTATTTCTGCATTGTGGGCACCTTGTAGCCAGGTTCAATTCATGAGATCCACACCATCTCATGAATCCTGCCCAGAAATATCCTATTGGGATTAATCATGCATGTCGCCCCACCTCTCACTTGGTGGTATAGTTGCATGCACTCCCTCTGCCCATCTGGCACAAAATTTCTGTGCATGAGTGGTTTCTTCCACTCCATGATCCTCATCTTATGGCTACTCCACATCCCGAGGTTCACTATTACCTGCATGCAAAACTTGCTCCCTCTCAAGCATCAATTGCATGTCTTTCTTGCACTTCCCAACAATAGGAAGCTCCGTAGACATCCCATCTACTTCAAGTCTGTAGAGATTCTTTCCTCAAATCCCAACCTTCTTGACTTGTCATGTTGCCTTGTGCCGAAGGAAAAATTTTCCTTCACTTAAGACAACTTCATACCCTTTATCCTCTAACATTGCGACTGAGATCAAATTCTTCTTTAAACTTGGAACATGCACTACATCTTGTAAAAGAATGAGTTTACCTGACTCCCTCTGAAAGGTTATGGTACCAATGCCGGTCGCATTTTATCGTCCATTGTCGCCCAACTCAACATGCAACTGGAGATCTTTCTCCACCAAGTCATTGAAAAGATTCACTTCTCTCGTCATGTGAAAGGAAGTGTCACTATCAAAATACCACCCCTATCCCAATGCACTAGACACCATGCATGTGATCAACGAGAAGTCCAGCTCAAATTGCGAGGCAAGAGCCTCACCAGCTGCAGCTCCAGCAGCCTGCTTGTTCTTCTTCTTCTGTGGACAATTCGTGGCGTAATGCCCATGCTCGTGACAGTGAAAACACTTCACTTTGGACATGTCACGCTCTTTACCATCCGCACCGGATTAAGAAGCATTCTTCTTGCCCTTCCCCTTCCTTGATTTGGCAGCCAAAGCACAATCCTCTTCATCAGATGCCTTTGATGAAGATCCATCCCTGGTACTCCGCCTTATCTCCTCTTGCACAAGATCTGACCAAAGTCGCTCCCATCCTAGCAATTTCTCCCGACCATTGACAGAGTCCTGATAGGAATGCAAACTCTTCGGAAGCCCAAGGAGAGCCAATCTCACCAATTCCTCATCATCCACACTAACTCCTACACTCCCAAGCTCATCCCTGCAGTGGACAAACTTTGTCAAGTATACCGAAATAGTGTCATTCTTCTCCATCTTTATTTTCCTAAGTTTATCCTTGAGCACCAAATTCCTCCAGTCACTCTTGCTTTGGAATAAATCTGTCAAGGCTTTCCACATCAAAAATGGAGAATCCTTACCATGCGGGCTGGATACTATGTGATCCTTCACGGCCTCCAACAGAATCCTTTGACATTTTGCTGTCTTCTTTTGCCAAGCCTCAACTTGAGCAGCATCAGTAGGCTTTGGGACTTCAGCATCTATGAACTCCTTCAACCCGTTGTCATCTAACACAGCCTCCATCCTGTGCTTCCATGAAATATAATTCGATCTACCTTCAAGGGCATACTCCAATCACAATCCGTTGAAATACATCTCGACTTTCGACACCAAGAAAACACTGCTGCAAATTCGAATTCCACCAGCTCAAAACTCAACCGCTTCTGATCTATGAGAACAAAGTATTTCTAGCACAGAGATCGACTGTAGGGGCATTTACTGGATATATCACCTTTCAAAGAAAGGATGGATCCAGAGGCTACCTGGCCCGCTTACAGACTCTGTCTACCGAAATAAATTGTAATCACTGTAATAGATCCGATGATCAATTTTGCTCTGATACCATGTAGAAATTTGAATAATAGCTGAATTATTCACCGAGATTATCCTTATTACACACTATTTAAGCTTCATGCATAATACATAACCTCTTCTACAATTGATCATCAATTTGCGGAAATAGAAGCAGTCGCATGCGCACATTAAAACATAATCAAGCACACATATAACACAGTATGTAATGCGTAAATATTACAGCTGAAAACCCCCAACTATCTGTATATTATAATGATAGATAACATGTAACAATACATAGCACAAACTCCTCACAAGCTCTCATAACTATCTCCAATTTTTACACACAAACTAGCTCAGATCTGAACAAGTCACAAGTTCAAATCTCCTCCACTATTTTCCTGCCTCTACTGCGCAATCCAAGATGAGAATGAATGAGATCCAAGTTCGAATCCCCTTAGCTTTTACTGTGCAATCCTCATTGGAAATCTCAATCAATGTGTGTGCAAATCTCATGCACAGTTATAGTCACAACTGATAGTAGACTCACCCTTTCACCCACCTCTAACACTGGTCTCCACTGAACTGTCCATGCATTGCAGTTAACTGATGTGTTCTTTAGTTGATTTATGAGTTAATAATTAGTGAATTAATTAATAATTAATTTACACCACTCATCACTAGTGTATTTTCCAGTTAGACTAAATACAACTAGTTCAACTAAGTTAAACAGAACACAACTCCACCAACTGTCTCATCAACTCCACCAAACTCTGCCACATGAGTTCTAACTGAAGTCAATCATGCAATAGCTCAACTAACCCTTAGGAAAAGCGTATTTCCTTCTGTCAGCTGCATGTGCCACATCCAAGCATCAAACTAAAGTGCTCCAAGAGGATAAGATAATGTTTATAGTCCAAATATTATTAAGGGCTAATAATATTTGACTGATCTATTTTTAGACTGGCAGTCTAAAAATAGACTCCGCCTAATGTCTAAAAATAGAGGTCCATCTATTTTTACCAACTTGACCAACCATCCACAAATAGCATTCCGCAACTTATAGAACATGATCCATATGTCTAAAAATAGACTTTGCGACAAAAAATCACCTGTGTGGCCTCCCACCTAGTTTAGGTGATCATTTTCCAACTAGGATCAGGAAAGATGTTTCAGGATGCCTCCTTCACTGTTTCTTGTTGCAATCTTCAACAAAGGGCAAATGGGAGATTTTCTGAGCACGATTTTCCACAAGCATTAAGGCCTTTTGGATGGAAACAATTGTGAGGATCTTTTAAAAAGGAAATGGACGCACAGAGGCTTCAAGGATGAGACATTTTCATGGGAAATGTATCTCTTGAAGGCTCATAAAACAATTTAACCACCTTTTTTCTTGACAGTAATTTCATAGGTGGCTAACAGTGGCTCCACATGGGGATGGCTTCTTGAAGGAGTCAAGAATTTAGAAAATAAATATTTGGAGCAGGCCAGATGCCTGATCTTTGAGCCCTCTCTCTTCTTTTATTTCAGCTGTTACAAACATAATAAATCAGCAGAAACATTCCCAAACAATCTACCTACCCATCCTAAAATCCTAATAATTTTTCTTCAAGGTGCATTTGAATTTGCAGACCTTCTTCATCATTTTATTGAAACCATAAAACACACTAATCTAATTCTACCCTTATCACTCCATGAGGCCAGATTAAACTGTTGGCCTCACATGTTTCTCTACCTAATCTAATATCTGCTGGGATTAAACTGTCCAGCAAATTTCTTCTCTACATTCTAAGACAGAAATTGAAAAACAGTCAAACAAGGATTAGACAATCTAGTTTGTTGTGGATCCAAGGCATAAGGCAAAATTGCTCTTTGGACTGAAAACTTCACTGAAAATTGAAAACAAAATCTTGAAGGCTTGGAATATGAAACTTTGAAGCATCCTTCTTTCCTTTGTGACTCAAGTTTTGAGCTTGTTAGAGTCACTTTATTCTTCATTTCAGCTCTGGCTTTGGGCTTGTTAGAGCTGACTCTTCTTCATTATTTGCTAGTTCAAATTTTGGGCATGTTAAAACCGGCTATATTTACTTAATTTGGCTCAGGTTTTGATCGTGTTAGAGCCAATCCTTGCACTTCAGAGGTTCATGTTTTGAGCATGTCTGAACCTCTCTTTCTCTCTCTTTTGAAAAATTTTCTCTTTTTATTTGAAAACAAAACACGGCAATGGTATTTACAATGGAAATGGAGACTAGAAATTGGAAATCAGCAGTAGTAATTTTTGAGCATCCTACCATTGACAAGACCCCCAAACAGCTCTGTACCATCTAACTCTTGCAGAAAAAAGGCATTTGGACCAACAGTGGCCTGGATGATGTATGGACCCTGCCACAAACTATCAAACTTTCCATGTTTTCCTTTGTCTTCTCTCCTTGAGTCCCACTTCAGAAATTTATCTCCAATTTTGAAGTCAGAAGCCTTGGTTCTCCTATCGAACAACTTCTTTATATTTTCTTGGAACTTCAGGGCTCTGTTATAGACCTCTTCCCTTGTTTTCTGGAGACGAATTGTTTGGATTATCCTCCTCACCATGTTGTCTTCTTCTGTCTGGATTTCTTGGACAAGTTTAATCACTGGTACCCCAAAGTTGGTAGGAAACACTGGCTTTGTTCCATAGACAAGATGATATGGTGAGATGCCAATAGATATCTTCATAGTGAGCCTGTCAACCCACAAAGCATGCACCAACTTGTTGTGCCAGGACTTCTTGTTCTCTTCAAGCAGCTTTTTGATAATGGTCACCAAGATTTTGTTTGATGATTCAGCTAACCCATTACCTTGTGGGTAATAAGCAGTTGAATGACCGAGTGCTATTTGATACTTGTGACAAAAATCAACCATTTTCTTGGATCCAAAAGCAGCAGCATTATCAGTTATTATTTTTCTTGGGTAGCCAAACCGAGAGAGGATGTGGTCTTCTAGGAACCTAATGATGACTGAATCTGTGGCATTCCTAGAAGGTATGGCTTCTATCCACTTAGTGAAGTAGTTTGTGGCTGTTAAGATCCACTTGTGTTGTGAAAAAGAAGCAGGGTGTATTTCTCCTATGAAATCTAGGCCCCATTGCATAAATGGACCTTCAACAGTGATGGGTTGTAAAGGTAGAGGTAGGAGCTTTCTTTTGCCTTCAAAAATCTGGCATTTATGGTAGGCAATTATCATCTTATGGATGTCATTGAAAAGTGTAGGCCAATAATAGCAGCTCTGAGTATTTTGTGAGCAGTGGCTTTCCAATTCAGGTGGCCTCCACACTCTCCTGCATGGAACTCTTGTTTAATCCTCTCTGCTTCAGTCTCAGGAAAAAATTTAAGCAATAGGCCATTTGTATTTTTCTATTATAAACATTCATTTAGTATGCAATAGTTTCTGGCTTTTAGCTTTAGGAATCTGGCCTTAGTCTTTGATAGTTCAGGAGGGGAATTGAGGCTTGTGAGAACATACAGGATATCAAAGGACCAAGGAGAGTTTTGAAACTGCTCCTCAATAGTGGGGTCAGGCAATCCTTCCTACTCATCCAAGGCATCTACCATGTTTATGTCAAGGTCTTGCAAATTTGATTCAGCCATTAGTTGAGCTAAGCCCTGACCTTTGATCAATTTTTTGGGTTTTATTTCTAGGTCGTATTCCAATATTACAGTGATCCATTTTCCCCTCTTTCCATCCGGATCTTGGGACAGAATGTCTTTAACCACTATGTTAGGCACGTAGGCTGTGGTGTGGGAATGCAATATGTACACCCTAAAGTCTTTCAAAGCCTTAACCAAGGCATAGGTTTATTTTTCCATTATGTTATTGTTTCGGGGAAAATCACCCTAGAGTTTTGTTGGGTCAAAACCTCCACAGAGCAGGGCATGCCATTCAGAAGGACTCACACACAACCATACTTGAATGCAAAAAACTATATAAAAACGATAGCAGAACTCACCTGTAGTCCTACGTTCGATGTAGATTCCGCGGGGTTCAAACCCCCAGCAACCTTCCTTCCTCCTTCAACCTGCAAAACAATAAAGAACGTGCATGGAAACCTAGTTGTACATCATATATTTCTCCTAAACATTAGTGTAATCAATGTGAAATATGATATAAACGATAATAACTGCTTAATAATCAATCTTTCCACATATACAAATAGATACTAACACAGAAGTTTAGGAACAAGACGGTTCTTCATTATTATGAATAGCATGTACAGAAATAAAGAGTGGAGAGATCACCTGAATCCTTCCATGATCTTCGAGCAGACCGTCGTCCGGATTCATCCCACCCTTGCCTCACTAAGAAACTTTCAAGACTTGTGCACTCGAGATGGCATATAAATGGATGAACATCTCCAAGAAACAAGAGTTTCCTGTATAAATCTGGGAAAGTGTAGGAGGCACGGGGACTCAGACTTGAACTGGGAATCCAACAGAGTATAATGACTATAAAATTTCTCTCTCCCTTAGGCCATGCACATGAGGGGATTTTATACTCCCTCAAAGTAGTTTCAGTCAGTTGGAAACAGTTGGCCACATACTGGGGTGGTTGAACTACTGGAGTAACCATCAACCCAGTCTGAAAATAAGGAATTTATATATATTTTTTAATGGTTTTAATGGCATACGTGGAAAAGTACATATGGACTCGCATATACATGCGGAAAAGTCTGGGCATACCCGCGTATGGGAATTTTAACACTGTTTTTTAGTGAATTGGTTCAAGTCTGTAGGAATGGGTGCCCAAAGCCATAAAGAAAATCATGAATCACCTGAGGGTGAAAAATGATGCAGCTATAACAATTATATCTTAAGGGTGCATCCCTTAGAGCTTTGCTAAAGAAAGCAATGGGCTATTCCATTCCCTCTGAATTTTTCTACAGTAGGACTGCAGCCACTATATGCTCGGAGGCGAATGAAAATATCAGGAAATCCTTTGAGAAATCTGGGCTGATTAGGACAGGAGCCCGGGTGAGTGCAAGTTTAACCAATTCAAAATATTTTTTAGCCTCAATAGTCCATTTAACCCCTACACCATTTTTCAGCATATTATTCATATTCCTAAGGTGCTCAGCTAATTTGGGAATAAACCTCCTTAAGAAGCTAATTTTCCCAATGAAGGACTGTAACTCTTTAATGTTTCTCGGGTGTGTGATTTGTAGTATTCCCTCAACTCTTTGTGGGTCTATCCTAATTCCCTTCTCAAATATAATGTGGCCAAGAAGCTTACCCTCTTGCAGCCCAAATGCAGTCTTTTTAGGAGTCAATGACAGACCGAACCTTCTACATTTTTCAAACACTCTTCTCAGATGTTTTAGGTGTTCTTCATCAGTCTTGGAATAGACTATTATGTCATCCAGATAGATGACAATGAAGTGCCCTATTTCATCCAAAAAATCTATGTCCATCGCTCATTGGAAGGTTGCACCAGCGTTCATCAATCCAAAGGGCATTTTTACATACATAAAAGTGCCCCATGGAGTGGTGAAAGCAGTCTTGAGTTGATCTTCTGGGAGTACTAGAACCTGGTTATAACCTGAAAAACCATCTAACAGGGAGATCTGCCTTGAGCCAACTACCCTCTGCAGGATATTTTCCATCTTTGGTAAGGGGTAATTGTCCTTAAGTGAGGCTCTGTTAAGGTTCTTGAAATCTATGCACAGTCTGATCTCACCTTTTTTCTTTCTCACCGCTACAAGGTTTGAGACCCAATCAAAGAACCTCACAGGAACTATTGTTCCTGCCTCATACATCTTCTTTATTTCTTTTTCTAATGCAAGAAATTATTTTGGGTTAATTCTGCGAAGTTTCTGTCTGAAGGGTTTTTTATTTTCTTTCAAGGGTATTTTGTGCTATAGGATGTTTGTGTCATAGGCCTTCAATTCCTCGTAGCTCGAGGCAAACACATCGATGAACTCTTTGAACAAGTCAATATATTTCATTTTCATGTCTGCAAGTAAGGACTTAGCCAACTTAATAATATTAGGCTTATCTTCAGTGCCTATGTTCCA